>NIGB01000007.1:7686-148063 GCA_003055145.1 Escovopsis weberi
CCCCCCCCCCCCCCTCTTCCCCCCCTTTCTCCTCCTCCCTCTCTTTCCCCCTTCTCCCATCACAGGGCCTCCAAGACAGGCAGCCGACCACTTGACTCCGATCTGTATCTGACATCCATTGCGTTCGTAGAAACTCGCTGCAGCGTCGCTGCTGTTGAGGGCTGGCGCGTGCCTCGAGTCCTTCCAGGACCGCGTCTCGGGATGCGTCAACCGCCACAGCTCCGGCTCTCACCCGGCCCCGAGCAAGAACGTCTACCAGACGAGCTTTGACGGCGTCACCTGGGACCAGGACAATTGGATGCTGAGCACCACGGAGCTTCAGCAGGGAGCCTTCGAGTCGCGCGCCTCCGTCGCCAACGGCTACCTGGGCATCAACGTCGCCGGGGCCGGCCCCTTTTTCGAGCTGGACCGGGACGAGCCGGGCGGCGTCATCAACGGCTGGCCCCTCTTTTCACGGCGCCAGACGTTTGCCACCATTGCCGGCTTCTGGGACTCGCAGCCCCTGACTGAGGGCAGAAACTTCCCCTGGCTGTCGCAGTACGGAGGCGACAGCGCCATCAGCGGCGTCCCCCACTGGGGCGGCCTCCTCCTGGACCTGGGCAACGGCGAGATTCTCGACGCCAACGTCGACGCCGAGACCATCTCCGACTTCCAGTCCACCTACGACTTCAAGGCCGGCGTCATGACCTGGTCCTACAAGTGGACGCCCGCCTCGCGCAAGAAGACGGGCCCCATCGGCATCACCTACCGCCTCTTTGCCCACAAGCTCAACGTCAACCAGGCCGTCGTCGACCTCGAGATCGTGGCCCCCAAGGGTGCCCACGGCCTCAGCGCGACCGTTGCCAGCGTCCTCGACGGCTACTCGGCTGTCCGCACCGACTTTGTCGGTTCCGGCCGGGACGGCGACAGCATCTACTCGGCCGTGCGGCCCGTGGGCATCGCCGACGTCGAGGCCTACGTCTACGCGCAGATCTCGGGCTCGCACGGCGTCGACATGAGCCGCAAGAGGCTCGTGTCGTCCCACGGGAGCCCCTACGTGCGCAGCAACGACTCGTCCGTGGTCGAGACGGTGCCCGTGTCGGTCTCGGCCGGCCAGACGGTGCGCGTCACCAAGTTCGTCGGCGCCGCCTCCTCCGACGCGTTCCCGGACCCCCGCTCCACGGCCCGGACGGCCGTGCTTGACGCGGCCAAGGCCGGCTTCGATGCGCTGCTCAAGTCTCATGCCGCCGAGTGGGCCGAGGTCTTGCCCGAGGACTCGGTCGACAGCTTCGCCGACCCCGAGACGAACAAGCTGCCCCAGGACGACATCCTCGTCACCGACGCCATCATGGCCGTCGTCAACACCTTCTACCTGCTGCAGAACACGGTCGGCAAGAACGCCATCGAGGCCGCCTGCGACGCCCCGCTCAACGTCGACTCCATCTCCGTCGGCGGGCTCGCCTCCGACTCGTACGCCGGTCAGGTCTTCTGGGATGCCGACCTGTTCATGGGTCCGGGCCTCTTCACCTCGCACCCGGACGCCGCCCAGCGCATCTCCAACTACCGCGTCAAGCTGTACGACCAGGCCAAGGCCAACGCGCAGACGGGCTTCACCAGCTCCCAGAACGAGACACACATCCCCGCCGAGGCCGCCGCGTATGCCTGGATGAGCGGCCGCTTCGGCAACTGCACCGCCACGGGGCCTTGCTTCGACTACGAGTACCACCTCAACGGCGACATCGGCTTGTCCTTTGTCAACCAGTGGGTCGTGAGCGGCGACACCGAGTACTTCAAGGAGACGCTCTTCCCCATCTACGACTCCATGGCGACCCTCTACGCGAGCCTGCTCAAGCGCAACGGCTCGTACTGGACCCTCACCAACATGACTGACCCTGTGAGTCCCAAGCCGCTCTTCTCTCTGATCCCCTTGATCCATCCGGTCCCGTCTTGTGTGTTTCTGACCCCCGTGCCCAGGACGAGTACGCCAACAACGTCGATGCCGGCGGCTTCACCATGCCCCTGATCGCCGAGATGCTCAGGAGCGCCAACTCCTTCCGCCAGCAGTTCGGCCTGCCCCAGAACGAGACGTGGAACGAGATGGCCGAGAACGTCTTGACCCTGCGCGAGAACGGCGTCACGCTCGAGTTCACCACCATGAACAACAGCGCCGTCGTCAAGCAGGCCGATGTCATCATGCTGACCTTCCCCCTCTCCTACAATGACAACTACACCACGGAAAACTCCCTCAACGATCTCGACTACGTGAGTCTCATAACCGCCAGCCTTTGATGTGCGCGTACCATAACAATACTAACCCCGAGCCAGTACGCCCTGGAGCAATCCCCTGACGGGCCCGCCATGACCTACGCCTACTTCTCCATCATCGCCAACCAGATCTCGCCCTCGGGCTGCTCGGCCTACACCTACGCGCAGAACGCCTTTCTGCCCTACCTGCGCGGCCCCTGGTTCCAGCTTTCGGAGCAGCAGGTCGACAATGCCACCATCAACGGCGGCACTCACCCGGCCTACCCCTTCCTGACCGGTCACGGAGGCGCCAACCAGGTCGTCATCTTCGGCTATCTCGGCCTCCGCCTGCTCCCCGACGACATCCTCCACATCAACCCCAGCCTGCCCCCGCAGGTCCCCTACGTCCGCTACCGCGACTTCTTCTGGCGCGGCCACGCCATCTCGGCCTGGTCCAACGCCACCCACACCACCCTCTCCCGCGCGGCCCGCACCACGCCCCTGGACACCGCCGACGCGCGCTTCGACACCTCCCCCATCACCATCTACGTGGGCGACGCCGACCACCCCACCGTGTACAAGCTGCCCGTCAAGGGCTCCGTCGTCGTGCCGAACCGCCAGGCCGGCTTCGTGGCGACCAAGGAGGGCAACCTGGTCCAGTGCAAGCCCGCCACCTCCCACGACGACATCATGCCCGGCCAATTCCCCATCGCCGCCGTCGACGGTGCCTCGTCCACCAAGTGGCAGCCCGCCTCGGCCGACAAGCTGAGCTCCATGACCGTCTCCTTCGATAAGCGCGACGTGGGCTCCCTGGTCTCGGGCTTCTACTTCGAGTGGGCGCAGGCGCCTCCGGTCAACGCCACCGTCGTCTTCCACGACGAGCCCCTGAGCACGCCCGGCAAGATCCCCTCAGGCAAGGGCGTCGTCGCCCAGCTCAGCAACATCAAGCCCTCCAAGCCCTTCAACGTCACCGCCGCGCAGCTGGACATCATCGCCATGCCCGAGAGCAACACGACCGAGGTGACCCTGAATCACCCGGTCCCCGCCACTCGCTACGCCTCCCTCTACATCATCGGCAACCAGAAGCTGAGTGCCGCCGACGTCGAGGCCAAGAACGGCACGGGCGCCACCGTCGCCGAATGGGCCATTCTCGGCGAGGAAAAGGAGGGATGCGGCCCGAAGAGACTGATATAGAGGACTAAGGAGGTAGTCATTGTAGATACATAGATAGACGCTCACGACTAATGACATTTCTTTGATGATTTCAAGAAGACTGCTCTAATCGAGTAATTGCGATCCGTATTTTGATAAAAGATCGCCGCACTGCCTTGTGGTGTCAGTTGTGTGTCGATGCGGTCTTGAGCAAGATCAGCGCGGCTGCACGGGAGAGTCGGCCCATTGAGGCACTACCCGCTGGCAAAACTTGACAAACTTCCAGAACCCCACCGCATGCTCCACGTTGCCCGCCGGATCCGTGACGCGCTCCGGAAACGCGATGCCGGCACCGAATAATCCTGGGACATATGGGTTGGTCGCCTTATTGCGGGAGAAGAAACGGCCCGTCAGACCGTCGTGTTCCAGCGAAAGCGGCTCCGGTGCGGCTCCGGGACCGTCGACCGTCGTCAACCGCGGCACCGGATCGCGCTGGTAGCCGATGGCCTCGACGACATGGCTGCACCCCGGCATGTGGGCGTTGTACATGGCCTCCTGCTCCTCGGCCGGCGTCCAGATCTTGGACACGACCCGGCTCACGGGGCTCAAGGCCAGCGCGTCCTCTTCCAGGTGTTGGCGTGCCCACTGGGCCGCCTGACCCTTGAGCCCCGTGTTGTCGTACAGGATCCAGCCGTCCATGTATTTGGCATATCGCAGGTCTTTGTGTCGGGTGAACCACTTGACTCGCAGGTTCGGATGCGTCGTCGAGGCAAGCTGATACAGGTTCATGAGGACGAGCACGGCGGAGTGGGATGCGCCGATGACCGCCACGGTGGTCATCTCTCCGGGGGCAATTGTCTGGGCCAGCTTCGACGGTTGCAGCGCCGTATCGAGGTGCAGCCTCGTCTTTCCCCGCGTTGGTGACATCTCCTGCTCTTTGGGACTCGATCCGGTGCACAGGACGAGCCGGGGCGTCGCAGTGTTTGTGCCATTGTCTAGGGACACGTTCCATAGATTCGTGCTCTGCAATTGGCAATTAACAATGACGCTTCCCCCAGAAGGGGTTTGAGCCCAAGCACTTGCCTTATCCAACGAAGCAGCCACCACCTTGCCCTGGTGACGCCGACACTGCGAGCCAAAATGCCGCTCCAGGCCGTCGCTCAGCATCAGGCACATGTCGGCCGCACGGCTCAGCTCGCATCCCTGGTCCTGCGGCAGCTCGCCGAGTGCCGTCAAGGCGTTGGGCGCCTCGGCATGTTCCACGATGCGACGCAACGGCGCCGTGCTCGTCGCAAACTGGGCAAACAGCTCGACCTTGGTGTTGCTCGGTACCTCACGGTAGCACCTATGGACCCGGCCGGCGGAAAACGTGGGGTCGGCCCAGAGCTGGCCAGAGCCTCCAGGAAGGTGATGGAGCAAATGGCCCACGACGGCTATGCCACTCGGGCCGGCGCCGACCACGAGCGCGTCTACCGACGCGTGCTTGCTGCGCAAGACGCGCGAGACATGGAACATGGCGGAGGCTTGCGAGTATAATTTCGAGGTTCGCAGCGGATCCCGCAAAGCTCTTGCGCGCGCTCAGATTCGCAGAGTGTCACTGACTGTCTGCCACTTCGCTTCAGTCCATGAGTCACGGCCATAAGGCGTGCAGGGATAAGATCGAATTTAGCGCTGTCCCCACCGTTGGTCAGCTCGCGCCATCCCTGGTGATGTGTGATTCTCAGCCGCCGGCATGTTTATAACTCGGTCTATGGACCCTCGATCGCGTGGGAATCTTTGCGGAAAACTTCAACAAGAGTTTTCGGCGGACAAGAAATTCGATATGCCCGTTTAACTTATCACAGCCGACGTGAGACGGACGGTCCCGAAGCAGAGACTCCAGACGCAGGCAGAATGGCATTGAAAGCATCGTGGGTGTTGGGGCCCCTGTTTCCGACCCCCCTGTTTCTGTCACGTGACTCAACATGCTCCTTGTCGCGCAGCCACGTGACTGAAGTTCGGATTCGGAAACAAGAGGATCTGATTGGTCAAAATCCAACCACCGGCTTCTCCTCACCGAGCTCGGCGTTCCAGCCAATCGTGTGAGGAGCCAGGCATTTTCTCCCGTGAATCTTGTCCGGGGTAAATGACGTTGATGCTTGCACTTCCAGTTCATGGATCCTGCAGATTGCAACCCCCACGCCATCCCACCACAAATGCTCAATTCGAGGGTCACATCGAGATGACTGACCTTGAGGTTGCCATCGGACTGGCCAAGGTCATGACATTCGGACACGGTCCTCCTCTCGATCAATCCGGCGCGTCGAGGATTTGACCCTGCAATAGAGGGGGCCTCGAGCCTGAACCCGCTCCCATAGCAGCACGGAATTCAACCAGGCACGGCGATGCGCGTTTAAGTTGGCCCGGTAAGCTTTCATGATTGTCAGCCTGGATTTTCTTTCGCCTCTGAGAAATCCAGTCATCAATGCTTTCAAATAGGCTATTTCCACGGGTCGAATAACAGGAAGACCATTTGAAGCACAATGCATATACTTTCATCCAACCCCGCTACACTCCGCTCCCAGGAGAAGGGCAGAAAAAGAAAGGAAACAGCGACTACGATGTCGGCTAAGTGGGTGCATGTCCCGGCTGTTTACAGTCGGCATCAAGCCCAGATGCCGTGAGCCTCTCATAGTCTCGGCACACCGGTGGGAGACGATTCTTCGAGCATCAAATCCAACTGTCGCACGAATACCACTTGGATTCAGCCTAAATGGCTCGCCTTCCGAGTTCGTGGGGCACGATTCTGACTCCTCGACCGTCTTGCTTCAAGTCTGTCTGAAACAGACGCCGTTGATATAATGCGTCTCGGCCTCGTCTCTCCCCGTCCATGTTCCCCCAGGGATACCAGAGGCAGCAAGTCAAGACTCACAACGTGGCCATGTCCGTCAAGACACTGCTCGCCGCCTGTGCGGTGGGCCTGATCCGCCCAGCATTTGCCCAAGACAACCAGACCTTCGTCGACTACAATGTCCAGGCACAGCCGGACCTGTTCCCGGAGACGGTGGCCACGCTTCACATGTCTTTCCCCGATTGTGAAAACGGGCCTCTTAAGCAAAACCTAGTCTGCGATGCGTCCGCCGACTATGTGCTGCGCGCCCAGGCCGTGGTCTCCCTCTTCACGCTCGAGGAGCTCATCAACAACACGCAGAACTCTGGGCCCGGCGTCCCTCGTCTTGGCCTCCCGCCTTACCAAGTCTGGAACGAGGCACTGCATGGACTCGACAGAGCTGGCTTCGTTGAGGAGGCGGGTCAAGAGTTTTCGTGGGCTACCTCGTTTCCCATGCCCATTCTCACCATGGCCGCCCTCAACCGCACCCTCATCCACCAAATTGCGAGCCTCATTGCCACTCAAGCGCGAGCCTTCTCCAACGCTGGCCGCTATGGCCTCGACAGCTATGCACCCAACGTCAACGCGTACCGGGCCCCTACCTGGGGCCGCGGCCAGGAGACTCCGGGTGAAGACGCCTTGGTTCTGTGCTCCTCCTACGCCTATGAATACATTACCGGGCTGCAGGGCGGCGTCGACCCAGAGCACCTCAAAGTGGCGGCAACAGTCAAGCACTTCGCTGGGTACGACCTCGAGAACTGGCACAACCATTCTCGGCTGGGATTCGATGCAAAGATATCCCAGCAAGACATGGCCGAGTACTACACCCCGCAATTCCTGGCCGCCTCGCGCGATGCCAAGTCTAGGGGACTCATGTGCTCCTACAACTCCATCAATGGTGTCCCGTCTTGCTCGAGCAAATTCTTGATGCAAACATTGCTCAGAGACAAATGGGGTTTCCCCGAGTACGGTTACGTCTCGTCGGACTGCGACGCTATCTTCAACGTGTACAACCCTCATGGATTTGTCGACAGCCAGGCGGCGGCAGCGGCCAGTGCGCTCAGGGCCGGCACAGACATTGACTGTGGCCAGACGTTCCCGTTCCATCTCAACGAGTCGTTCGTTGATGGATCCATCTCTCGCGGCGAGATCGAGCGATCCGTTGCGCGTCTCTATGCCACCCTTGTCCGCGCCGGCTACTTTGACAAGGAGAGTCCCTACCGCCAGCTGGGTTGGGATGACGTTGTCGAGACCGACGCCATGGATGTTGCCTACGAGGCTGCCGCCCAGGGCATCGTTCTCCTGAAAAATGACGGCGTCCTACCTCTGTCGGCCGATGTGCGCAAGATTGCCCTGATCGGCCCCTGGGCCACGGCCACGACGCAGATGCAAGGCAATTATTTCGGGCCGCCGGGCTACTTTGAGACCCCGCTTGATGCGGCAAAGAAGGCCGGCTACGAGGTAGAATACGTCCTGGGCACGAACATTTCCTCCGACATCACGTCCGGATTCGACGAGGCTCTGGGTGCGGCGTCCAGAGCAGACATTGTCATCTTCATGGGAGGCATCGACAACACCATAGAGGCTGAGGGGGCCGATCGTGTCGACATTGCCTGGCCCGGCAAGCAGCTTGACCTCATTGAAAAGCTCGGCGAGAGTGGCAAGCCTCTTGTTGTCCTTCAAATGGGCGGCGGTCAGGTCGACTCGTCGTCGCTCAAGCAGAACTCAAAGGTCGGGGCTCTCGTCTGGGGCGGCTATCCCGGCCAATCGGGTGGACGCGCCGTTTTTGATATCTTGCAAGGCAAGCGAGCTCCGGCCGGCCGCCTCACGACCACGCAGTATCCCGCAGCCTATGCCGACCAGTTTCCGGCCAGCGACATGAGCCTTCGCCCGGACGGGGCCTTGAATCCCGGACAGACCTACATGTGGTACACGGGCCAGCCAGTTTACGAGTTCGGCCACGGCCTCTTCTACACCACTTTCACTGAGACCAAGACCAGCTGCGACGAGCTCAACTTCGATATCACCGAGGTTCTTGCGGCGGCGCACCCCGACTATAGTTACATTGAGCTTGCTCCCCTGCTCACCTTCTCTGCCAACATCGCAAACACGGGCGACGTCGAGTCGCCTTACACGGCGATGCTCTTTGCACGCACCGGAGACGCCGGCCCCGCGCCGTATCCCAACAAGTGGCTCGTGGGCTACGAGCGACTGGCCACCATCAAGCCGGGCGAGTCTGCTCAGCTCGATATCCCTGTCCCTATTGGTGTTATTGCGCGGGTCGATCAGAAGGGTAACAGGGTTTTGTATCCGGGCAAGTACCAGCTGGCTTTGAATCTGGAGGAATCCGAGGTGGTGGAGTTCACCTTGACGGGTGACAGTGCGGTGCTGCAAGATTGGCCTGCTGATGACGATGTCAACCCTGACCATGCTTAGAAAGGATCATTCGAGACTTGCGATGTATCAATGAGATTCGCGAATCTGCCCGTGTCTACTATTCCCTGTTCCTTTTGTCTTCAGTTCATCATTTCCATGTCCCTGCGGAGTAGTTGCATCAATGCCTACTATCAATGGATTGATCCTTCTTCAAGCCTGGTTTGGACGGAAAAACTCCCACACCCATACTAAGGACTCACATAGAACACAACACCCTCATCTTCGTCCCGGCTATTCTCAAAGAGCCCCCCCCTTCCCCACACTGGAGCCCAAGGAAATACCCGGTCAAAGGGAGACTCGGGTGGAGAGCTGGAGCACTCAACCCTTTCCCCCGAGCTAGCTGCTCCACAAGGTTCGGCCACCAGGCTCAACACTGTTTGTTAGCCGTAAAGGTGGACGCCATTCACGTCTCCGTACCCCGCAGACACCGGGATCAAAGCGCGGGTGCCACGAGCAGCATGATTCATGGCCCGTTGAAGTCTGTGGACAGCTCCATGGAGCTGGTACATACTCCGTACATACATCAATGCCTGGGAGTGACCGCATCGCGTAGGATAAAAGGAAGCGACCCGTCACGACGAGCGCCGTGAGGTCTTTCCCTCCGGGATGACAGAGGCATCTTGAGTGCTGTCTACGTGCCACTCTCAGTCTCGTAGAGGCTCGATCCATCAGCTACAATGCACTTCTTCCAGAACTATCGAGTGTACATACTCACGTCGGTGGCCTATCTGGGCTCTTTGCTCTTCGGTTCGTCTCAGCGCCTCTTTCTCCATCCGCGCCGTCTTGGCTCGGGCTCCCTTCGTCGCTGACAGGCCCAGGCTACGACACGGGTGTTATGGGAAGTGTCCTTGCTCTGCACAGCTTCAAGAAGGAGTTCGGCCTCCCCACTGATTCGACCGGCTTCGCCTCCTCGAAAAACGCAAAGGTGTCCTCCAATGTCGTCTCCCTCCTCACCGCGGGCTGCTTCTTCGGGGCCATCACCGCGGCCTTCCTCAACGATCGCTTCGGCCGCCGGTACTCGCTCATGCTCTTCACCGTCATCTTCCTGATCGGCGCGGCCGTCCAGACGGGTGCGTCCCACGCCATTGGCCAGATCTACGGCGGCAGGGTCATCGCCGGCTTCGGCATCGGGGGCATGTCCAGCATCACGCCCGTCTTCGTCAGTGAGAACTGCCCGCCCGCCACGCGCGGCCGCGTCGCGGGTCTCTTCCAGGAGTTCCTCGTCATCGGCAGCACCTTTGCCTACTGGCTCGACTACGGCGTGGCCCTGCGCATCCCCGAGGGGACCAAGCAGTGGCGCACCCCCGTCGCCATCCAGCTCATCCCCGGCGGTCTCATGCTCGCCGGCCTCTTCTTCCTCAAGGAGTCCCCGCGATGGCTCGTCAAGCGCAACCGCTACTCCGAGGCCCTGACCTCCCTGAGCTACATCCGCAACATGGACGCCGACAGCCCCGAGGTGCAGAAGGAGATGGCCGAGATCCGGGCCTCCATCGAGGAGGAGATGGCGCTGACCGAGGGCGTCACCTGGAAGGAGTGTCTCAAGAAGGGCAACTGGAACCGCTTCGCCCTGGCATTTGGCATCATGTTCTGGCAGCAATTCTCCGGCACCAACAGCATCGGCTACTACGCCCCGGAGATCTTCCAGACCATCGGCGTCAGCAGCACGAACTCGTCCCTCTTCGCCACGGGTGTCTACGGCACCGTCAAGGTGGTCGCCACGGCCCTGTTCCTCGTGGTCGGCATCGACAAATGGGGTCGCAAGAAGAGTCTGATCGGTGGCGCCATCTGGATGGCCAGCATGATGTTCATCATTGGAGCCGTCCTGGCAACCCACCCCCCGGACACCTCGAGCAGCAAGGTCTCGTCCGCGTCCATCGCCATGGTCGCCATGATCTACCTCTACGTGATCGGATACTCGGCGTCGTGGGGCCCCACGCCCTGGGTCTTCGTGTCCGAGATCTTCCCCACGCGCCTCCGCGAGTACGGCGTCGGCCTCGCGGCCTCGACGCAGTGGCTCTTCAACTTTGTCATCACCCAAATCACCCCGGCGGCCGTCAACCACATTGGCTGGCGCACCTTCATCATGTTTGGCGTCTTCTGCGTTGCCATGGGCGCATTCATCGTTTTCTTCCTTAAGGAGACAAAGGGTCGCACGCTGGAGGAAATGGATATCCTGTTCGGTGTCGTCAGCGAGGATCAGCGGCAGGCCGACATTGATCAAGTTTTGCACAAGGAGGGGGCTCAGGTGGATTACGTCAACGGCGAGGAGAGGGATGTGAGGAATGTTTAATGTGCAGTCGCATGTCAGCCACATTGTCTTCATTTGCGAGCTTCCAGATCTGACTCTTTATCCATCAGTCATCACTTGTTGATTCATTGTTCCTCGGATAAGTCAGTGTTTCCATGCTTGACACATCTAATCTGTCCTGTCGTAGGGACTGCTCACTACTCCGTCATACAGTACTCCGAACGCGTCGCGATGTAATGGGATGAGATGCACGTGAGATCGCGATCAAGGTTTACTCAGGATCCTTTGTGATTGATGCATTGCTGATGTCCTGCCTTCCCCTTTCCTTCCTTTACCCAGCCTCTTCATGCGGGGGTCCTGACGGGAGATTAGCTCCCCCCTAGATAGGCTTGACGTAAATGTCATCATCATCATCATCATGCGGGAGTACGGGGTGACTATGGTTTTTCATTGCTGAAGTCTGCATAAACTCCATGCTAATATAGTTCACGGCACGGGATCGAAGCCGAACCTTCTCCCCCTCCTAGAGTACAGTATATAGTATACAGTTGAAACTTTGTTTTCGGGGCCCACCGCATCTACTCCGTACTTCGCATTCCGTACTCCGTACTCCGTATTTCGTACGGAGTGCTCGATACACCCCCCTAGAGCCAGCTTCTGGGTCTAAGCGGCATAACCGTTGCTTTTCACCCAGGTCGCCACGTCGTCGCGATCTCGCTGCAGCCAAGAAATCTTGGAGCGAATGGCGTCCTTGGTCTGAGCAAGCGACATCTCGTAGCCGCTGTTGTTCTTGTCGGCAAAGAATTTGTCAACCTTGTCCAGCTGCTCCTGAGTTGTGAAGCCCGAGGTCAAGATGGAGACCATGTTTCCGAGCATGGGCAAAGTAGGAGGGTGCTTCTTGTATAGCTCCTCCCAGTGCTCCACCATCCAGTTGAAGAGGGCATTGATACCATCCGCGTGGACACGCAGGCCAGCCGCCGGTAGGTAAATGTCTTGATCCTTGACCTCACTGCTCAAGAGCAAGTCGATGGTCTGCTTGATTTGCTCCTGGCCTCGAGATTGTCCCAGAGATCGGAGGCACGTGTTGCGTTCGTCGCTGTTGGTTGAACAGCGGTACAAATCGAGGACTTTCTCGTACTGCAAGTTTCGCCGTTAGCATCCTCTGGATTGGATTGGCATGATGTAATTGACGCATGAGAATGGAAACCAGAGAAACATACCTCGTCCTTGCCTCCGAATTTGAGCGCGATGCTGAAGACACTCTTGCGGAGGTTGGGGTGAACGGCGGACTTGACGCCAGAGAAAAGCTTGGCGAACATATCCTTGGCTGCAGCAACAATTCGCTCATCGCCGCTCATGCCCGCGCTTCCAAAGAGCAGAGCCTTGAACTGCTGCTCGACGTGGCCGTCGCTGTCGGAGAACTGCCAGCCTATCTCGTGAGCCTTGGTGCTGACGAGATCCCTCAAGAAGGCTTGAATGCCGTCCTTGACAGATTGATCCTCAAAGATCCAGGCAGACGAGATCGAGGACAGGCGAGAGGTAATCTCACTCCAGACGACAAACTCGGTCTCGGCCTTGAAGCCCTTGAGCAGGTTGAGGACACCAGAGGTGCTGCTGTAGCCAGAGCTGGCCAGGGCGCCGGCGTCGGCAATCATGCCGGCCCTGTCCTCGACGGACAAGAGGCCATCCTTGGCGGCCTGGCCCAGTTTCTCCAGACGGGCAGAGGAGTAGCTGGTTCTGAAGATGCCGGTGTGGTTGGCATTGAGCTTGAAGAAGTCGGTGCTGGGGACCTTGTACGTCTTCTCGCGCTCGGTCAGGGCCACGGTGGCGTCGACACCCTCCTTGGTGCGGAGTCCCAGGAAGACAGGGTAGAGAACCTCGTCCTCCTCGGGCTTAACGTCTCCGGTCCGCAAGAAACGGTTCTGCTTGACGCTGATGCTGCTGTCCTGCTCGTTCTCCGTCACGGTCAAGACGGGGTAGCCGACTTTCTTGGTCCACGCCGTCATGATCTCGTGCACGGGCTTTCCGCTCACGGCGGCAAGGCAGTCCCACAAATCACCTGTCTGAGTGTTGCCGTACGCGTACTTCTTCAAGTACTGCCGGACACCCTCGAGGAAAGTCTCCTCGCCCAGGTAGGTTGAGATCATCCTCAGGACGCAAGAGCCCTTGGAGTAGGAAATGGCGTCGAAGATCTGGTTGACTTCGTCGGCGCGCTTGACGGGGACTTCGATGGGATGGCTGCTGCGGAGAGCGTCCAGGGAGAGGGCCGACTGCAAGTCATCGGTGACATAGGTCTGCCAGACGTGCCACTCGGGGTAGAAGATGTTGCAGGAGTACTACGCTTGGTCAGTGACAAAGGCATCATCAAAGAGTCCGAATCGCCGGGAGATGACTGACCCAAGAAGCCCATGTGGCGAATCCCTCGTTCAGCCAGAGACCCTCCCACCAGTCCATCGTCACCAGGTTGCCAAACCACTGATGAGCCAGTTCGTGCTGCACGACCTCGGCGACTCGCTGCTTGGTAGCGGCTCCGCTGGCCTTCTCGTCGAGCATCAAATCAACGACACGGTACGTGACGAGGCCCCAGTTCTCCATGGCTCCCTGAGCAAAGTCGGGGATGGCGACCTGGTCCATCTTGGGAAGAGGGAAGTCGACACCAAAGGCCTTTTCGTAGAATGCGAGCGTCTTGGCGGCAAGCTTGGCCGAAAAGTGGCCGTGCTCAATGTCGATGCTCGGGGGCGCGTAGACTCGGACGGGGATCCGGAAGTCGAGACACTCGACGTAGTTGAGCTCGCCCACGACAAAGGCGAGAAGGTAGGTGGACATGAGGGGAGAGGTGTTGAAATGAACAGCCTTCTTGACGCCCCCACTCATCTTGGATTGCACCTCGGTCTCGGAGGAAGCATCCATGTTGCTCAGACAGGTCAAGTGCTTGTCGGCGATGAGCGTCACGGTGAACTTGGCCTTGAGGGCGGGCTCGTCGAAGCAGGGGAAGGCCCTCCGGGCGTCGGTGGCCTCCATCTGCGTGCTGGCCAGGATGCCCTCAGTGCCGTCCGCCTTTTTATAGGTGGAGCGGTAGAAACCCGCCATCTTGTCGTTGAGGTGGCCGACGAAGTCGATTTCGAGCTGAACCTTGGACCCCTTGGCGAGCTTGCTGCCCGCGAACTCGAACTTGCTGGTCTGAGTCTTGGCATCGTAGGTGATGGCCGGGCTCGTGCTAGAAAAGCGTTCGTCAGCTTTCAGGAAAGCACACAATGTTGTAGTACTGCAACGGGGGCCCACTCACGCGATAGTCTGCCCGTCAGACAAGAGCTTCGCTCCGAGAATGTCAAGCTCGAGGGTGTTGAGAGAGATCGAGTCGGAGTCCTCAGCGACATCGAGGTCGATGACGACGGTTCCGTCGTATCTCAGCGTGTCAAAGTTGGGTTCGAGGGTCACGTGGTAGTGCAGAGGGACGACGTTGACGGGGAGAAGCTCTCGACCCTGGACGGCAAAGGTAGCCGCCCCCTCGGAGGCAGCCTGAGACCTGCACATCCTGTAACTGCAGTACGAAGCGGCGGCGGGCGGGCGGACGATGCGTTGGTGGCGCGGGAGCCTCGACGAAGAGCGGGGAGATGTTGGAGGAGGGGGAGGAGGGTGGTGGAGGGCGAACGAGGAGAGGGAGCGAGAATGAGCAATAGAAGAACAAGAGGAAGAGGGAAGGGGAGGAGGAGAAACCCCACCAAAGAGGGCAGGCGGACCAACGACAGCTCCTGCAGCTCTAGCGGCAATGGCACCGGCTGCAGTCCCAGCTGAAGAGACGCCCGTGCTCGTCAAATAGCCTCTATTGCCGAGGAGGGAGATCCTGTCGGTCTGCCTCGCGGCCTCCAAGAGCGGATCTACCGGTAGCAGCTGATTACGTGTACGAGTACCGGATAGAGGAGATGCGGGCAGAGATCTCGATAGTACCGATAGTAGAGGCAGCTGGCATGACGATGTGCTTCGCGGTGGGCGGCGACAAGACGGCCAATTGCGGAGGCGGCTGCAAGAGGGTCTCATGTCAACCGATTACCGAGCTGTGTCTTTGGCCACGGTCGCCTTCGAGGTGGATATCAATTGCGTTCCAACGGTCTCGCGGGGGTATGTAGACAATCGGAGGGGGGGATTTGGGGTAAATTAAGTAGTAGAGGCGGACATCGGAAGAGGCTTTTCCTCCATTCCCCAAAATCGATCTAGATAGAATTGGGTCGAGATGGAGGGGCTGTAGTACCTGTCCTAAACCCCGCTATGCCTCAATGCTTGCATCAATATGCATCTATCCGGCTTGCCGTGGTTCAGTGCAGTGCATGCAGTCCCGCGTCCGCGTCTGCCCCGCACTTTTGCCGTTCCATTGATGGATTCCAACAACCCTAACCCTGTGGAACCCCTCTGGTCAAGAAACGGTCAGCAAATAACACACCCACAAGGAGGAGCACGCCCTCCTTTCCCCTCTTACCAAGAACTTCGCAGTGATTGATCGATCAATATGTATGTTGGAATCTACGCCCTCCACTTTGGGCAAGTTTCTAGATACATAGTCACTCAGGAGGGTGCGTTAATCATCCGCACTTAAAAGCCGTGCTTCTTCATTAAATACATTCGGATATTATATCAGGGGTATATCTCTGAGCTAGCATCGAGCGGACGTCGGGATATCTAATAATATCATCCGGACCAAGATGCTAGGGAGGAAAAAGGAGATCATACAAACATAGGTACGTAACCAACATCAACAGAGCGTAAGTGTGCATGGTATATACTCCGTATAGAGTTTCTCAACAAAAAGACGGCGCAAGGAGGGGCTGAAAATTGAGAACAACGAAGCGAAGCAGACTCATCCTACTTGTCTGCCGTCTATCCAGCAGTCTCAGAGCTGATGAAAGGAAGATTCAGGCTTTGCCAATTCCACAACGTCGCGAGCGCCCCAAGCTCTGCGTCTGTGATCCTGTCGAATTGCTCCCCAATCGGTCGATCCGTGGATGGAAGCTCGAACGACCCATGAGATGATGCGGCATTTGCATCAAAGCCAGTGACAGCCACCGCATTCATGCCGAGATGAGGAGATCCGCCCGCATGCAGAGCCGTCGCGTGGTTCAGGGTGGTCATCTCGGTCGAGGAAACGGCTTCCAGCGTCGCGCCATTACTGGGCGATGGGACAGGTAGCTGCGGCGGCGGTGAAGCCTCATGGGCATACGGCGGACTCATGTACGCGCTCTCGCCCATTCCTGTCGACTGCGACATGTAATTTGGTGGAAGGCTCTGGGGACCGGATGGTGGAGGTTGAAAGCTCACTTGCATCGGCACGGGAACATGGGGCGCGTATATCGACGGCTGGACGGGCACGTGGACCCCAGACTGCATCGGCAATGGATGCACAGAAGCCGGAAGTCGGAGTTGTACCGGCACATAGACCCCCGTGCTCCCGGATGGAGAAGGCGGGAGGGTAGGCTGAACGGGCACTTGTATTCGAGAGATTGGCGGGTATCCGGGATGCCTCTGCTGCTGCTTACTGTCTCCGGAAGGTGGTGAGCACGGGCTTGCGGGAGCGGCCGCGTAGACGCGAGGCGCGCCTATGCCGCCGTACCTCTGTCGGGGGCCATTCCGCCTGAATCCGGCCGGCCGTGGTACTTTGCGGACAATCCTGAACAGGATGTCGTACGACATTTTCGCCGTCGACGACAAGGTCATGAGCTCCTTGAGCATGACGACAGCGCTGTCGATCATATTGTAGATCTCGTTGCGACAGGGTATCGTGCCGGCTTCATCTTTGATGAGAGCCGTGCTGAGGACGGCCGAGGTGTCGAACAGCGCAAAGATGATGAAGTGAAATCTGCCATCGCGGTAAGAGACAAAGTCAACCCAGTCGCGCAAGACGTCCATCTCCCGCAGCGCGTAGTCGACGCCGATGGCGCGAATCGCCAGCTCATCGGGTGGTGAATCGTGAGTGATTGTCATGGCCATGAACGATCGAATGGGGTTCAGGAGCATCATATACCCCATCGTGTGGATGTAATGTCGGTGGAACCGTATCCAGGGTCGATCCTTGTCACCCGAAGTGTCCGGGTTCTCCAAGGCGTATGCCGGTGGAAACCTCTCCATCCAGTCGTCGATGATCTTCTTGTATTCTTTCACGTTTTGGGTCGAGTTGATATTCTTGGGTGCGCCGAATCTCGATGCTAGTTGATGGATGAGCTCGGACTGCAGCTTCATGTGCATTAAAGGAGACGGCGAAAAATCCTCCAGGGTCAAGGTCGGGAGCTCGACCGTGCAGTCGGTATGGTCAATGATCGTGGGTCGGAAGAGGCCGGACGAGATTTGCCTGCAAGACGTCCGCGTCAGTCTCGATCGACGAGCAAGCACGGGACAACCAACATACCAGTCCCAGCAGTCAACGACACACCAGACTCTCCTGCGCATCTCGCGCTCAAACTCTGGCAGATGCTCCGCGGCCTCCTTCTTGTGAAAGCCTGCAGGTTCCTCCGAGATCAGTCACGTCGCAAGAGCTATGGATCCGGGGGGGTTGACGACATACCGAGTTCTTGGGCTTCTCGCGCCGCGGCGCCCAAGACGTGCCAAGATTCGAGGAACCTGGCCTCGGCCTTGAACCAATACGTCGAATGCAAGAGCCACTGCACGTTGTACATGTGATAGTATCCCACGGGGATGGCGTTTCCGAGCTCTCGGGCCATGTCGTGATACCTCTCGGAAAGCTGCGAGGCAGTCTCGCCGATCTCTTGCTCCAGATTCTCCTGGACATCGACCGGCAAATGCTGACAGGCACAGGAGCATACCGTTAGGAGCAGGCAGGTCCACTGAAGGGACAAGACCCAACCCTGATTCCTGTGAATCCACCATTCCTTGTACTCCTGCAGGAAGACGGGGGGGTAGATGATGTAGTAGTGGTAGTTGACGTTGTCGAAGAAGTTCTGGACCATGGCGTCTTTGATACCGTCAGCCGCGCGATGCGATCCGTATCTGGTGCGAGACTCACCCATGTGCGGCCGTTCTGGGAGGATTTGGAGGGCCCGTTCAAGATGGGGGTTGGCAGAAGCCTTGGCCATGAAAAGCCCGGAGGGTTGACTCTCCTTCTGTGAATCCAATCTTTTAGTGACTGGTAGACGACTCGACTGGCATGGCAGACATTGCCTACCACTCCGCTGATTCCTAGGCTGGCAAACTGATGGCTCGCCATGTATCCGATGTTTCCCAGGCCAAATTCGTCATCGTCGTCATCGGCTTCCGGGTCGGCCTCGGAGCCACCATCGTGGCGTTCGAGCTGGCGCTTCCTGTGAGAAGTCTTGGGCTGGGACGGGCGAGATGCGTCGTGTTGTCCATCCCGACGTGCCGCGTCATGCTGGATAATCGATCTGGCATGATGGCCGCCCCTCTTGGATTCCTGCGGACCCTTTCCCTGTGATGTGGCTGGGTTGTTGAAGCGACACTTGTCGGCGACTTTGCGCTTCTGGCAGTGGTTGCATGGCCACTCTCGATTGCACTGCGGAGATCAATGGTCACGACATGTCAGCGCGTCAAAGTACGAGTATGACGACGAGCCTAAGGCCCACCTTTTGCTTTCTTCGCTGGCACTCGGTGCAAGCAGAACGAGTTTGATTGATGGTCTCTTTAGGAGCGTCGTCATCCATGGTAGGTTCCTCGAAATTTTGCCTTGGAAAAGGGGGAAGAAATTGTTGATTCACTCCTCAATAGGACAAATAGGGCGGCTGGCGTCAGAAGGACATGCCACGGGCGCCGGAGTTGACCTGAGGCTCCTACTCAAGGGCGAGTGGAGATGATTTCACTCGAAGCATATTCGGGGGAAGACTTGATCTATGAGAGAGCTTAGCAGAGCGAAAGTGGAAATGGAGGCGGGAGAGACTGGACGACCAGCTCGTACACGTAGATGGAAATCGAGAGGGCGGGCTGCACGATGGCGGAGGAGGAGAAGGGGGAGAGGAGGGGGGGAGGGGACGGGAGCTACTAGTAGTAGTACTAGTACAGGGAGAGGTTAGTAGCCCCAGGGTGGTGCCTGCCATGTCGCTGGGCAGTTCCCGCTAAAAGCGGAAGCGGTAAATCCTCCACCATGAATGGCAGGTGGGTCGCATGGATGGTGGATGGATGGATGGATCAATGATTGATTGATCCACGATTGATCCTTGACGGTGAATGGGCGATCCCGCCGATCCATCAATCAATTACGGAGTACAGGTACTGCTATATGTACGCCGGTAGTCGCTGGAGGCTCCTCGTACGGTGCACAGCGTGAAACCTAAAAACGGCTTGCATTGTCGAGGAGCAGCGGCAGCAATCCCTTGCATATGGATGCTTGGCTTGAGGCATTCGGACAGGTAGATGGAATCACTACGAAGAGGGTCAGTGAGCTTATAAAATTCCCCGTGCATTTCGAGCTACGTATGTACTCCGGCCATTCCATTGGGTCACGTCTGGTCATGTCGTCGGCGCTCCTCCGTGCGAGAATAACATGAGGTTTGATTGAAGCATCCAATTTGACCGCACACGCGATCGTACTCGTATTCCGGCAAATCGGTGTTCGCGCAGGGTCTCGACCAATCAAACCCTCCAGTCTGAACTCACAGCCTGCACCTGCCACAACGTCCACGCAGCTTCGAGTCTCAGGTCTGCTTACTAAGAATTTCGTAGTCCGTACGGTGAGCTGCACGTGCGCCTTGAGACTCGATGTCTTACCCGGAAAGCTCCCCTCACGAACTGCCAGCACCAGATCAACTTCATGTTGATCTCGCCATGCCTGCGAATGCCGACAGCAAAAGGGGCCAGCCCCTCGAAATACGAGGGGATTCACATCTGCTTGCCCAGTGATCCCTTAAACATCCAGATTCACTCTGCACATGATGTGCGGGCAGAGTTGAGGCTTCGATGAGGTTTGTCGTTGGGTCTGGTGCCCGCAGCGCTGATACACTCCCTACCAGTTGCAGCGTGCTGATGACCCATAGAGAAGCATGAGAGAGAATGTATTGGTATCATGTGTCTCGTTACAGAAAGCAATGCTCAATCCGCTCGACTAAGCCAACACCCTCGAACCCTTCGCACCCACACAGACCTCTCAACACCCGATATTCGCTGCGTCTGGACAAGCGATCAGGCACCCTGAGTCGCGTTCCCCAGGAGGCCTTCCTCGCCCGGAGCCAGGACTCCTTCCTCAACAGCAGCGGTGTGGCCTCTGGCCAGCATTCCCCACACAGGGAAGTACTTGTCGAGGAAGGGGATCATCTCCTTGCTTCCCGGCACATTTCTCCAGTCCCGCATCAGATCGCAGGCAATGGAGAAGAAGCTGACGACCTGCACCCCGGCGTGGCGCATCCTCTCGTTGGAAATGTCGCGGACCAGGACAGAGGACGTTCCAGAAGCTTCGGCGTTGGCCCAGACAGAGTAGCCCTCGTCGCGCAGAGAGAGGGCAAGGTGCGTCGTGCAGACGTCCGTCATGATGCTGGCCAGGATGATCTGCGATCGGCCCGTCGCCTTGACCGCCTTGCGGAAGTCGGGGTTGTCCCAGGCATCGACCTCGCCAGGGCGCTGGATAAGTGTCGAGTTGGGGTACATTTCCAGGATCTCCCTCGGAAGCGGGCCATTAGGACCCGTCTGAGCTGAAGTGGTCAAGATGACCGGCAGGTCGAAGAGCTTTCCGAGAGCCGCGTGGGCAATCATGTTGTCCCGGAATGCGGACGGATCGAAATCTCGAACAACGCTGTAGAGACCGACTTGGAGATCGACCACGAGCAGGAGCTGAGACACGGTTAGCCCAGGGGGACGTCGAGCATTTTGATTCAGCCACAATTCAGGGTCACTTGCCGCCTTGTCCTTGTCGAGTCTCTCATAAGGGAATCCTTTCACGTCGTCGTCAGTTCATTGTCTTCGCCGCGGCCGAGATCTTTTGCACATCTCTGCAAACTCACTGTCACCCGCGACGACGGCGGTCATGTAGGCGATGCCTAGTGCGAGGGTCGACAACAACTTCATAATGGCGGTGGAAGCGTGGATTCAGGACAAAGATTGCAAAAGAATCAGGGTGGCTGTGATGGGTTCAACTGATTTGAGCTGACTGTGACGAAAGACTCGTTCAACGCCGGAGGCTCAAGGTCTTTTATATCTATTTGATCCTTCGTTGGATGAGCTCCTTGTGCTCGCCGGCACGGCTCTCGTTCTCCGATATTCGCGACAAATCGAAAATCTCCTTCACGATCCCACATCGACCGGCATTTGATTGGGGTTTCGTGACGGGTTCCGACGTCAGCAGCAATGGCCAGTCTCCATTCTCCCCAGTCGACCATCCCACACAGGCGGAAACGACATGCCCGCCCGTGATGTGCCAAAATCTTCAGCCCATCTACCGCCCCCGCTATCTCTTCAAGGCTGCGAATTGCAGATTAAGTCATGATGATTTACAGATGAATCATCAATGTGCAGAAGGCCCATAAGCACTTGCCATGTAATCAAATATGATCCGAGTGCCACAACCTGTCAAAATCAAGCATCGATCTTCACAGCGCAGCCACATTGGGCCTAGACGGTGGGACAGACGGTGGGACAGCATGCAGCTCTCGCGACGGGGCATGGCATTTCCACCCAGGCTTCGGCTTCTTACCTTAGCATTCGTCAGCAAGGGATGACGTGCCCTGCCAGGACCCTGAGTCGGCAACTGCCGGGATGCACGAGAATTTTCCTAGCCCGAGGTGCCAGACATCAATCCTTCTGTGTTCCTTGGACTTCCCACACGACCCATCTCGAGGATTTACATCGCATAAGCATGACATACAAGCTCTTGCACGCAGCTGGATGGGTGCATCAGGGCTCTCAAGACGCTCGTCCGCATTCATCGCATCAATAGCTCAATTCTGTCCGAAAGATGACAGCTGCCAGAATATAATCAAGGACTAACATGTAGGTCAGCTTCGGGCATCAAGGATCGGAGCCTTCGTTTCATTTCTCCCCATGACAGGCAGTCTAAGGACCATCGTCGTCATCGTCATTTCCTTCCAATACCTCTCGGCACGTCCAGTTGAACAAATCCGTCAGATATCAGAGCCTGCCTACAGAGTCCCGTATCCGCCGTTGGAGACGCCCGTGTTCCCCTGGCTCTTGTACAACGTGCCTTGGGAACCAAACGACTTGACCGTGTTGACGACAAAAATGTCGAGCTCGTCTCGCGGAGAGGCGCCGGCATTGGCGAGAACGTACGTCACAGCATCCGTGGCCGACAGGGTGGCAAGCCCAAGCGAAGTGGAAGCCCACGGGCTCGCCAGGACGACAGACGATCCCACGGTGTTGTCCGGAGAGCCATTCAACACCCCGTCGTTGTTGCTATCAAGGAAGTTCCCGACGGCATAGACGCTCTGATCCGCCGCCATCTGATAGAAAGCATTCTTGGAGCTTGTCGTGCTCGGGCCCGTGATGAAGTAGTTGTTGATGATGTCGTGGGAGAAGAAGCCTCCCGTGTTCCCCGAAGTGTAAGCCGCCTGATAGTTGTACACGACGTTGTTGATGTACTGCGTGTTTTCCTTGGATAGAGGCTGGCGATTGTGAGCGCTGACCCAGAGGTTGCGGTAGAAGGTCGACGGCCCCGTCTCGACGTGAGCGCCAAATTGCTGGCCGATGGGCACGGCAATGATGGAGTTGGAGACGGTGATGTTAACCGCGCCGACGGCGTCGATCGAGTCCCATTGGCCGTACTCGACGGAGCAGTGGTCCAGGATCACGTTGGATGCCTTTCCCATGTTGAAGGCACTCTTGCCCGTGTCAGGGTCCAGATTGCCCTGCCGCATTTGCAGATTCCGAATGATGATATCGGTCTTGCCGCTGGCCGAGACCTCACCGCCCATGATGCCGACACCATTGCCCGGCGCGGACTGGCCATTGATGGTCAGGTGGCTCGACAGCGACACAGGGGACGACAGCCGAATGTATCCGCTGACATCGAACACGACGTTGCGGTTCTGACTGGCTCATGGCGTCGCGGAACGAGCCACTGCCCGAATCCTGGAGGTTGGTGACGTGAACCGTGGTTCCGCCATTGCCCCCAGTCGCGATGGCACCGAACCCGACGGCACCGGGGAAGACCTGGGCAGCTGCCCCTGAGGCGAGGGCGAAGATTGCAAGGAGAACAAGGGCCATTGCCAAGACAAAGTGCTTCGTGCCGGATGGTCAGACAATGAACGGATTTCTGCAGAGCGTCCTCGGTACGCCGTACGAGATCGACTGTGCCTCGAAGGTCCTCGGAGCCGTTGAAATATGTCCCTACGGACTGCATTGCCTTGTTTCAGGCCTTGTCACAGTTGAAACCTTGATCTGGTGAAACAGCCGTGGAGCTGACCCGTGTGTCTCGGCAGATCTCTTTGCGGAGAGCTGAACGGGATAATCCCGATGGAGGGTGAGCCGGAACTGGGGATTTAACCATCTTCATCCTAGCGCCCCATGCAACGAAGCCACTCAGCAAGCGGAGTTCCTCATCTCAAGGTATGGACGACGGCCAGTACGGAGTACGGAACGCAGAGTGCAGAGTATATCTCGAAACATTGGATCACACGCAAAGTTTTAGCCTAGGAGGTTGAAGCGCCTGAAGGTTGCATCTCAGATACCGTGACGCCTTCGTCCCTGGCTCGCCTCGCGTTCGACCACACACCGATCGTTCCATGCCCACGCCCACAAGGCCAAGAAACGAGCAGGACACTGGATCAAAATGCCGACGGGTCTTGTGGCCTATTTCGCCGAATAATTGCGTGACGGGGCTGGGGTTCAACGGAGGAAAGGCGACATCCAAGATGTTCTAGAGTTTCTCCGTGAGCGGCTCACAACCATCGAGCTTGCGGCTGTTCGGGATCCTAGACTCACCGATACAGCATCGCCAAGACTTGTCGAAACCTTCTTCACGCCAAGGATGACGATGTACGAGTATAAAAAGCGAGATTGATCACCGCTCCGAAGCGTCTTCTCGTCGCTCGTCGTCCGAGTCCAAACCAGCAGCATCATCATCACAATCATCATCATGAAGACGGCGATCTTCTTGCTGTCTTTCCTGACCCTCAAGGGCCAAAGCGCCCTTGCCCAGGTCGTCGGTCAGCCCTCCGGGTTTGCGGCGGGCACGACGGGCGGTGGCAACGCGGCCCCTCAAATCCCTTCCAGTCTTGCAGAGTGAGTCTATCCCCCTACCTCATCCTCGCTATAGCCCAAGGTCCCGATCTCTGACTGCATTGGGGCAGACTCAAGACGTGGATCACGGACAGCACGCCCAGAGTCATCCTCATTGATCGCACTTGGGACTTTGTGGGCACTGAGGGCACCACCAACGGCAAATGCTGCAGTAATCGCATCACCACCTGCGTTGGGGGGACCTCGGCGGGCCAGGCTTCCATCCTAGACACCTGTGACGATGGCACGCTCATCTCCTGCACGTATGACAACGCGGCCCGCACTCCGCTGGATGTCGGCAGCAACAAGAGTATTGTCGGAGTCGGCAATAGGGGGGTGATCAGGGGCAAGGGTCTCCGCGTCCGGGGAGGCAATCACAACGTCATCATCCAGAACATTCATATCACCGTGGGTTTTCCTCCTGCCCCATTCTTACCCTCTCCCATGTTCAAAACGGATCATTGTCGACGTCTCAGTGCTCATCTGATGGGTCTTCATCAGGATCTTAACCCTCAATACGTCTGGGGCGGCGATGCCATCACCATGGACGGCTCAGACATGGTCTGGATCGACCACTGCAAGGTAGGCTCCAGCATCCATAAGTACCCAAAGCTGTAGACTCACCACCCTAGTTCTCCCTCATCGGCCGCCAGATGATCGTCTCCGGCTGGGGCAAGGCCGGCCGCGTGACCATCTCCAACAACGAGTTCGACGGCGTGACGCCCTGGTCGGCGGGCTGCAACGGCAAACACTACTGGACCCTCCTGCTGATTGGCGCCGAGGACTACTACACCTTTGCCAACAACTGGCTGCACGATCTGTCGGGCCGTGCCCCGCACATGGGCACCGACTTCGACGCGTCGACCATCTTCATGCACGCTGTCAACAACTATTTCCAGAACATCGGCGGCCACGCATTCGACGTGGACACCAACACCTGGTCGCTCCTCGAGGGCAACTACTTCGACACCGTCACGACGCCCATGACGCCCACCTCGCTCACGGCGGGAGGCAACCTCTACGACACCCTGACGGTGGACGCGGCGGGTGCGTGTAGCAGCGTGGTCGGCTACATCTGCGAGTGGAACCGGTTGGCCAACTCGGGATCGTGGCCGGACCTCAGGAGCCAGGCGGCCTTGGCCAGGGCAGCGACCTTCAAGTCATCCCTCGTGGGGCACATGCCTGTGGCTGATGTTCCGGCGTATGTCATGTCTCACGCTGGCATTGGGAGGATCTAGTCATCAAAACGGCTGTACATTCATATGAACTGTCGACCCTGGTTGACAAGGATCAGCTTGACTGAGCATCAATGGGTCTCAAGCTAGTTTGAGAGGCGCTGAATGCATCAACGGATCTCCACCTCACCAAGTGGCCCGCATATGAGTGATTTACACAGAGACATGATGAATTTCAGTCTCATCCGATTCGAAAGAACCCCGTGGGGCCCCGCGCGAATCGCGTCCCTGCTTCCGAATCGGGAATGACCGTGAAGCCGTTCTCGAGTCAGTTGTTGGCATCCTGGGGATCCATTGTCCTCCGCCTAGAACGCCCTGTCGGAATCTCCGATCCCGATCTGTCGGTTGAAGCCCGCCCACAGTCCCCCGTGGAGACCCTCGGCAGATCGAGGCGAGATCTGATGCCAGCACAATGTGTGAAGACGCGAGCCCAACCATCGATCCGACGGATATCAAGATGCGAGGGCGTCCATGGCGAGGCGAGCAAGCTACGAGTACATACCCGTCAAGGGTTTCCGCAAAGATCTCGTGTACGTAATATCCATCTGGCAGAATTGCCCTTTGTGCATCGACCTAAGCGCCTCCACGATGCTTAGGCTAATTGGGATCTGCGTCCGGTTCGGGAATCCCACGCTCGCATCTACGCCACACGCTGCATGATGAGATCCCCTGGGAAGACACCCTTGTACGGATCCTGCTACAGATGTCCATGCCGAAGATTGTGACGTCGGGTCTTTGCAAAGCTTGCGATCGAAGATCCAGGTCGGATCAGTGGCACGACTTCTTGCACCGAGGACACAATCTGGTCGGGCCAGCTGCAGGACCGCATCATGTTCCGGAGAATGGTAGCGTCCCAACTCCTGACCCTCGAGACGACGGCATCGTATTCACAGGACATGAGTCGCGTACGTGACCATCGTTCTGGCTCGGAAGCTCGGGTCTGTTGGTACATCATCTGCTGTGCTATTCCTGGGCCGTCGGCTTTTTGAAACGTCGGAAACATCTTGATCTTCCTCTCAAAGCACTCAGTATCCAACTTCACGTCATGAAGCCGCCTGGCAGGAGACGACGGGATCCTCCTTTTCGAAATGTATAAAGGACCTGAGATTGTGCATCTCAAAATCGAATGATTATCAGGAAGATCAGGAGCCTCGCATCTGATGGCAAGCATCTGCCACCTTCTCCATCATGGGACGATCCTTCATCTCACGCGGCGTGATCTTGGCCTTCGTCTCTAGGTCCTTGGGACTGGCCAACCTTGACGGAAGCCGCCATCTCTGGTACGACGAGCCGGCTGCCGACTGGGAGACTGGTGCTCTGCCTATTGGCTGCGGCAGACTCGGCGCCTCCATCTTTGGCGGCGTTGCCAACGAGGTCATCACAATCACCGAGGACACGATCTGGTCGGGCCCGCTACAGAACCGCACCCCGGAGAATGGACTCAGTGCTCTGCCCCGTGTGCGTGAGCTGCTGCTCTCCGGGAACATCACCGCTGCCGGGCAGATGGTCTTGGGCGAGATGACTCCGGAAGAGTCGTCGGAGCGGTCCTTTAGCTATTTCGGGAACCTGAACGTGGCGTTTGGTCATGGAGATGCTCTCGACTACCAACGCTGGCTCGACACGAGGCAGGGCGATTCAGGGGTCTCGTACACCTTCGACGGGGTAGACTATACGTGAGCAGAGAAACCTCTTCCTCTTTTCTTCTCCTTCTTCTTGTCATCCTCCTCCTAACGACGACTCCAAGCCGAGAATACATCACAAGCTACCCCGCCAGTGTCCTTGCCGCTCGCTTCTCGGCCAGCAAGGATGGTGCTCTTGCGTTCAATGCGAGTTTCGATCGCCTGGAGCATATTCTCACAAACTCGGCCTCTGTGGAGGATGGCATCGGCTCCATCGTCATGAGCGGGTCGAGCGGACAATCCCTTGCCGATGACCCCATCCTCTTCACTGGTGAAGCTAGGTTCGTGGCACCGGGAGGTGAGTGTTCCCCTGGCCTTCGATCCGCTTGTCATGAAGATGGAATTTGATTCCATGTTTGTTCCAGTATGACTGATGAGTTCCTTCAGCGAGAGTTCAGGTCTCAGGGGCTTCGCTCCAAATCTCCGGCGCCACGGTTGTGGATGTCTTCTTCGACACCGAGACAAACTATAGATACCCGGATCAGGCAGTCCTGGAATCCAAGATCGACTCGAAGCTCAGCTCGGCCATCCGGCAGGGGTTTACCCAAGTCCGGGAAGAGGCGCTCGCCGACTCAGGGTCGCTTCTTGGACGTGCCTCGATCGACCTGGGAACATCGCCGGACGGGCTGGCGAATCTGCCCACGAACCAGCGCGTCATCAACGCCCGGAGCGACACCCGCGACATCCAGCTCACGACCCTGACGTGGAACCTTGGTCGGCACCTGCTGGTGGCCGCCTCTCGAAAGACGGATGGCGAGATGAGCATGCCCGCCAACCTGCAAGGCATCTGGAACAACAAGACGTCCGCGGCGTGGGGCGGCAAGTTCACCATCAACATCAACACCGAGATGAACTACTGGCCCGCGGCCATTACGAACCTCGTCGAGACCCATCCGCCACTGTTCGACCTGATGAGCGCCGCGCAGCCCCGGGGCCAGGAGATGGCGAGAAAGCTGTACGGCTGCGACGGGACCGTCTTCCACCACAACCTCGACCTCTGGGGCGACCCGGCCCCGACGGACAACTACACCTCCTCGACCATGTGGCCGATGGGCGCCGCCTGGCTCGTGCAGTACATGATCGACCACTATCGCTTCACGGGGGATAGGGCGTTCCTGGCGGACACGGCGTACCCGTTCCTCGTCGACGTCGCCCGGTTCTACTACTGCAACACGTTCGAGTGGGAGGGCCATCGGGTCACGGGCCCGTCTCTCTCACCCGAGAACACCTTCGTCACGCCAGACTACATGAGCGTCGCCGGCAGCGTCGAGCCCATGGACATGTCCATCGAGATGGACAACCAACTGATGCGTGACGTCGTCACGAGTCTCCTCGAGGCTGCCGCCGAGCTGGGCCTCGCGGAGACGGACGAGGACGTGGCCGCGGCGAGGCGGTTCCTGCCCCTGATCCGCGAGCCGCAGGTCGGCTCCCTCGGCCAGATCCTTGAGTGGCGCTACGAGTACCAGGAGAAGGCCAAGGGCCACAGGCACCTGTCCCCCCTGTACGGGAACCATCCCTCGAAGCAGTTCTCGCCGCTGGTGAACGCGACGCTCGGCAGGGCGGCCAAGGTGCTCCTCGACCGGCGCGTGAGCGGGGGCTCCGGGTCGACGGGCTGGAGCCGCATCTGGCTCATCAACCAATACGCGCGGCAGTTCTCGGGCGCGGACGCGTGGGGCCACGTTGTCCGGTGGTTTGCGCAGTACCCGACGACGAACCTGTGGAACACGGACAGCGGGAGCGGGTTCCAGATCGACGGCAACTACGGCTTCACGAGCGCCGTCACGGAGATGCTGCTGCAGAGCCACGCTGGCGTCGTGCATCTGCTCCCGGCCCTCCCCGCGGCGGCGGTTCCGGCGGGGCGCGCGAGCGGCCTCCTTGCCAGGGGCGGATTCGAGGTCGACGTCGAGTGGCGGGACGGCGGGCTCAAGACGGCGACGGTCAGATCAACGCTCGGCAAGAGTCTGGCCATCAGGGTCCAGGACGGTCAGACGTTCTCGGTGAATGGCAAGGCCTATGAGGAACCGATCCAGACCACAAAGGGGGCGAAATATGTAATCACTTTGCATTGAGTCCACTACTACCATCAACGGGGATGAAAACTCTCCCTCTGCCATTCCTAGCAATTTCTTCCAAATAACGTGCATGGTAACGACCACAGATTGAGAGATGAACCTCTTTTTGTCTGCCAATACATCAACTTGAAATGAAGGGCTTGAGCCGCGGCCATATGCCTCTCACTTGCAGGTAGACCTAGTATTCCTCTGCGATTCCACCCATCATTGGACTCATGTATGATACGTAGGGTCTCGAATGTGCCGTAGGCACCGAATGCCTGATCATGGACGTGCCGCTGGTTGGAGTGAAATATTGTCTGGGATTCATCGGCTGGGTCCAGTGAGGTCGGCAGAAACCGTTGCAGGAATGCTGACTGAAGAATGAACTGATTCCCTCGGGCCCCAGGTCGGTGACGCCGTAGTCGCGATTCCGGGAGAGGATGACGGGGTCGGAGAGCACGACCTCACGGCGATAGATACCGCCTTGAAGATCGCACAGGACGAAGTTCCCTCCGGTGACGTGGTAGCTGAAGTGGCTGAGAGCTTGCATGGCCTCACCCCAGGGCAGCGAATCATCCGTCCAGCCGGTGTTACTGTTGAATTTCTGGTAGCCCTCGATGAAAGGTTCGACGAGATGTTTCTGGCCGGCCCATTCCTCGCCAGCGTTTTGCGTGAATTGCCAGACTTGTGGTACGTTGATCTTGATGGGCTTGTCGACGATGTTTAGCTCGTTGAATTTGTTGACAATGTCCAAGGCCTTGGCGACGGCCTTGATGTCGAGGGTGAAGTAGTCGGCCTCAAAGACGCCTCCTGTTTTGAACCACTTTAAGACGCAGGCCTGGCCTTTACGGGAGCCTCTGGTGTACGTCCCTCGCCCAACATATCGAAAGGCTCCCTGAGAGAATGGATATAGCAACTCATGCTGCTCGATCGTGGCATGATCCGAGTTGTTGTATCTGCCGCTGCCGGACTGATTGGAGTGGGGAGTGTCGGCAGGGTGCCCATGAACACAGCCGGCGCATCGTGACACCCCGCGACCCTTGGAGTATTGGTTCGCTGTGTAGGATGACTGTGGGAGATCTCGTCCGCAGGAAGCGCAAATGCGGCCCATGATTGCAAAATGAGAGCAGAGGTGAAGCCGACTGTCAAGGCAGTGAAAGACGTGAAAACGACGGCGAACGAACCAGCTCGAGACCTTGGGAATGTCGGCTAGACGAGAGAATGGGGTTATGGTTGATTGATGTAAGATTTCAAAGGATTGAACTCTGGTGTCCGTCCAAAGTAATTGATCTTACTACTACTGCCGTCGGAGTAGTATTGATTAATCACAGGTAGTAGGGAGGAATCAATCTGTTCCAATAAGAGGTACTAGAGTCACTACCGCGGAAAGAAAATTGATTTGATGGTTGATGTTCAAATTGTGTAGCGAGAAAAGGGGCTTCCCTTCGCGCCTTCCTCGATTTCGGAAACGATAAGGCCGCGACGCTGCGGAGATGCACCTTCCCTCCCAACTCCGACGAGAGGGGTGTCAACCTCAGTGCTACTTGACTGTCTCGACATACGGAGACGGTCCATCCATCAAATTTAGTACTTTACCGAATGTATTTACCCTCCGCGAAGATGAAGTTCCGCCCGCTTCTCCGGTACCACCACTGGTGGTAGATGCTGTACCGTTTTGAAGGCCAATGAGGACGTCGGAGTCGTCCTCCGTGCAAGAAGATGCGGGAGGCCTTCACAGCCCACTTTAGTTGATGCTACGTCAAACGCACAATGATTGATATATCGTACGAGATTCTAGTCCTGCCGGAGAAGATACATGTAGCCGACTCGGTTTCAGGCCTCAAGAGATTGAGGTCATCCGATACCACATGACCTCTCTGATTACAGCACCTCATACGTGGTAGATAGGGGTAATGGAAGTGACCAAACCCAGAGACCAGAGAGCAGTAGTAGTAAAGATCAATCCTCTCTCACGATGGATGAAAAACGACAGAGGCTCTCATGACTTACAGAATCGTCCTTCATGTCTATGAGAGTCTCTGTGAACAAGAGGGGTATAAGTTGCTTTCTAGGATGGCCGGAGGATCCGATGCATGGAAGCCAGGTTTGATCCATCGTCAGCATGCTATGCGCTTGTTTGTGAGTGTCTTGATGCAGTGAGAGAAAGGAGATTCTACAATCACCTGGGCTAGCTGGCGGGGCTTCATAGGAAGAACGACCCCTGAAGAACCGAGGGATGGGGCACCTGGAGCTGCCCACTGCATTGACGAAAGGATCAATTCGATCAATTGCCGAGGGGGGCATTTTGGCGGGGAACATGAGGCTTTCTGGATTTGGACTAGCGCCCTATGGGGTCCCCAGTCCACGTGATCCGCCTCCTCGACTACCAACCGTGCGTGCTCTTTGCACGATGGACCGCTCGGGAGGAGAGCACCCTACGATAAATCACCAAGCGCGAGGTGGCTTCCTCTCATCCTGAAATCATGACGTGATCATCACTTCCTCCATCGCCTCACGCGATAGCTCAAGACTCATATCGCCTAGTCTTTGCGGACTCGAGCTCTACAGTCAAGATGGCTCCCTCAACTCCACCCAAGAAGCCTCGTTGACGTCGACAGCGGAACCAAGATATTTCAGACTATTCAACCTTCGGATCATGGTATCCGAGCATGTCTTTAGGCTCTGCCAAAGTACGGAGACTGTCAGCTCAACCCTCGCGAGACAACCATGCCTTGCGCCTTCAGAGGCTATTCAGCAACTCTACGGGCATTTCAAGAAGGACCTCGGCCGCGACCCCGATGAGCACCGCGCTGCCCCATCGCCCCAGGCGATAGAATCTGCCCGAGCTTGTGGGCGCTGGGGCTCGACAGAGCCCGGGCTCCTCTTCCTGCAGGCCCTCGCAGATTCCCTGGCTTGTCTGGACGCGGATCCCATGGCCGGCATGGTCTCCCCCCCGCTCATGGCATCTCATGGGACGATGCCTCTGACTGCCATCGCCCCTCTGGCTGACATCATCCGCCACTGCTCCAACCTCATCGTCCGGGCCGAGAGAGAAGTCTTTTTCATGACCTGCTCGTGGGCGCCGTCCGTCGCCCAGCGGCTTATCAAGGATGCGCTGATCGAGCTCTCGAGACGGGCCGGCGCCCGCGGCCAACGGGTCGTGGTGAAGATGATGTACGACAAGGCCTCTCTTGCCAGCATCGCGGACCCTCGCCAGCCCCTCAAGCCGGACTCGTTTGCGTCTCCTCAGACGCAGCTTCCTCCGCCGGATACGGTCCCGAATCTCGACGTCGAGGTCATGACCTTGCATCAGCTGCTCATGGGCACGCTGCATGCAAAGTTGTGCATCGTGGACCGCAGGATCGCCGCCATAATGAGCAACAACGTCGAGGACAACCCCAACATGGAGATGTTGACGCACATAGAAGGGCCCATCGTGGATAGCGTATATGACTCGGCCCTCATTACGTGGGGCCATCACTTGAATCCATATCTGCCATCTCACCGGTCCCCAGCCGCCCAAGGTGGCCTTCAGACCTCAGAGCATCAATCAATCCGTCTTCAAAGCGGGCCAGGAGGATGTCGGATGGGAACTACGTCAACTGACGAGACAATAGAGGCATTGCCAGAGCATACACCAGAGGATCCGCACTATGACGAGGATGTTTCTGGGGAGGTTGTGAGGATTCAGTTGTGCTATTCGGCCACGTCCTCGGAAACGCTCCTGCAGGTTGTGAACAGGCGATTGAACCTCGCCGCGAAGAGCCCCATCGAGCCCACGGGCCCCAGCATACCGCCTGGCGAGGAGATGACCCCCTACTTGGCCACCAGGACAACACGCCCCGTCCCCATGGCGCTCGTCTCGCGCCCGCCCTACGGCTCGCCTGATTCGAGGAACATCAACGTCCCCCAGAACGAGGCCTGGCTCTCCCTCATCCGCAACGCCAAGAGGGACGTCTTCATCCAGACACCGGACCTGAACGCCGAGCCCCTGATCCGCAGCATCGCCGCCGCGCTCGGTCGCGGGGTGGAGGTCACGTACTACGTCTGTTTCGGTTACAACGACGCCGGGGAGGTCATCCCCGGGCAGGGCGGGACCAATGACCAGGCAGCTTCGGCACTGATGGCGTCGCTCCCGGAAGACGGCCCCGAGCGTCGACTCCTGAAAATCTACAACTACGTCGGCAAGGACCAGGACCATCCCATCCACCAGTGCTTCAAGGCGCGCACGTGTCACGTCAAGCTCCTGATCGCGGATGGCGTCGTGGGGGTCCAGGGCAGCGGGAACCAAGACACCCAGTCGTGGTTGCACAGCCAGGAGATGAACATCATGGTGGACAGCCAGGAGATATGCGCGCAGTGGAGAGACGGGATCGAGAGGAACCAAAACACCAGGCTCTTTGGCAGGGTCGCAGAGGACGGCATCTGGAGGGACTCGGAGGGGCAGCCTGGTGAAGGGTACATGGGGAATCCGGGTCGCTTCGAGGCACTGATCAAGGGGGTCTCGGGTATGCTGAGGAAGATGAAGAATGCGGGCAACATATAGGGCTGTATACTGGTAGGTAGAAGCTTGACAGGTCTGCACATTTACTCGTACTCAAGACTCTTCTACCCGGTCCAGCCCGCTATCGGGTCGCGGTGGGTGCTCCGCAGATGCCGTCTCCCGATGACGGGCGGCACCAACGGCATTTCTCGAGGAGATTCTAGCCTCGAGTCAGTTCCGGCCGGCAGGCATCAATGACCTCTTACCGGTACTACCTGTGCTCCGTTATTGTACTGTGCGTGCACTTTGTGGGCCTTGGGCCTCCCTTATGCTGCTGACTAAGGGCAGTCGGATCATGATGGTCACGGATTGACTCAAGTCGCTGGAGAGCTGGCAAGTACCGGCATCATATATGGCAGCGCAAAACGATACTTCTGCAGATCCACCTTGATCCGCCGCAAGATCCAAGGCGTCACTGACTCTGCCTGCACCACGCCGATTGAAATGCCCCGATCTAAGAGGTTGCTCTTGCTACTACTCGTAAGGTACCCGTACCTGAACCTCGGGCTGCTGCGCGTGCATTGTCAGGTACGGAGTACCACCGGCACCAAGATTGGAGCCTCAGGTCAGCATCCCTGGCAGAGACTCTCACATTGAACGACACGCCGGGCTCAGAAATCAAAGCTCGCTCTCATCACACACCACCCGCACTGCGCACACCGGAGCAGCTCCTAACAAGCATCCATCCATATCTCTACATATGATCGGCTCCACGGACTCTTCCCTGCAAACACTATCGTATCCCGGGGACCGATTCCCTATCATCTCCCGCATCGCGAACCTGATCCTGCACCGGCCACAATAACTTGAAGTTCAAGTTCTTGGCTGCCCGCCGATCCAGACCCTCGACTCAGCACGAGGACTGCAAGTCACTGCTCGGTAGCAGCTGCCGTATTCACTGGCCCGGAAGCTTCGTGGACTCTGGACCTGGCACTCGCGCTTCCCCGACTAAGGCCGAGACCAAACCTCTGCACTCAGCGTCTTCTCGTCCATCCATCAACATCAATCAACAACATATCAATCTCACCACCTTCCACCTCCAAGGAAAACCCCCTCAGGACCGCCGTCAACCACCAGTGCTTCTACTTCCGGTCATCATCAAACTCCATCCGCCATCTTTCATTACTACTAGAGTCGCCGCTCGCTTTCTCTCTCCTCCTCCGCCGGGCGCCCCCCCCTCCCTCCCCCCCCCTTCTCTCTCCCCACCCCCACCCGGCAGTCGTTTGAGGGTTTGCTTCCCGTCTCCACCGGCCCCTGTGTACCAGTATCGCGCAGACAATGCTCTAGGTCGCAGGCTTGCTGCGCGCTTCAAAATCTCCCCGGCAGATCGGTGTCAGCCTGAAAACTCTCTTTCGCCCCAATCCCTCGCATCGACAAAGCTTATTCCGACCTCGTGCTCTTGCCTCCTAAGCGCGCGAGTCGTCCGTCTCATCCTCTCCCGCTCCACGCTCTCCCCCCACAACGAGCTGGCCTTCCATCAACCTTCCAATTCTCGAATCGCTCTACTCGCGCATCCGACCGCAATTGCAACCTTGCGGGAGCGGGCAACATGAGTCTCCCACGTACGTCAGAGCTCCCTCGCTTCCACTGCGACGAGACCATCCGTCAACACGCATATCCATGTCCTCTCTTTCCCTTGCTCCTTTTTCTTCCGCGCCCCTTTCCATCCATCCCGAAGGGGGCCCCCATGTTCCCATCATGCCCACCCCCCTGCGGATTAGCGCAAGCTAACATATACTTCTCGGCTTGGCCAGTTTCCTTCGACGAGCGCGAGACTTATACCAAAATCATCGATGGGATCCTCGTCACGTCCGACCTCGAGACCGTTTCGCGCAAGAAGATTCGTCAAGGCCTGGAGTCTGAGCTCGGCGGCAAAGACCTGAGCGACCAGAAAGTCGGTTACCCATTGTCCTGCCCTCCTCCTCCTCCTTGTTTACTTCATCTCTACCCACAACATACAGACCGCACCCCGCGCAAACTCTGTCGCAGAGCGCGGCGCATCCCGACGCACTTCCCCCGACTCCATGCTGACGAGATCACGCGCCTACAGGATGCTATCAAGAAGCTTATAGAAGAGCGTTTCGACGCCGTCTCCGGCGCCAACGCCGGGGGCTCGGTTGCGACCTCGTCCGTGCCCGAACCAGCGAACAACAAGCGCACCGCCGCCCACGGCCTCGAGAACGGCGTCTCGGACGACCATACCGCATCCCCCGAGCCGGCGAAGAAGAAGGCGAAGCGATCCTCGTCCATCGAAGACTCGGACGCGCGCCTTGCCGCGCAGCTGCAGGCTCAAGAAAACAGCCTGGCCAGGAGCCGCACGACCCGCGGCGGCGGCGACAAGGCCCGCCTCGCCAAGAAGAAGAAGACGCCGAGGAAGAAGAGCTCCAAAAAGGTGGGCGACGACGACGACAGCGAGGTGGACGGGAGCGGGGACTCTGGTGCCCCCAAGCGCAAAGCCGGCGGAGGCTTCCAGAAGCCGTTCCTCCTCAGCCCCACCCTGTCGGAGCTGTGCGGAGAGACTCAGGTGGGTCAAGCTTCTCCTCGCATTTCCTGTTCTTCGTCATCCATTCATGCAGCTCCGCTTCTATTGCGAGACTGACGCGCAAGAAGCTCTCTCGTCCTCAAGTGGTCAAGAAATTGTGGGAGCACATCAAGACCAACGGCCTCCAAGACCCCAGCGACAAGCGTCAGATTCGCTGTGACGAGAAAATGCAGGCAGTCTTCAAGCAAGCCAGAGTCGACATGTTCCGCATGAACAAAGACATTGGAAGCCACCTGTACCCTGTCGGCGAGGAGTAACTCGAAAATTCTCAGCGATTGCGGTCACGGCCACGGCGACGCGACAATGCGGCTCTACCGACGACGATAACAACAATGACGACGAAGACCACGACGAAGACGACGAAGACGAAGGAGACATCGGCAACAACAGTACCATGTATCATACGGGTTGATCCTGGCGGTGACAAATGAAGAGGGAGGTGACGGATGGGCGGGTGGGCGACATACCGACCCCCCCTTCACCCCACCAGCAATCATCTTCCCATCCTCACCGTCGACATGGCACCCGGCGGCGCATCTGGGGGGGGCATCTTATCCCATATTTCTGCAACTTTCTTTCATTTTCTCTTTGACTCTATATGATATTATTTCCTTATCCCTCATTGCCAACATGCTCCTTTCTCAAGATCGGGGAGATAAGTCGACGTTTGGTTTCGTCAGTCTTTTTATATGGGTGGGGGGGGCTCGGATGATGATAATGAAGACACGGCAAAGGTAAGGAGATCAGCGCAAACAACCATCTGCTTTGGACGGCCGATTGGATTCTTTTTCTCTTCTATTTTTCCTTTGCGATGGTCAGTCAGTCGAGCAAAAGTCGAAAGGGGAGGGAAAGGCAAGAGAGCGATGGCCCTTGGAAGGACTGGCGAGAGCAGACTCATGTCACCGCCATGGCATGGCATATGTGGAGTGTAGCGAGCCGTTGAACAGGCACTGCCCGCGAGCAGTGTTCAAGCTACTACTACTAAGGCAGTGGCCAAACTCAGGTAGAAATTGAATCAGCTGAAAAGAAGAAACGCTGCTAGGGTGTGAAGATGGACGAGATGCGTGGATGCCAGACAACAATTTTCAATGTAGGAACAAATCAAAGGCCAGAAAGATGTACGGAGTAGTAGTGTTTACGACTCGGTCAGTAATAAGGAATGCCATACTCGATAGATACTGGACAGTGATACTAGTAGCTAAACAACATGAAGTAAGGAGAGCGAAGTAAAGTGGATATCGTCTTAGAGCAGCGCGACAATCGTGGACATTTGACGAAGCTCGCAGTCAACATAGGATTTGAGGCGATGCAGGATGTGTCATTTTGACTCGATCTTGATCCATTGAATGATGTTCGGTGATCCCGCCATGTGCATCAATCATTGAATGACATCCGATCATTTCTATCTAGGGTAGCCGATGTTTTCAATTTTGATGTTTTGCTCTCCGGCGCGCTCTACGCTTATCCGAATAAGGCTAGTGCAGCACTAAGGGCTTGAGCTCCACACAGGACCGGCATTATCATGATGGTTCGTGCTGAGGATGGGATCCGGATACTCGTACTGTGCTGTGCTGTGCTGTGCTGTGCTGTGCCCGAGCCGTTTATCGTCGATCGCAACTTGTTGCTGGCTGGGTAATCTCGCAGAAGAAGAAGGAAATTGTTCTGTGAGAAGAAGGCTGCTAGAATAAAAGGAAGCTTGGAGTACTCCATACTGCGGCCTCGCTTGACCCCGACCAAAACATTGCCCACCACTTTGCACCTCATTGCTGTTATTCGATCATCCAGACTCTCACCCGCCACGGGACGCCTTTTCTCATAAGTTGTTCGCCTAGAGGAAACAATTGATCTGAAGCGGCAGCGATTCATTGCCTAAAAAAAAAATTCTTGAGCTCCGACGGCCTGAGCACGAGGGACAACCTACATAGACGAGGGTCACTGCTGAGCTGGCCACTAAGCCCCTCCATTACCTGCTCGTGCATACATTATCTGGATCAATCAGATCGACCTCTTGCTTGACTTGGCCAACACACAGCGATTCCCCAACATCACCTTTTTCGCATCATTGCTTGCTTCGTGAAGGCCTGAAGCCTTCTTCCCTTCCCTATCTTTGCTCATTTCAAATCCAGCGGAACCTGCTTGCCATAATTCTATTGCCACAATCTTACGGGCATCTCGAGCAGAATCGACTCCCTCTCGCTCAATCCCCTCAGGCGGCCAACGCAACGACTTCCATCTCCTCGACTTCCAATCATCACAGCACGCGCAGCCATGGCCCCCGAAGGCGCCTCGAATACGGGTGGTTCCTCCGGGAGAGGGGGCGGCGGCAATGCTAGAGGCAAAGGCCGCGCCGGCAACCGAGGCGGAGGCTCAGGCGGAGGCGCAAGGCGCGACGGACGAGGTGGTGGCCGCGGCGGCGGCGGCGGCGGCGATGCCAGAACCTCCGGATCCAGCAACGCGGGCCGGACGCCGACGCAGACACAGAAAGCCGGAGACGCCAGCGGCCTCTCGTCCGCTGAGAAGGCTCTCGGGGCCATGGAGAAGGCCAGGCAAGTCGCGGCTGCCGCCGCCGCGGCGGCCGACGCCGCCCAGGATGACGAGGACGAGGAGGTCTGCTTCATCTGTGCCAACCCCGTTGCGCACCACTCCATCTCTTCTTGCAACCACAAGACGTGTCACATCTGCGGTCTTCGGATGAGGGCTCTCTACAAAAGCAATGATTGCGCGCACTGCAGAGTACGTCGGTGTGCGATCACCCGCTTGCCCATGTTGATTGCTGACACTGCCCCAGACATCCAGCCCCTTTGTGATCTTTACGGACGACGGCGAGAAGAAATTCGAGGATTACAAGGCCGCCGACTTCACCACGATAGATGACAACATCGGTATCAAGTACGCCAAGGAGGACATTGTCGGCGACACGGTGCTCCTTCTGAGGTATAACTGCCCGGACGAGTCTTGCGATTTCGCCGGCCTGGGCTGGTCGGATCTCCATCGACATGTCAAAACCGCCCACAAGAAGCGCATGTGCGACCTTTGCACCAGGAACAAAAAGGTCTTCACACACGAGCACGAGCTTTTCACAGACAAGGAGCTCGAGAAGCACATGCGCCGCGGCGACGACAAGCCCGGGGCCGTCGACCAGACGGGCTTCAAGGGACACCCCCTGTGCGGATTCTGCGGGGAGAGGTTCTACGACGACGACAAGCTGTTTGAGCACTGCCGCATGAAGCACGAGCGGTGCTTCCTCTGCGACCACCAAAACTCCAGCCAGCCGCACTACTTCCTCAACTACGACGAGCTCGAGAAGCACTTCAAGACGGACCATTTCCTCTGCCCCGACAGGGGCTGTCTCGAGAAGAAGTTCGTCGTCTTCGGATCCGAGCTCGACATGCAGGCCCACCAGCTTGCCGAGCACGCCGGAAAGGGGGTGGGCAGGGACGCCAGGCTCGTGGACATCTCGTCCTTCGACATCCGACAGCCCTACCAGGAGGAGAGGCGCGGGGGACCGAGCGGCCAGGACGGACGGTCCCGCGGCCGTGGCAGGGGTGCTCGGGGTAGGGACCCCAACATCGACGACCACATGCTGCCCGCGACCATCTCCACCGGGCCCCTGCGCAGAGACGAGATCGCGTTCCAGCGGCAGATGGCCATCCACTCTGCGCCCCAGGGTTCCAACAGGACCTTCAGGGGTCAGCTATCCAACCCGGCGCCGCCTTCGGCCCCCGCGACGACGACGCCATCGCCGGCTCCAGCGTCAAGCTCATCGGCGTCAGCGAGAAATGCCGCGGCGTCCAGGCCTCGGAGCGCGGGCCCACCCGCCGGAGCCGCGAGCGGCCCCGATGACGCGCTCGCCAACCCCATGGAGGCCCTCAGCGTCTCGAATGTAGCCGCCCTCACCGCCGAGGACCGCGCCCGCCTCGTCAGGCACGGCAGCGTCATCGAGCGGGCGGCGAACCTCCTGGGCAACAACGCCCACAAGATGGCCCAGTTCCGCACCCACGTGTCGTCCTTCCGGCAGGGCAGCCTCACCGCGCCGCAGCTCATGGAGGCCTTCTTCACGCTCTTCGCCGACGTCTCGTCCAACGCGCTGGGCACGCTCGTCCGAGAGCTGGCCGACCTCTTCGACGACAAGGCCAAGGCCGACAACCTCCGGAAGGCGTGGCAGGACTGGCGCGCCATCAACGAGGACTACCCCAGCCTACCCGGCCCCACGGGCGCGCAGGGCTCGTCGTCCAGCTCCAGCAGCGGGTGGATCACCGCCGCGGCCTCGAACGGCTCGGCCGCGCAGCAGCAGCAGCAGCAGCAGCGACAGTCCAACAGGGTCCTGAAGCTTAAGAACAGCACCAGGCTCGGCGGTCCTGCGCCCAACACCTCACGCGCCCAGCCCAGCTGGGTCGCGTCAACCAGCAGCGGCAGCGGGCCCTCCCGGCCCCCTCCCGCATCCGCCTTCCCCTCCCTCCCCTCCGCGGCGAAACCACCCACGACGGCGTCCCAGCCGTCATGGCTCACCATCGAGGCCCCGTCCTCGTCCTCCTCCTCCGGGCCCTCCTCCTCGCGGGCCCGCGCCCCGCCGCCGCCGCCGAGCACGCGCGGCAGGGGCGGGGAGGAAGCGTTCCCCGCGCTGCCTGCCGCGCCGAAGCCGCAGACCACGATCTTCGGGTACGGCTCCGGGCGGGCCGTCAGGCGCGACTTCATGCAGGCCGAGTCCAGCTTCCAGTGGGGCAGCGGGCCTTCGGGCGCGGGGGCCTCGTCGTCGGCAGCGGCCACGGGGCCCGGCGAGGAGGAGGACACGGGCAAGGGCAAAAAGGGGGGCAAGAAGGGCAAGAAGATCCTGGTGCAGTGGGGGTGATCAAAGTGCGAGAGGCAGTACTGTACCCATTTACGAGTGCGAACTCTGATGGACTCCCGTGATGTGACGGTGCATATTGGACAGACGTGTAAAACAAGTTAGCAGTGTATCGATTGTTATGGCCCCAAGCGCTCATAGATTTGTCAATCTCATCATTGGTGGACAAGAATGTGAGAGCCCCCGCTGGATTGCAAGATTTCTCGGTTTTTCACGCGCCTTTGTAGTGCGGCCTATGGTTTGAATTTGGCTGCTCCTCAGACCATCGGTGCAAGTGAATTGAGTAGAGTTTTTCCTTTTTTTTTTTTTTTTCAACAAATACTATCATCACAGCAGAGTCAAGAAGCCATCAACAGAAGCTGCCAACGCATGCAACGCCCTTTTCCAATCCCGGACTACTCCAACTCGACAGTCCTTCATGAGCCTTCTATCAACGGCATATATTCCAAGCTCGGCCACGATGGCGGTCACAGTCCCGCCGGCTCGTAGTAGTCTCTGAACCGATCCGTGCCCTCCCACCTCACGTTGTACACGACATTCCAGCACGTGAGCAGCAGCATCGGGAACTTGACTGTCCAGAAGCTCAGGTATCCCTCGGGCAGCGACCCGACGGTGCGCTTCAGGGACTCCGACATGTCCTCGTAGTGGTTCCTCTTGTTGCGCAGGGCGCGCAGGAGATCGAGCAGGCGGCCGCCGCTGTACTTGCGCTGCTTGCCGAGCGAGTCCACAAACTCGCGGGGCAGGAGGCGCAGGAAGTCGCCCTTGGTGATCTCCCACGCGTAGCTCTCGAGCTCTGCGAGCGCGGGGGAGGGCGGGTCCCTGGGCTCCTTCTCGAAGTGGTCGGAGACATCGCAGAGGAATGCGAGGCGCTTCTTCGCGGACCAGAAGAAGGGGTGGGACATGACGTCCTTTGCGGCCGGGCGGCTCTTAGGATCCGGCTTGAGCATGGAAGCGATGAGGTCTTTGGCTTCGAAGGCGAAATCGCCGAGGGCGTCGAGGGGGGCAAGGTTGTATGTGCCTTTGCGGATGTTGACTTCGCGCATGTACCGATCGCCGCAGTCGAAGGGATGCGAGCCGTTCGTGAGGACGTAGAAGAAGACGAGCCCCAGGGAGAAGATGTCAATGGCCCGCGTGGCGCGTCTGCCGTTGGCCAAGGTGCTACTGTCACCCACGAGGATGGTTCCCGAGCCACTGTGCGTGCTGTCATCGATCAGGCCGCCCCTGTCGCGGCCGTCGTCGTCCAAGAGCAGTTCAGGGGCACGCCATCCAGATGTTCCGGCAGCGCGGCCCGTCGTGGCACCAAATGACGATTGGCCACCCTCGAGCTTCTTGCAGAGGCCAAAGTCCGACACGAGCAGTCGAGGCCTTCCTCCCTTATCCATATTGACGAGAATGTTCTGAGGCTTCAGGTCTCGATGAACAATGCGGAGCGAGTGGAGATGGCTGATGCCATTCGTGATCTGGTACAAGACACCCGGCAAATCTTTCTGGCCGGCATTGGCAAGTTCCCGGAAATGGTGAGGCTTCTCGATGACATCGGCGAGGGAGCAAGCACAGCGTTCGAGAGCAATGTAGAGAAAATCGCCTCGCATGATCTGGGAGAAATAGCGGATGACTAGAGGTATCGTCAGCAACGACTCTTCTCAAGAAAAAAAAATACTGGGGGGGAGGCGCTTACCATTAGGATGATCGTCACTCTCTTTCAGCAGTCTTGTCTCTCGTGTGGCAATGTCGTAAAACTGGATCGTCATTCTCTTGACCGCGACGTCCCGACCATCGAAGGTCCCTGCGAAGACGACCGTGCCGTTGCTGCCCATGCCGAGCTCCACGTCTGTGTTGACCTGAATGTTGCCCATGCTCAGAATGGAACCCGTCACGGCCTGCATGTCGGTGTGGATCGTCATGATATCGGGTTCGAAGCTTGGCCTGTCCCCGAGCTTCTTGGCATTGCTGACGGCCTCTTCCACGGTGGTGCGAGCCATCTCATCGTCCTGGGAGTTTGAGGGATCCTTGGCACGGCCCTTGCGATGCTTGACGCCACCTCGGCGGCCGCGGTGGGCCTTCTTCTTCTTCTCAGGCGAGATGACGGCTCCATCTTGGCCAGCGTTACTGTTCGCTTCATCGACGGCCTGGGGCTCTCCATCTTCGGGACCCTTGGACAACTCGAGGGTAGAGCTAGACCGCGAGCTAAGTTTCGAGCTCGCCTCAACCTCGTCATATCCCTTCTGTGCCCCCTCCTCTCGCTTGATGCTTGTCGAGGTGGTTGTTTCGATGGAAGTGGAGAGTCCCTGAGACGAAGCGTCGTCGAGGACTGGTTCGGGGGGGAAATAAATGAATGGATATTTATCTCTGACTGTGCCATTGGTGCGGAGACGATGATAGGAGCGCCGGAGCTTCTTCTCATTGTAAAACAGGCTGAAGACGAAGAGGATGATGAGGATCGGGTTGCTGACAAAGTCAATGACACTGTTGGCGGCGCTCTGCGGCAACGCTTTGACTTTGTCGATAATTGTCGGCTCGTCGGGCCGAGTGGGCTCGAGGGTGAGGGTCCGTCCTTGAGACGGGTCCTCGAAGATGACATCCTCGGCAGCCTTTGAAGGGAGGGTTGGTGGACGGACGACGGGTTTGCCCCCCAGAGGGTCAAGGAAGTGCGTGCCCACCAACGCCTTGGATATCTTGGCAGGGTGGAGAGAATCCAGGCTGGGTGCCATACTCCACCAATCTGGCTGGGAGATCTGTGCAAGGGGGGCTGAGATGATGAGGGGGTAAGCTCGGCCAGACAGGGCATACCAGCTTCCCTCTTCAGTCTTGTTGAGGAAGATGCTGTTGCTTCGCATCTGTGCGATGCTCTCGTCGCGCGAGGGCATCGGGGGCTGCGGGAGAACGATGAGCTCGGGCTTGTGGCCCGAGGGAGAGTCCCATGGACGGCAAATGTCAAAGACTCGCGCGACCGGATTCGAGAGGGTGTGGTAAGAGAGAGCGACGGCATTTGTCTGGGGATCATCGAACGCGAAGACCTTGCCGTCGTGCTGGCTCGTGATGTAGCGACTGTCTAGCGAGGTGTGGTGTTGCTGGAACAGGTCGTTGTCAAAATTGTTGGGGACCCATTCCGAATACTTGAGGGTCGCGATGGGGAGTCCGTCTCTGCGCTGGATGCCGACGGTGTACTCGGTCCTGCCGAGGGTGATGATGCCACCCGGGACGCACTCCTCGCTGTCCTTGCCGTGAAGCGCGGTAGGCCGGAGACAGCTCCCCGCCTCGTTGACCTGGGACCCGCCAGAGCCGAACCACTTGAGCACGCGGCCCGTGGCGGCGTCGAGGGTGACCATTGTGGTCTTCTTGTCGCCGGTGTATACGACGGGGGGCTCGTCGTCGGCGTAGGGCGCAAGCTCCTCGACAAGGCGCTTCATGGTGAAGCCCGTGCGGACGAGGCCGGTTTCGGAATCTGGGATCCAGACGTAGAGGCCGCCGTCTCTGTTGGGCTCGACGGCCCAGATGTAGTGGTCGACGGGATTGTATTCATCGTCGAGGACGGAGGTGTTTGTTCGATAGTGAAAGGTCTCGACCATTGGCTGGTCGACCTCTAGATGCCATCGCTGTCTCCCCGTGCGCCGATCGTTGGCGTACAAATGTCCGTCGATGGTCGCCAGAAGGACAAAGTCCTCGACTTCCCAGTCCTTCAGACTCCGCGCAATTTGCGGCGATGTCAGACCAGAAGCGCTGCTTGTGGGCCGATGATGTCTTGAAGGATGTGGTGCTCGAACGGACTGGGCCGGAGCAAAAGTCGCGAGGGCGCTCGCATCGTGTGGAATATTTTGACTGGGTTTTTCGGATCCGCGGGCTTGGGACGGGCGTAATTTGTGGGCAGCAGCAGCATTTGGCTGGAGCACTTGGGGCCGCTGCTGCTGCTGCGGCTGCTGCTGTTGTTTCTTTTGATGTTTCTTTGTCGTCGGCTCCCGAGGGATGTCGGGATAGACTTGGGCGACGGGGACTGAGGTGGCCCAGTAGGGTCTGGCCTCGTCGGCGTCGGCAAGCACGTCTGTGTCTGCGGGATCACGGACGCGCTGCGGGGACGCAAGGCGGACGTCTGCTTGTTGGGGCTGCTGCTGAGCCTCTGCGAGCTGGAACCACGGCACAAGAAAGAATGCGAAGGCCAGGAGCAGCTTCTGCTGCTGGGAGGACCGAGGTCCTTGTGCGGGGGGTCTTCGAAGCATGTCGTTTGAGTTGTCGAGCTAATCAGGGGGGGCGATCCACATGGGAGACGAAGAAGCAGGGCTCTACCGGGGACGAGGTAGAGACTGGATCTATCGAGGAGAAGCCATTCCCAGCCCGAGTTTGTTTTCCCTTTTGTGTCGTACGTTGGCAGGCTCGCGGTGACGAGGGAGGATCTCGAGAGTCGAGACGGATCGATCAATGTGCTGCGAGCGAGTGCAGGGGCCAGTGCGGGCTACACGGGAAGCTGCGACAAGCGAGGTGTCTAAGGGGTTCCCTGTGGCGGACTCTGCGGCGGTCTTGATCCTGGCGCGTTGCCCCGTCCGATCGCGCGATGTGGGAAAGCTCGTGCGAGGCACTCGGAGCAAAAAGGATTGGAGGAGGAGGGTGGATGGGTTGGTCGTCGCCGTCCGCCTCGGCCGTGGGAAACCCGCTCTCAAATCAACCTCCAGAGGTCGTGCTTTTTGTATGTACTCTGCACGCAGTACGGAGTAGCGAGAATCCAAAAATTTGATGGATTGATGAGATTGATCAATGGATTCGCCGTGCGGCTTTGGACGAGTGCCGTCTCGGTCGTGCGGGTGGTTTGATGGTGGACGAGTCAGAGGGAGGGTTTTGTGGGCACTTTGACCGGGCAAGGAGCACGAGGAGGAGGAGGGATTGATGGATCGGGAGGAAGCCCGGGTTCTAATACGCGCAGTGCGCACGACAAGGATCCTTGATCTTGAACAAGTTGAGATTGAGCCATCCAGATCCATCCATGGAGGCGCTGGAGAGGAGAGGAGTTGAGGTATTGAGAATCGACAAAGCATGGACGGCCTGGTCGTGGGTGCTAAACTTTATCGCTGGTGTTAGGCGAGCACGACGAAGGTACCAGAAACAGAACCAGTTGGACCCGAACGGAACTTTCTCTACGCGGCGAGGCAGTTAACGCAATGCGCGGGTTTGGAAGGGCACGCAAGGTTCCTCTCCAGTACCTTCAGGCCGCGTCACGGGTTCCTCGAGGCCGTGCAGTAGCAGCTCGCTTGCGTGTGGAGCTCGAATTGGCGCTCGCGAGGGGCTGGCGGCGCTGGCTGGAACCCACCCGAACCCACTAAACCCGCTGTTCTCTGGAGGCACCGCCCGCTGCAGATGCGATGGATGGAACATAGACGGGCGGCACGGGCACGAGCTCCAGCGTGCACAGCCCAGCCCACATTTCACTGAGCTCCACCGCGGGTGCGACTACCGGGTAGGCAGGGCTGAATGATCATTCCAGCAATCCACACACTATGTGATTTTTCACGAACTTGCAGCTCTCGTGGGCGCGAGATTGATCAAACACTGAGTGGAATACAGAGTACGGAATACTGGAGACGTGGATTCACAGGTATGTACATTCTACTACTCTATGTGAGAGCTGGATTACGATACCTCATCAAAATGGATTAGTACCTGTCTTTCGACGAGGTTCCAGGTCATTCTTCCTTTGCCAACTACTACTACTACATATTGATCCTCGCCCACCGGCCGGCTCATCAAAATTAGATGCTGATCCATCTTGTGCCGCCTCGGACTCGGAGCAGCACAGGTATTACTAATAGAGCCCCAAGCTTAAAGGACGAATCGCCTTGCCGCTCCTCAGATTAGAGGCTTCCCAGCTCGTGACCAAGTGCTGATTGCTGACGCCCTGACTCGAGTCTCCGACGCTCTTTGTTCAGACAATGAACTTTGTCTGTCCTCTACCGACTCAGCACGGCCGCTTCATAGTAGTTCGAACTCCATATCAGTTGCTATTCGATGTACGGAGTACAAACTATGCAGGACGGCGTACCACAGAGACGTTCCTTGTGCCGGTATCCGCGCTCGCACTGCGAGGATCGTCGTCTCGAGCGCCCGAAGCTACCGTATCACCCGAGCTCCCATGTCTACATGTATCCAGACGAGGCCGCGCTCACGCGGGAACCTCTCACACTGCATGTCATACGGATATCGGTCGAATCGTCGCAGTGAGCGAGATCCTCCGCGAGGTCTGGAATCATCGCCGTCGAGATCGAGCTCTACCGGTGCGCGGGTGGCTCACATCGAAGGCATCCATGCATGAGGACCTCGAAAGTCCATGCCGCTACAGCTTAGGATCGAGGGCATCGCCCTGCTATTTGCCCCTCGGCTTGTGGCTCCCCTTCATGGCGGGACAGGTTTCGGTTGTCGAATCCATCCTTGAATGGGATAGATCAATGCCTCGGGCAGAGACCGCAGGTCGGTCACGCAATCCTCATCTTCGTTTCTCTCTGTCTTGGAAACAGCAGACACATTCAGTGGGCTTCAAGAGCTGGAAAATATTCAAAATCGGGTGAATTGAGGCTGTCCTCCTCGTGCGAAGAGCCCTCGTAGATCCATCAGGCCAAGCTCTCAACTTGTTCTTGGGACACCCAAAGATTTGGTCCCCTTACCCACAAACTCGCCCAATCCGCCCTCCCTGCATCGATGGATGCATTTGAAGTCCTGTCCTCACATTTTCGAAAAGAGAAAAAAAAACATTGTATCGTATAGAACAACACAGACTTGTGTCTGATGGCATGTCTCAATACCTCATTATTTGAGTTTGTCCCAGTAGCCAGTTTTTCCACCCATGAGGCAAATCACTCACACTCCCTTCCCCCATCCACGACGCCTATCAAAAGGCACGATGATGCCAAAGACAAAAACAAAAAAAAAGGGACTTGCATCTACCCGAGGATCTCCTCGCTCTCCTCCAACACGTCCTCAAGAATCTCCTCAATCACACGGTCCGCCTCGCTGGCGACACCGGCGCCCTCCATCTCTTGCGTCTTCTTCTCCAGCAGTGCCGAGTGCGGGTCGACGGGGAGGCCGAGGATTTCGCGGTCCTCCTGAGCCTCGGCCTCGACGTCCGCACGCCAAGCGTACCATTCGTCGAGCATGCGGCGGCGGGCCTCGACCACGGCGAGGTCCGCGGACGCGCCTCGGTCGGCATCCTCCTGCTCAAAGACCCTGCTGTACTCGCGCAGGTTCTTTCGGATCTGCTTCTGCTCGTCCTTGGTCAACAACGTGGGAGGGCGGGGGCGCCATTGGAACTGCTTGAACTTCTCAATGGGCTCCTCACGCAGGACCTCGCCCTTGAAGTCGTAGATGTGGTATCCGTTCTCCATCTGTTTCACCGCTTCGTTAGCTCAAGATTCACATGCAGTCATGGAGAGAGAGAGAGAGAGAGAGAGAGAGGAGGCTAGGGTCGCTTACCGAGTGCTTCCATGCCGACGCCCAGGTGGCAACAAATCGTCCTGAAGGGTCCCACTCGAGGTCTGTGATGCCGTAGTGGTCGCCGGTGTTCATGAGCTGAAGGTTGGCGGCGAGATCCTTGTCCGCCTCGGGCTTCTCGCCCTCGAAGTCCAGGTCGTAGAATTCCAGGTCAGAGCTCTGCTGGCTGCCAATGGTCGCAATGACAACGAAACGACCCTTGGGAGACCAGTAGATGGCGTTGTTGTTCTTCTTGTCAAGTGTCCGCAGGAGCTTGAAGCCCCCGGCGACGGCAGTCTTGGTCTTTTCAGGGCAGAAGAAGGATACCGACGTCTTGGGAGGCACGGCCGTCTGTCCGACCGGCTCGGTGGTGGTGATAATCGCAAAGCGATCGCCCTTGGGCTCCCACGCAAAGTTGATCACGGTGTCCTTGACGGTGTCGACGACCTCGATGGGGATGCCCTTGTCCTTGAGGCAGAAAATTTCCAGGCTTGTCGCCTGCGACTTCTTGGACTTGGAGTGCCTGTCGACCTTGACGCAGAGGTAGGACGCATCCGACTGCCAGTGGAGCTTGGCATCGCTGACGCTGAAGAGGTTGAGAGATCGCACGACCTGCTTGGAGGGGATGCTCATCAGGCCGACCTTGGCGGGGTTGCTTCCGACTTCGGGCACGAAGAAGCAGAACAACTGCTCGTAGGAGTTGACGCCTTCACGGCGGGGAGTCGCCGGAGCCCATTCGAAGTCGACGACTCTGTCGAGCTTGATGCTGGTCTTGTCGAGGAGGTTCATCCGGGGGAGTTCGTAAACGGAGATGGAGGAGCCAGGCGTCAGTCGAGCGACGTACTTGTCGTCGGCCGACCACTTGAATGCGGGCCACTGAACCTTTGGCGGGGGCTTGCCGTCCTCGCTCTTGGGGGCGTCAAGGTTGGCAAACGAACGGAGGGGGGAGCCGGTTGCAACGTCCCAGATGACGTAGTTCTTGCCGTCGTCGTCAATCGATAGGGACGGGTGGCCAGACTCGGGGATGGAGATGGGCCTGTTGGACCAGGTGACGAGGTATTTCTCGTTGGGGGAGAAGGCGACCAGGTTGACGAACGGGTGAGCGAATCGGGACTGTCGTGACCAGGAGTGACCTCCCCAGATCTGGACACCCTGCTGGTGGATGGAGGTCAAGTAGGTGCCCTGAGGGGACCACTGGAGGAACGCTTCGGTCCAGTGCTGGCGGTCGACGACGTTCTCGGGCTGGTCCTTTTCGTTGTTCCAGAAGACGCCGACGTTGTCGCCACGGTACATGACGAACTGGTCTCTTCCGCGGCCAGCGGGATCCTTGAGCCACCATCGAAGGTGCTCCTTCTCGGTAAATTCATCGATGTGAGGGGGGGTGTATTTCTCGTCGATCCGGCCTTCTCGCCCATATCTCTCGATGTCAGTGACCTTGTTGACACGGAGGGTGTGCTTCTTGTCGAGCGGGGTCATGTCGAGCTGGCGAGTGGCCGCAGCAGCTTCGGCGGAGGAGGAGTACTCCACAAAGGCGAAACTGGGGTGAAAATGATTAGTCCAGGTCGAACGGTCGACGCGCCAGCCCAAACGAACCGCATTGATTTGCCATCCTCTCCCATGGGCATGTATATCAGGTCCTCCCTGGTCTTTCCAACAGAGTTGAGCTTCTTGAGCAAGAACTTGACAAGCTTGGGCTTCTGCTCCTCTGTGACTTCGGGAAGGCCGTCGATGACTACGAAGGTGTCGTAACCCAGCTCGAGCTGGACCTCGAACTTCTCTCGCAGATCGGAGATATCGATCTCATCCTCGTTGTACTCATCGTCATCGAGGTCGGCCTCGCGCAGGTGATCGAAAGAGGGCGCCATGGTGTCCGCGGGTGGTGGCGGTGGAATCGAATCGGGCTGGAGGGGTGTCGAAGGGAATGCCCCGCCTGGGCAGGGGCGAGGAAGAGAGATGAATTCGAGGGTCGACCTTGCTGCCGGGGATGGATTTTTCGGGTCGAGGATGGTTTCGGGGCGAAAGAACAGGAGCCCAACGGGAGCCGATCGGGACAAGGACAAAGCGATGAGTGGTTGACGTCGATGTGATCACCTTTACTTTGCGATTCCACTGACGTCTAGACCACAAAATTTGACCATCGTCACTTTCCGTAAAGTCAAAGTGTGCGGCGGAGAAGGGATATTCCTTTGCCGAGAATTTTCCAGACGGAGGGGCAAGTCACGTGCAGCGACTTGTCATGGTGGGGTTGGAACGTGCTAAGAGTGGCGGCGGGCATACATCGTCTTTCTGGGCGAGCTTGGCGATCTTGTGTCTGGCTCTGCCTAACAGACCCTGTGTCGAGAAATCGTTGTCGAACTCAGCTTCCCGAGAGCTGTAGCTTTTCATCCAATTTGAACAGCGGTCCTCGTCTGCAGATCTAGCCCACCATGGTGTGTCTCGATTCGAAGCAATGATCACCCACTTCCCCCCCTGAACGAAAAGGCCTGGGAGGAAGTGACCAGCTCCAGCTAATCCGTTCGACCCCCTTTAGTCCTTCCAACCGACCCAAATTTTCGAGGAGGGCACCACGGAGGAGAAGGGTGAGAATGCGCGTCTGTCTGCCTTTGTCGGCGCCATTGCCGTCGGAGACTTGGTCAAGAGCACCCTGGGCCCCAAGGGAATGGACAAGATCCTCCAATCCGCGTACGTATTTAGGGGTGCCCCTCGATTCCGTGACGACCGGGCCTAACACCCTTGCTCTCCAGCTCGACAGGAGAGATTCTGGTGACGAACGACGGTGCCACGATTCTCAAGTCCATTGCACTCGACAATGCCGCCGCAAAGGTCCTCGTCAACATCTCCAAAGTACAAGACGATGAGGTCGGCGACGGAACGACATCGGTCGCGGTCCTGGCCGCCGAGCTTCTCAGGGAGGCGGAGAAGCTTGTTGACAGGAAGATCCACCCCCAGACCATCATTGAGGGATACCGCATAGCAAGCCAGGCTGCCCTCAAGGCCCTCGAGGAGACCGCTGTCGACCACAGCAAGAGCCCCGAGGCCTTCAGGAAGGATCTCGTTGCTATTGCCCGCACGACACTCAGTTCGAAGATCCTTTCCCAGGACCGCGATCACTTTGCCCAGCTGGCCGTCGACGCCGTCCTTCGATTGAAGAAGTCCTCCGATCTGAGCCACATCCAGATTATCAAGAAGTCGGGCGGCAAGCTGAGCGAATCCTACCTTGACGAGGGCTTCATCTTGGACAAGAAGATCGGCGTCAACCAGCCCAAGCGACTGGAGAAGGCCAAGATCCTGGTCGCAAACACATCCATGGACACGGACAAGGTCAAGATCTTCGGAGCTCGTGTCAAGGTGGGCTCCACTGGCAAGCTGGCCGAGCTCGAGAAGGCCGAGAAGGAGAAGATGAAGGCCAAGGTCGAGAAGATCAAGGCTCACGGCATCAACTGCTTCATCAACCGTCAGCTCATCTACAACTGGCCCGAGCAGCTCTTCACCGATGCCGGGATCATGTCCATCGAGCACGCCGACTTCGACGGTATCGAGAGATTGGCGCTGGTTACCGGAGGAGAAATCGCCTCCACGTTCGACTATCCCGAGCAGGTCAAGCTTGGATCCTGTGACCTGATCGAGGAGGTCATGATTGGCGAGGACACTCTGATCAAGTTCTCCGGCGTGGCCGCTGGACAGGCCTGCACCATCGTGCTGCGGGGTGCGACGGAGCAGCTGCTCGACGAAGCTGAGCGAAGTCTCCACGACGCGTTGGCTGTCCTGTCGCAGACGGTCATCGAGCCCCGGACGACGCTGGGAGGTGGCTGTGCGGAGATGGTCATGGCCAAGGCCGTGGAGGGCGCCGCCACGAGGGTCGAGGGCAAGCGCCAGATGGCCGTTTCCAGCTTCGCCATTGCGTTGCGACAGCTCCCCACCATTCTTGCCGACAACGCCGGTCTGGACTCTGGCGAGCTCGTTGCCCGTCTGCGAAAGGCCATCTACGACGGCCTGAGCACCTATGGTCTCGACCTGGCAACCCCTGGCGGAGGCATCACGGACATGCGGGATCTCGGTGTCATTGAGAGCTACAAGTTGAAGAAGGCTGTCGTTTCATCCGCCAGCGAAGCTGCAGAGGTAAGATTGCCCTCCCGAGTACGTCCCTTCCCAAACCCGAACCACAGACTGACTTTGTCGCGCGGTACAGCTCCTCCTTAGAGTTGACGACATCATTCGGGCAGCGCCCAGACGGCGCGAGCGCATGTAAACAGCGGCAAATAGCAAAAATAAAGTCGAATGCATCAAGCATGATATGATGTCGATTAATCAGAACTCAATACGAATGAATGTAATGATACTATACCGAGTAGACAACCTGGCAATTGGCTGTGAGCGCCGGGTCAGCAATGGATGGATATCTGGGCAAAATCGCCTTCTTCAGAACCCTTTTTGGGAAAATTCGAAGAGTGTGAATACCTCAATACTAAGTACTGGAAGAGGGGAAAGAAAATCCTAGCACAGGTCAATTTGAGGCACGTCGATCACACAATGATCGATCTCCCTCATCATTGCACCCGGATGGAGTGATCATTCAATACTACTAGTAGTAGTACTATATCCAGACAGATCCAGTAATCTACGTATACGAATGTAAGGTCCATGCCTTGTCAAAGACGAACAAAGACAGGCAGCCGGAGCACGAGGTGCCGACGTTTCTGCTTGCAGATGTGGAATGGATCAATGATTCTGGCCATCCAGATGAACGCCGGATGACTTGCCATTCACTTTGATCGTGCAGCTGCGAATGACACGCCTCGTGACCATCCGAGCCAACAAAGGCTTGATTTCAAGTTATTCAGGCGTGTCCCTTTTTCTTGCCCCGTATCAGCTCGTCTCTGCATTGTTCCTCCCCCCGAGTCGCTCTTGATTCTCCCATGGACGCTTGGGATCAGCCACGATGCTATTCGCCTGCCTTTTCCCTCCTCCAATCAACCTTCCTCGGCGAAATTGAAGCAAAGCACGCGGCGGGCAACCCGTAGGTGATTGATTGCTTGGGATACCGCAACATCCACTTGAAACTCACCACTGGGCTTCGACACTTCAACTCTGCCCCCTCCCGAACAGCCCCGACCCAGTTGATGCTGGACCGAACGCGACGGACCGAATCTGCTGGAGAATAATATCTCGCTCTTACTTCTTCTTTCATCCCGGCCCTGGTTTCGGTCGGGCTTCAGCGCCCCCCTTCCGTCTTCCGTCGTCGCTATGGATCCTCCTCAGACTCCCGTCGTGGAAATACCATCCGACGATGACTCTGACTGCTTCATCCAGATGATCGCTCCATCGCCAGCGGCCGATCGTGCGAAGAGAAAAGGGTCGTTCCAAAAGAGTGTTGATCCCATCTCATCAACAAAGCCCCGAGCGAGCACTCAGGCCAATATCACTCGAAAGCCTCCCAAACAGCAACATCAGGCCACAGCCAAAGGGACCGCTGGCCGTAACCGATCACAACAAGGTACTGCCGAAAAAAATAATGCCGTTTGCCTTGCTGCGTGCACTCTTGCTGATATGCCCATGGCTACAGCAAGACGAAAGCTGAGCGTCTCGACGCCAGCATCAGCCTCCCCAAGTACTGTACCAGCTGCTCGCTCCGTCAACACAGTCGTGATCGACTTGACAGGAGAGCTCTCTGAATCCTCAGATGAGAGTGCCCCTGATCAGGACGATGCAACAACGCCAGTCAGGGAGCTCTCTGCCCGTCGGCTGCAGCATCGAATCGCTCGAAACCAGGGACGTCGAAAAGCCTCTGTCAGCCCGGCGTCTTCTTGCACCGTGATCGCAGAACCCTCCCCAGAGTGTCATCGCACCGGGCTATCATCGACAGAGCAAGATTGCGCTGTCAAAAGTTTGGGGCATGACCTCCTCAAGGGTGCTCAAGATGAGGCCAGGCAGAGATCCCAAGTTCGGGACCAAACTGGGGAGGCCTCCTCGAAACCGATTCAAAACTTGAATCGGAATTTGGGTAACAACGCAATGACGACGGACCCTGTTCACAAGAGGAGTCATCATCTCGCAGAGGTAGCGTCCCAGGTGGACAAGAAGAGGTCTCGGCGGTGCAGCGTGCTGCCAGAGGAGAAGACGATGCAACCATCGGCGGGCGACAGCAGACAGCCGGCGCGGCGCGGCGTTTAGGCAACGCCGGTCGTTGGACGATATTTCCAGGCGATGGTCAATGTCAGAGCCATCACCGCACGTCCGGGGCTACTCTTCAAGAGCAACAAGAAGCCGCTCGACTCTTGCTTGTCAACCGGCCTGGAGAGCCCGAATGCCGGTTGCGAATCAGGGATAGCGGGACTTCTCCAGAGGCGGACTCCAGCCTCAATCTCCACATCAGGAGAGCCGGTGAATCTCGAACAAGACCTCGCAGAATTGCAGAAGAACCCGACTCGTTCGTCTGATCTGATCTCCTCGGCCGAGATCAAGACCGAGCCTCAGCCAGAGACAATCGGGATCGACATCAAACCTAGCAAGAGAAAAGCGCAGCTGGCTTCAAATGTCACTGGAGCGAGACGCAAGCATCGCTCCGGGGCCCGTCTCAGGAAACGCATTGCCCTTTGCTGGAGAAAATGGGCGAGGGCCGAGGCCCGGCGCCAGATATCGCTAGTGCTGAGGAAGATTTGCAGGACCAAACCCGTCAAACGAAAATCACCGACAAGGCGGTCAAGGACAGCCCGGAAATGATTGAACCAAGGGACAATCAAGGAGGCAGGAAGAGGAGAGCGAGGCAACAATACGGAGTACCCATTGCCGCTTCGCAACATGCTGTCCATCAAGGCCAGTGACACCGTGCCTTGCTCTTACACCCGGGAAGCGCTGGCGAAGGTTGCGATTGTGGCTCTCTTTATGTGTAGCCAGTACGGAGTCTTCTTTGCCCCTGAGAGGCGAATGAGAGGAAAAGGGGGTCAGATGCTGGCATTTGTATTTGCGAAAATTGTCCTGTATGAAAATATGCATACCTGGCAATTAAGAAAATGGCCATCTGGTTGGTGGGGGTTAACGATCATTACTCGTACGAGTAGATGAATGGGACGCTTTCGATTACTCGAGGATTTGAGCAAGCATTATCCGAAAGGTGAACTTTTTGCTGTCAGGGTTCTCTTGGAATGTTCGAGCCTCTGGGTGCGATGAACCCGATGCTGGGGAGCCGAGAAGCAAGGCGAGGAGACAAGGCTCCCCCAAGCTCTTCCGTGGCCCAAACCCCCGGATGAAGCTGCGTGAAACACGCTGCTTGTTTTGTGTAGATCTTGCGACTCGATGTACATACATACATATGGTCCTTTTGACCGCTAAAAATCAATATCACGGTGCTCTCACGACAGGTCTGACGGACCAGCATTCGGCACAGCATGGGCGTCCCTGGCCTCATTTTCGGGCATGAGGATAGTATGTACCTCCAGCAAGGCGCCTCCACGGGCTCCCAGCACGCCCCGAAGCTAGCACGATCTCGGCCATGGCTGGCGGTACTCATACGGGTATTTATTGATTCGTACTCTGTACTCCGTACTTGGAGGAGGCTTGCAGAGTCGCATTGATGGAGACGACCCGGGCGGCCTGGTCAGGGGCAAATGAGGCTGCACTGTGATGCGTCGCGCGGCGCGGCGTGCCTGGCACTGTGCCGGAATGCGAGACGGGTGTTTGCGCACAGTGTATCACTCACGAACCCCTGGAGCTACTAAGTTTTTTTCCTCCCCTCCTCCTCCTCTTACTCCTCCTTCTCCTTCTTTTTCTCTCGTTCGCAACAGACAAGCCAGAAAGGGCAGGAATTTTGGGTCCATCAATGGATCAATGTTTGTGCTCTCAGCTGGACGACCTGTTGTACTCGTACTCGTATGTATGTACAGGTGCGAGTATAGTGTGTACATGTAGTATGTACGAGCAGGCAGGCTGTTTCAAGCGATGTGCCTGCTCTGGTCTGACGGAGAGGAGGTTCCGGAAGAGGAAGAAATCGATGGTGATTGCCGGGTTCCTTGGAGTTAATAAGCTGCAAGGGGCTGCGCTACATTCACATATTGATCCATAGAGCTGCGGAGAACGGGGGACGAGAAGATGAGGATGAGGATGACGGACAGGGGCCCTTGTGCAGCCTGCAGGTCCGATGATTGACGGTGCAGCTCAGCATGCCATCCATCTCCTTTGCAGCCCGCGAGAGTACTCGTACATACATTGATACTACATACATACTACATGAACGAGCTTCGCGTCGCACTGGGTCTGTATCTCGAAGCCTCTCGCAAACATCAAACATCAATCCACACGTCTCTAGGCGGACGAGTGGCCGTCGGTCTAGCTTGAGTGAGCTCGGTGCTGCGGCCTCGATTGGCGCGCGCCTCGTCTGATCCACGCACTGCAGCCTGACGGGTCTAGACTCTCGAGCTCTTCCATTCTTGATGTCAGCCTTCTCGACTTCGACGATCGGGCAGTGATCAACAACGGTCCAATATTGATCTCAAGTGTCGGGCTACCAGCCTTTTGAAGTCTCTACTAGTAGGTAGTAGTAGTAGTAGTACCCACTGCAAGTTGGACATCGACTACCGCCGGGGTACCTCCCTCCAAAGGGTCGAATGCACGGGCCGCAATGTCGCAGCGCGCTCCCTTCCGTCTGGCTCCAGGTCTCTGGCAGGTCTCCATTAATCCTACTACCTCCTACTACTGGTAGCACTCGTGGGTGGATGGATCCATCTGGCTCCAGTCAAATTATCCATCCATGATGTTGCAATGGGTCAATTCTGATGTCGCGACCGCGCAGGCGATGATGGTGGAGGAGGACTCGGATCATGGAGGAGGAGGTTACCGATGATACTATTCCCTCCTCGGTCTACCTCGGTCTACTCCGTTGCGCTAGCAGGGTACGGCCAGGGACTGGGCACGCGCTCTGGAGGTACCTTCCAACGCCATTGGCCTGCGCGCAGATTTCACGTACCGAAACAGGAACGGGGCCGGGACCATGAGGTACTCCACCCGCCCGCAGCTCGTACCTGACGCTAGCAGCTTGGAGCTGGAGCAGCGCCGAGTACTTCGTGGCTCGAGTTTCTCCTCTGGCATCTTCGTCAACGTTGCGTCGCTTCTCTCCTTCGCCTTGTTTCCCTTTTTTTTCTCTTCTCCTCTCCTCTCTTTTCTCCCTCTCTCTCTCCTCCCCCCCCCCCCTTCTTCCTGATTTTCTTTTCTCTCTACTAGCCCCTACCCCCCATCCGTTCTTTTAGATTCATCGTCTCCGTCACGCACGCTCGTTAACCAAATCCAAGTCGATCACGACAGATCAACGTCATTCATTCCTTACGATCACTACCTCCTCTCGCTGTTATATCCCATTACGACTACCACCTCCTACTCCCGCTTCTCCTAATCTTTCATACATTCCCTCCGATTTTTCATTTCAACAACCGCTGCATCCATCATCATCTACTCTCCTCCACCCTCAACCTCGTGTCGCGCTCCGAGGTCCAGCTGGATAAAGGCACCAGTCTACGGAGCAGTACGTCTCGAGAAAACGCGATAAATACATTCGCGATCAAGCAAGTCTGAGAGGTACTCGGCTTAGAGAGCTGCGCGCCGGGTACAGCAATGTTTCGCGAGCATGGAATCGGCATCGGCATCATCAACAGCAGTCCTGGCTCGCCTCCAGGACTCACGGCTTCCAAGAGCTCAAAGTCCTCCTCCTTCCAGTCCCTGAACAGCGACGATGGCAGCGTCCTCGCCGACGTCGGGCACTTTGAGGAGATCGGCCTGGACGACGACCACGTCTCGCCCAAGGCGCCCTGCCAGATCACGATACGCCCCTCGACTGCCACCGGCCGTAACCTCGCCGTCGGCGTCCGCGCCAAGCCCCAGCGCTCGTTCCCAAACCTTCGCAGCGCCGCCTACGCCCCCAACCCGCGAAATGCCGGCCTGACTGCCTCGGCCGACCCCCGACCCTCGAACAAGCTGTCCAGGGGCTACTCCGCGACGGCCGTCCCCCGCCGCCCCAGGAGCATCAGCCCGGGCGGCCTCTCCCTCAACATCAAGGATCCCAACTTGCCGGTCAGGCCCCGCCGCGGCAGCTGGCAGATCAACCCCCAGCGCAAGTCCATCATCGAGTTGGAGCAGGAATGCGACGACGACGACGACGACGACATCCCGGATGGCCTCGTGCTCGACAATGTGCCCATCTCGCCCCGCCCGCCCCATGAACGACCCCCCAGCCGCGCCCCCTCGATTTCCCCGACTCCCGAGAACGGCTCCAAGCCCCCCCGGACGCGAAGCATCGGCAACGGCACCCCGTCCGTCGCGCAGGCCCAGGGCTCCTTACGATCGCCAGACTGGAAGAACGACGGCGACAAGTCGCTCCCCAGCCCTACTAGGAGTAGGGCGAACAGCTGGAATGCGGCTCTGGCCGACCTGAGCGCCGAGACCAAGGCCCTGACCGAGAAGCTCGAGGAGCACGCAGACGAGATGGAGGTGCTTCAGACCAAGCGTCCATCCGGCGTCGCACGCCCCAACACTTGGAATCCCAACCACAATCCCTTTGTGGACTCGACGCCCTCGGAGAAGAAGGAGCGCGCCAAATCCTCCATGCCCGAGCTCCCGCCCCTGCGACGAACGAACATCATGATCGATCCCCTTCCCATCTCCAAGGAAAAGGAGGCGGTCCTGAGCCGAACGCGGCCCTCGTGGCTTCCCCCCAAGGACCCTGCTGAGGAGCGGCGTCACCTGCGCCAATACCAAGAGATGATGGCGGCCAGCGCCAAGGCGGAGGAGCGCCGCGAGTCGCTCCGCAGATCAAAGACGGAGAGGAGGGACAACGCGGCGGACAAACTCATGCACATATGGGAGGACGACATCATTCCCCGGTGGAACGAGACCTTCTACGAGAGACGGACCCGGGAACTTTGCTGGAAGGGGGTAGCACCCCGTAGCCGCAAGGTCGTCTGGGCGAGGGCCATTGGGAACGAGCTCGGTTTGACGGAGGCGTCGTTCCGCGCCGCACTGGCGAGGTCCGAAGAGGTGGAGCAACGCGCAAAGTCCGACCGTGCGAACACGGAAGATCTGAGGATGGCCGCCTGGTTCGAGCAGATCCGAAAGGACGTCGCCGAGAAGACGTGGAAGGACCTCCGCATTTTTGAGGTCGCCGGGCCGCTCCACCAGGGGCTCGTCGACGTGCTGAGAGCCTACGCCATGTACAGGAATGACATTGGCTACATCCGTGGCTGCAATGTGAGCCCCCCTCCCTCTTTTCCCTCTTGCACAGCAAGGGATGTGTTTTGCTAATGTTAACGCAGACCATTGCCGGATTGCTCCTCCTGAATCTACCAAACCCCGAGACCACGTTCATCGCCCTCGCAAACGTGCTCAATCGCCCGCTGCCGCTGTCCTTCTACACCTACGATGCGGGCGCGCGAGCGTCGGCGTTCAACATTGTGCTGCAGACGCTGAAGAAGAAGTCGAGCGCGCTGTACGAGCACCTGACGCAGACGCTGCGGGACGTGGAGCCCGAGTGGTACCTCAACAACGTCTTCATGGGCCTCTTCACGAGCCAGCTGGCGATTGACGAGGCGGCGCGCCTCTGGGACGTGTACGTCTTCGAGGGCGACAGGCTCCTGATTCAGGCGGCGGTGGCCGTGCTCCTGAGCCGGGAGATGGACCTGCTCGGCAGTAAGACGGCCGAGGAGGTCAAGGCGGTCATGGCCAAGACGAGCGCGGGCACGACGTCTGCGCGCGCTGTGAGCGAGGTGGGAGCCGAGGACCGCTTCATGCAGAAGGTCCGCGAGGCGGGCAAGGCGTAATCTGGGATTTGACGGCATGATTATGTGAATGGCATCGACGACGGGACGCGCTCAGTTTTTCACTTTCTTCTTTCCCCCACCACAGATATTCACAGTGGATTTTCTCTTTTCTTCTTTTTTTCTCTCTTTGCATCTCCTTTTTTTTTCAGCTTTTACGCACTTCCACACGCCGTCTGGGCTCGATTCGAGAGCCAATGTATATCAAGATTTCAGGAAGCAAAGATTTCGGAAAATCTGTGGTCGGCCTCAGAAAGGGGTTTGGCGTTGGATGGGATGAGATGATTTTCAATCTTCAATTTTTTTCTTCTTTTCCTTTTGCGTCTCTTCATTGAAAAAGGTGCTGAAAGAAAGGTTCGGCAACGAGTCTGACTCATTTTACTTTTCCATCTCTCCCAAATCCTCCGGAGGGATCTTGGATGTGTCATTTAATGATTCCTGTTTGAGCGAGCTCGAGACATTCCATTCTGGGTCTTAATTCGTCTTCTTCTCCCTCATCCTTCCGGAGCTTCCTAGGCCTGTCTTTTGCGTGTAATGGTGACGGATGTGAAGGGGTCACGAGAGCTCGGGTTACTGGTGTACTTACTCGTATGTGTTTGGACTGAGACGATAGATGACGAGTGAGTGAATACACGACTTGATTCAATGCCGTGCCCGTAACAGCGTAGTATGGATGCTGGTCCGAGTGAAGGGTGAGATTGAATTGATCTATACAATAGGATGAGGATCCGCGGATCGGCGCTGTCAATGGCCGCGACGAGCATGGGCGTGAGACGCAGAGCTGCCCTGGATAACCCGAAGCAACAGTTCACATGGAGCTTGGGCGATGAGCATTTGAGGCAAGGCAACATGAAGGCCTTTACTGCCTCGGCGATCTCAGGTCAATAACGACACCCGTCGTCGGTTGGGGCCAGACTCAGTCAGCGCCGCACTGGGCCAATGTCGAGACTTCTCGGTAAGAATGCAGTGCGGGGTGAGAAGTCCTATTACGAGTACTCCGTATGTACATGTACTCCGTACGGCGTGCCCGGCGATTTTTCTCCGCGTGTCACGACGACGCGCAGCGAGAGCTGAAAAGCACAAAGGGGACTCGACCGCGGATGGTGCAGAGGGGATGCAGGATGCATCGAGAGATTGATCCATTGGATCAAGCATTGAGAGATGCAGAAGCGCAGAGATGCATGCAGGAAGCGAGGCGCGCGGGGTGCGGCTGGACCCGCATCTAAACGGTTTGAGGCATGATGTTGCTCAACAAAAAAAAAATCCCAACAAGTCGGCAGGGTTAGTTCTTGTTGTTGGAGGGGCATCGCCGTCCTGCATCTAAGATCAATCAATTGATGTCTCTGCTACGAGGACGGCGAGCAGTGAGCACTGTGATTGAGGGTGGTTTGCCTGTGCCGCCGAGGTTGTTCAGGAACATGAAGACTCGAGGTGGTGAGGATCGATCAACGACGTGCTCGTACCGGGACGAGCAGATTGTGGCACAGGATGCGTCGTACAGACAATCCAAAGATCTCCGTACCACCCTCGGACTCAGTCCAAAGATCTGGATCGCATCTATAATGCAATATTGCCAAAAAGAACCCTGTACGAAGTCGTGGAGATCAATTGATGGATCATGAGTTTATCGTTGGATCAACGAGTCGCGTCAACTGTGGCGCGTGAAAAAAAAATAAAAAAAAAAAAAGCATGAAAAGAGCACCAGCCACCGCTCACCAGCCACTTTCGTAGAGTCCGGCGCCTTCCTCGCCAGTCGAATCATTGATTGATCCAGCGACTCCGTCGATCAACCGCATCGTCATCGCTACCTACCTATCATGACCATCATCATCATCACCACCACCACCACCACCACCGCCACCACCACCAGCACAAGCAGCCGGCCGAGCGCCGATTGGTCTATAGATTTGCTACGTCGACGACGACAGGTGTACAATATCCGAGTGCCGTCGAACACAAACCCACCGCGAACGCCGTCACTGACACGTCGTCCGCGCGTTGCTCGCGCCGCATCGCCGGCCTTCGCTTCAAAGTCGGGATGTTCTCTGTACTGTACGGTCCGTATCCAGTCAAGCCTCGCCTGCTTCCTGTAAGCTACGGAGGAAAACACCGGTCACCAGTCCCGCCACTCGGGATTCTTCTGCTTACTGGCTCAGGTCTCCCACAAGAAGCACTCGGCCCCTGAATTGTCGAGCACACTTGTGGCGCCCCGAACTTTTGAAGATTCTCTCCCCCTCGACTAGCGCCAGTCGAGTCAGGCCGGGGGACACACTTGTGGCTGATGATGGCACATCCACGACTTGATCGAGCCATCCTCTTCTCGGCTCTACCAGTACGGAGTAGCATCGTCCGCGGTCGCGGCGTACATACGAGAGCGAGCACTCCGAGCTCGTACGAGTACCGGTCCCGCACTCGCACACGCATGTACGGGTGTTATGCTCGAGTCGGTCCAGCAGGTGTCAGATGGTATCAACAACTTGAAGTCCATCTGCCAGTCTCCCTTGTGAAACTTTCTCCGGGCGGCGAGTTGCGACCCTTTTGTCTTTGCCTAACCCCCGCTCCCCTCTTTTCCCGCCGTGCCCAACAAAAAAAAAAGACTCGCCATGGCACTCTGAACAAGGAGAAGCCAGAAAGAAGAAATTGAAGGAAGGGAAAGGCGGAAAAAGAAAAAAAGAACCAATCAGTCTGCACACACCGCTGCGTGGAGGAGGGGGAATCTAGCCAAGTCGTCGACTAGCCCGCCCTCCAGCCCTGAACTAACGGGTCGCGGCGGCGAGAAAGGCGAGCAGCCACCTGAACAATTCGAGCTAAACTGCCCAGCAGATGCCCTCCTCGGATGGATCGATGCGCAACATTACTCAGAAATACCGACGCTGGGGTGCCACATGCTGGCTGAAGACGGTGCGCCACTACGAGTACTCGTACGGCTTTTTTTCTCCCCCTCCACCGAGGACCGAGTGCCCCTCCACATTTTGTACATACGAGTACGTACGAGTACGGGCCCCCTGCCTCCGCTGTCTTGTTCTTGTTCTCGTCCTCGTACGCTCCGAGGCGAGGGCCGCAAAGGCCGAATCCACAGCCTGGAAGCCCTTCGCGAACTCCGAGCCTCCGGCTCCTCGATTGCATACGAGAACACCATACATGCGGAGACAGACTCGTGCATAGTACCTACTCCGTTAGTACTCATACTCCGAGACCCGTACTCCATACAGTACGAGTAGATTTCTCGAATGCATGTCGCCGTTCCCGTCGCTAGTCTCGCGCCAGAAGGAGAAGAATTGATATGATAACACCCGAGAATAAGAATTAAAGATGAACCTATGAGGCATAGAAAAGACTAAAGGAACCGCTCCGAAGACAAAGAAATACCACGAGAACTAGGAGAACTAGTAATAATCGTCCGAAGGAGGAAAAAAAAATAATAGAAAAATTAAAATAGTTGGGCTCGGCTCCCGGTACCTGAAGTCCGGCTCTCCTCCATCGCGTCTCAGTTCCCTCAACCATCTCTTCTCCTCTTTTTTCCTTTTTCATATCCCAACCCACCCTTCCGTCACTCTCCAGCCAATCCTTTCATCATCATTACCAGTATTCATCCCCGCTCTTTACTGAGTCGACGTCAAGAGGGCTGACTGGGGCTGGAGTATAGACACTTTTTAAAGAGTCGTCGTCTCGATTCTTTTCTCTCTTCTTCTCTCTTCTCTCTTCCTCGCCCGCTCTTCGTCCTCTTCTCAGGCGCACCTCGAGTCAAGGGTCCCCGTATCGGCTTCGCCATCTCTGCTCTGTCGTTTCCATTCTTGTTGCGCGTCGTGGGGTCCATCGGAGAGCAGGTCGAACAATGGCTCCCTCCACTGCCTTGGACGAGCCTCAGCAGGCTCACAACCGCAATGTCGCGGCCGTCTCAACCGAGTCCTCGGCTGTGAACTCCCCCTTGGATTCGCCCAGGCCCTCTGCCTCCTCCACCTCCCTCTCCTCCCTCTCCGAGGCCGGCAATGAGGAGAAGAAGAAGGAATACGGCCGCATGCTCGACACCTACGGCAACGAGTTCACCCTCCCCGACTACACCATTGCTGAGTTGCGCGCGGCCATCCCCAAGCACTGCTTCGAGCGCTCCGCGCTCACGGGCTACTACTACATCCTCCGGGACATTGCCTGCATCGCCGCCACCTTCTACGTCTTCCACAACTACGCCACCCCCGAGTACGTCCCCAACGTCCTCGCGAGGGCCTCCCTCTGGGCCGTCTACACCTTCCTCCAGGGCCTCTTCGGCACTGGCCTCTGGGTCATCGCCCACGAGTGCGGCCACGGGGCCTTCTCCGAGTCGAGCCTCGTCAACAACGTCACCGGATGGGTCCTCCACTCCTCCCTGCTCGTCCCCTACTTCAGCTGGCAGATCAGCCACCGCAAGCACCACGCCAGCACCGGCAACATGGAGCGCGACATGGTCTTCGTCCCCCGCACCCGCGAGGAGCACGCCAGCCGCCTCGGCCGCATGGCCCACGAGCTGGCCGACCTCGCCGAGGAGACCCCCATCGTCACCCTCATCATGCTCGTCCTACAGCAGCTCGTCGGCTGGCCCAACTACCTCATGACCAACGTCACCGGCCACAACTACCACGAGCGCCAGCGCGAAGGCCGCGGAAAGGGCAAGCAGAACGGCCTCGGTGGCGGCGTCAACCACTTCGACCCCACCAGCCCGCTCTACGAGGCAAAGGACGCCAAGCTCATCGTCCTCAGCGACATCGGCATCGCCCTGGTCGCCTCGGCCCTCTTCTACCTCGGCAACACGTTTGGCTGGTCCAACCTTGCCGTCTGGTACTTTATCCCCTACTTCTGGGTCAACCACTGGTTGGGTAAGATCCCCGTCCCTTTTCTCTCTTTTTTTTTCTTAACCTTTGAGATTGCTCTCGAATTTCTCATCACCAAATCAAACTCTTCATTGAGCTTTTTGTTTCCCTTGCCTCCTCGAATGAAGTACTAACTCTCGCAGTTGCCATCACCTTCCTTCAACACACCGACCCCACCCTGCCTCACTACAAGCCCGATGAGTGGAACTACGTCCGCGGCTCCGCGGCCACCATCGACCGCGAGTTCGGCTTCATCGGCCGCCAGCTCCTCCACGGCATCGTCGAGACGCACGTCTGCCACCACTACATCGCCACCATCCCCTTCTACCACGCCGACGAGGCCACCGAGGCCATCCGCAAGGTCATGGGCAAGCACTACCGCTCCGACACCGCGGGCGGCTCCCTCGGTTTCCTCAAGGCCATGTGGACGTCGGCCCGCATGTGCCAGTGGGTTGAGCCCACCGAGGGCGCGACGGGGCCCGCCGCGAGCGTTCTCTTCTTCCGCAACCGCAACGGCCTCGGCGTGCCCCCGGCCAAGATGAAGGCCTAGACGGACAGCAGCAGCAGCCATGGTCCGGGACTAGATGAGCTGTTTATGAGACAAGAAGAAGCGAAACCAAACGTCAAAGACGGGCAAAGGAAATACAAGACAAGATTTTTTTTTTTTTTTTTTTACAGAATGATGGGCGAATCAAAAGCAATCAGTGATTTGGGAATACAAAGCGCGAGCGGGGGATAGATTCGGATCCCGAGATCTCCGGTGTACTCGAAGCAGAGGAGCATTTTTGCCCTCTCCTTTTTCTTCTCCTCTCATTTTTTTCTACTTTTCGCTCGGGCTTGAGTTCATCCTTCTTCTTGCACATGCAAGCTACTGGTATGATTCGAGCGACCATCGTTTGCCATATAGACCAGTATATAGAATCGCAAATGGTTTTCCCCGAGATTTTCGACGAGTATCAGGCGTCGACGGAGTCGTGTGATTTGTACAGAATCAGCCTCGGTTCAATGGCTACTGGCCATTGGGATCCTCCGGTCAATGCAGCCTCGAAGGTCAGCCTTGGTGGGCGTTGGCAAAGAATTCAGTGGCTTGGATACGACGGCGTAATCTTCGTACTTCGTACGCCTCGTGGATGGGCGGCACGGGATGCCGCTGCTGATGCCGCCTAGTACTCGTACGGAGTACATACATACTCGTGCGGGTAGTTAGAAAGAAGCGATCAGATTCGTCCGTCGATTATCCAAACGTAAGACAACGTCGTCAGCTTTCCCCTCACGGCTTTCGACGGGCTGCGTCCAACCTCAGAGGATCATCATTCCAGTCGAGAGACACACGCCTTGCTGGTCACGCCGCATTCCAAGCTCCCTCGAGGGATCTATTCTATCTATGGCGCTCACGAGCCGAATCCTCTATCGAATCCACGGGGCCTCGACGCCCATGTCGCACGCGGCTCGCATGGCGGAGACGACGCATCCCTCCAGCAGGACCATGCCGTCCCAGCACCAGGCGCCGACGAGCCAGACCCCATCCTGACCGTTTGTCCACTCGTCCCGCCTCCCCTGCGTCTTGCTCGAGGCCTTCGCCGTCGTCCTCCTCATCATCATCCTCCGCACAGCCCGCTGGCTCTCCACCGTCCGGAGCGTCCTTGTGAAGCGCGCCGTCTTGAGCTCGAGCCCGAGCCCGCCGGGCTTCGACCCAGACTCCTGCAGAGGACATGTCTGCACCAGCACGCCCGAGGGCATCTCGTGCACAGCCTCCGTGCTCGACTCGCCGCCCGCGAACCTGGTCCGGAACGTGATGACCTGCGCCTGCCCCGCGGGCGCATGGTGCGCGCATCTCGTCGGCGCGCGGGCTCCGTTCTCGTCTTTCTCCTCCTCGGCGACGACGGTTCGGGTCGAGCCCCCTCCCGCGCGGCAGAGCACTGCGCTTTCGACCTGGCGGGTCGGGATGCGGCCCGCGAGGGCTCTCACAGGGCTGAATATCCTGCCCGCAACGTCCGGCGACACAGCCAGGATCACCCTGTCGAACACTTCCTCCTCCTCCTCGCACGCCTCCCAGTCTGTGGTGTCCCATCCGCCCGCGCAGGACGACGACGACGACGACGACGACGACCACCGCCATCTCACGCCGACGCCGCCCTCGACGGGTTGCACGCGCACGACGCGCGCGCCGAGACGGACGTCCGTGATACCCTGCACGAGGCGCTCCTGCACGCGCCGCACGCCGCCGCAGACGACGTAGTGCTGCTGCCCGTTGGAGCGGCGCTTGTACTCGACGACGTCGCGCGCGGGGAAGTCGAGCATCTCGCTGTGGGAGCAGGTCGCCACGCTGCTCATCAGGGGGAGCAGGTAGTGCGACACGTATCTCCGCGGGAGCCATATCCTGCGCACATACTCCCCCAGCGACTCCTCCTCCTCCTCCTCCTCGCCGTCCCCTCGCTCTGCGGCGCATCCGGCGTCTTCCTCGGCGTCTCCCGGGGGCCGGGCAACGGCAGGCTTGGTGGTGGGCGGGACGAGGAAGCAGGCGGCCGTGAACCAGAAGTGGCAGACGATGAGGAAGAGCACCTCGACGGCATGGAGCACGACGCTCCGGTTCTCCGGCCTCGGCGGGATCCGGTGCAGATTCGACGCGTGCACGAAATACGCCCGGTCGGCTGCCTCGTGATCGTGAGCGGGAGCACCGAGCCCCAGGGCCCTGGCGAAGACGAACAGGAAGCGCACGGGGTGCAGCCGTATCCCGAGGTAGGCGTACATGCGCACGACGTTCTCGTAGTAGCCGCCCGCGACGGCGCGCATGGGCAGGTCGATGCGCTCCACGAGGCGCGCATTGCCGGAGCTTGACGGGGGCGTCCGGATCGATACCGATGCCGAGTCGAACGAGAGCTCGGGCGACTGCTCGAAGATGGTGAGGGAGTGGGATGCGGAGTGGAGGATATGCGCTGCCGTGAGGCCTGCGAGGCCGGAGCCGACGATGGCTATTCTCTGCGGCGCTTTCTTCTCCATGACACTCGAGGCCGGCTTGAGTGATGAGGCGTGGGCTATGTTTGTCTTTTGTTTCTTGATTTCTTTCTTCTTCTCTTCTCTCCTGGTCGTGGTGTTGGGTTGCCTGGCTTCGTGTGCGGTTGCTCACAATCTGAAATTTGGCAGGACCCCCCTGGACAGCCTCACCACGCGCTCAGACGAAGCACGGCGACCCACAAGAGAGGATCACGGCGGAAGATCGCCTGCATTACATACATCACTCAGTCTTCGCCTCGAGTCTCATGCACACAATACACGTATCGAAGCCTGCTTGCTTTACGCCTGACCATCACAAAGCACCTCGGCTCATCCCCTTGGCTCATGTACGAGTAAGGATTATTTGTTTTCTCGCCGCCATTTCCCATCAATAGCGCACACTAACTCGTTGGATGGAGTTGAGTGCGGCGATAAGGGCAAGGCTTGGACCACCCTTGCAAAGCGAGCCCCCCCTGACGCTGCGCGGATAGGCCCGTTTATGCCTTTTGCCCGGCTCCACGGACCAGGGGATCTCTCGCTTGACTGAAGGGAAATCCAGAAGCCTCAAATCCACTGACTCGCTCTGCGAACACAAGTCATACTCTTCAGGTCAGGAGGGGCCTGCAAAGGGGTCTTTGCCTGATGAGGTTTTGATCGTTTCGAAGGCTTCAGGCCACTGACCAGATGTGCATCCACCTGTACGAGTACAGGTAGTCCGACCTGGGCAGAGGCATCCCCAAAATTGCACTGGTACTATGCCACGTGGGGCAAGATTTTGCCAAGATTGGGAGGTTTTCACGCAGCTTAGCGGTGCATATTGCCCGCTTTCCGGAGAAGCGAAGCCGGATGAAGTGCCTGTCGGGCAACGGGGGCAACTGTCGAGCCGCTTCTCGGGTTCGGATGACCGTTTCGACCCTGGTCGCTTCGCGCGGTTCGATTATTCTGGTGGTCATGGGATGCGAACGTTGTATCAGCTGTCCTTGCGGGCAATGATGATTGCAGCCCTCAACGCCTTGGATCTGTGGAACCAATCAAACACCCACTTGGCAATGGCCAGTCTTCCCAGCGAAAGGCCGTGCTGCTTCAAGAGAGTCTGCTGTCTCCCGAGGAAAGCCACCAGCCCGGGGAAGACGTTCTCCGTGACGTCCCGAACAACGATCCCCTCCGTCGCATAACCCGCCTCGGCGAGATCTTGCCGATAAGAGTTCTCGGTGAGAAATGCGTTGGAGGGACAGCCCATCAGCCTCCCAATGATCCTGACAGCCAACCTCTGTGGCAAGGTTGCCTCGTCACTCATGAGCAGATCAAACGCCATGATGTTTGCGTGGAACGGTCCTCGTGCGGAGCCGACAAATCGAAATATGGGCCGCCGTGAAGGGGAGAAATGGTAGAGGCAGTCCAGGGCAAGAAGCCATCTCTCGCTACCCTTTTACGAGCCCAGAGCTTCGACAGCTTCCTGGGCTTCCGGGCTCCAGGATTGCGGATTCGCCGCATCAGCGCAAAGCAGTCGGAACTGGTCTGTCAGAACGGTGCTGTCGGGTCCAGAGGCAGCAATTTGGTGGTCCAGGTTTTCGGATGCGAACTTGGCTTGCGCGGCGTTGAGCGTGAGGCCCACGTAGGAGATGCTGTGAGAGAGCCTGTTTTGGGCGAGGCGCACAAGCTCCACGGTCTGGTCGCCGCAACCAAACCCGAGATCGAGGATGGCGATGGAAGCATTGACCTCCAAGGTGGCAGTCCGAGTCCTTTCCAGTATGCTGGAGGCGTAGAGGAGTTCATGTAGAAGAGCTGTACAGGCGTCTCTGAACTTTTGCGGCGGAGATTTGCTGTCACAATGCCTGTTGGAAGTCGTCAGAAAGATGACTTCGAATTTCATGATGAGGTTGCATACTCGGGAGTCAGGGTTTCGTCGTCTCACCAATATCCTAGATTCATCCACATGCTTTCAGGGGGCAGCTGGACATTGAGCTTCCAGTGCTGGAGGCCATACACGTCAACGCCCGTCCTGGTCCAAGAGAGGATAGCCATAGCAATTGAAAGGAAGAGAGCCAGGCCGACACCAGCGAGGACGCCGTAGAGGAAGTCGATTGTGAGTATCATCGTGAGCTGCCCTGATGGAGATCGGATGGTTTGCGTCTCATGATTCAGTATGCGAAGTGGGGTCGTCAAGTTGCCCTCAGATGAATCGAAATATGTTGAAGTCGTCCAAGTTCGGTTCTCAATGGAAGTCTGATCTCCCGAAGACCCCACAACATCTGGTGATGATGTGGGAAGTCGAAGGGCTAGCTTTGGCTTCAGACCTGGACGAAGATTCAACATATCAATCAGTCGTGCCCACATATCGAGACAAAGGTGCTGCTCCAGGGTAGGCAAACACTTGATTCGACGTTGGATGAACATGTACATACATGTATTGATGCGCGTCTTGATCAATATGTTGATGGCAGGATCAGAATCGAAATGGCCGAGGCTGGTGAGGACTGTGGCTGAATGACACAAACGTATCCGTACTCGTGCTCCGTGGTCGTAGATCCTGGAGATGGCGGCATCTGAAACTCGAATTTGACCTGATCAAGATGCAGATGCCGATCCTCCCGCTGACCAACGGCAGACAGACCGAATGCATTGATGAATGCATCCGGCATGCCATTGTTTGATTGATCTGTCCTCTTTTCTCTCTCTCGATTCCCTCTCACCAGCCGGTCACGGGACTTTGGCTGTTGCATCGCCTGGACGGACGGAGCGCTCGAGGTTCCTTCCCACTTGACATTGGGTATCTCTGCTCCATCGACACTTCCATCTTGGAACTTAGTGGCTGCTGCCCTTCGCTTCGCGAGGAAGGCGCAGGGTCGTTCCCAATGGAAGCAGATCCTTGGCAGGAACGCTTCCAACGTTCTTTCCTCCAACATGCGGAACCTGATCTCCTCGAATCGTCCCCGTCCTCGTCCTCGTCCTTGTCTTCCCCTTACGCGTGCTCTCTCCCCCTCTCTCCGCGACCAGCATCACTCCACACTCGGACTACCGGCAGCCTGCCTCTAGGCATACTGGTACATAGATCGATTCCGGGCCACTGCGCGTCGCATCACGCCAGGGCCGAACCATGGCAAAGGAGGCGTCTTCCACTTACGTCCCCTCCATCCTCATCGTCGGAGGCGGCATTGCAGGCCTCGCCGCGGGCCTCTGCCTGACGCACCTCATCCCGGGAATCACGCCCCTGATCGTGGAACGCCATGAACATCTCACCTCATTGGGTGGGCCGATCCTCATCCCACCAAACGGCACCCGCGTCTTCAAGTCCCTAGGACTGCTGCCGTCCCTCATGGTCATTGCGGAGGACTGCACTGTCAGGGTGCTCATGCGCGGGGACAGCGGAGAGGTTTTGCAGGAGAACATGGTCGACTCGATCGACGGGTCTCCGTACCTACTCGCCGTGAGAGGGGAGCTGCTCAAGTGGCTTCACGACCTGTTCTGCGCAAAGGGCGGGCGAATAAGGTTCGGCTGCCAGGTCACGGAAATGAAGGAGGGAGAGGATGGCGCCCGATTGCGAACGGCAGACGGGGACGTCCTTGCTGCGGACTTGGTCGTTGTCGCCGACGGTAGGTCTTGAATCTGGAGACCGAATGAATCGAATACGAACCACGGGCAGCCTCGGGATGATGAGATTCGCTAATCGGTTTCGACTTCGACGCAGGTGTGCGCTCTGCCCTGAGACCGATGGTCATTCCCGACTTCAAGGCCCACGTATCATCCAGCTCGACATCCTCTGTCACGGGATGCGAGATCCCATCCTCCCATATGCTGCGGGACCCTCTGCTGGCCAAGTTATACAGGAGGCCTGGACCGACAGTCTGGATGGGGCCCGGACGCTACATTGTCACTGCCCCGATCCGCCGTCACGGCCTGTTTTCTGTGGCCTTTTCGGATCATGGAAAGGAAGTCGCTGCTGATGAGGATTGGGCTGTGGCGGGCGACCTCGAGCGGGTCCGAGAGCGCTTTAGCGCCTTTGTGGGCGGCGGCGCGGCGGAGCTCATAGAAGCAGCCGTTGCTGCTCACGATGAGACGAAGCGGCGATGCGTCAACTGGACGGCTGCTTGTGTTGGTCCCTTCACCAGCTGGCGTAGTCCTCTCGGGAGAGTCATCTTGCATGGGGACGCGGCGCATGCAATGCTGCCCGATGCAGGGCAGGTAAGGACATGCGCTTCCCCCCTCCCCCCCCCTCCCCCTTTTGATCTGCCTCCCTCGTCGAAGCGGACAGGATCCTGGAAATACGATGCGCAGAGGCTAAATCGCGCGTCTGCAGGGTGCAACGCAGTGCATTGAGTCGTCAATGTCTCTTGCTCTCTTTTGCCAGTCGGCCCGGTCCGCATCGGATGTGCCAATGGTGACATATCGCCAGGAGTATTTCCGAAAACCCCGTGCCGAGCAAGTCCAGCGGCTCGGCCAGTACAACTCCAAGGCGTTCAGATTGCAGGATGTCCAAAGTAGGTCTTCAATTTGGAAAAGACTCACGAGGACTCGATGTTGAATGACTTCCGCAGGTAGATATGCATACGTCGGCGGCGACTCTGAGATGAGATCCCTGTCCGAAGCTTGGGATGAGCATTTCGAGTGGTTATACGACTATGATGTGTCGAGAGAGGTGGGTTCAAGTCCTGAAAATAATCTTCATGCAGCGCTGAGACAGCATCCAGGTTGCGAAATATCTGGAGGAGCAAAGTCGGATATTGCGATGACATGAGCTTCAAGCTTCATTTTCCCCGGCCAAGGTTGCCATTGAAGTGTGAAGTGCAAGCTTAGGCAGACGTTGGCAACAGGATATACTATACGACAACCACGTCCAAGTCGTCACGTTGGCAAAAGGTTTCGGAACTGAGAGTGACAGCGACTCTGCGTTACACATCTATGTGTGCCTTCCCTAGATGACAGGATTACTCGCCCTCAAGCTGGTCAAGCTGTTGCTTGTACGAGGCCTGAGGCTTGGCTCCTCGCGTCCTCTCATGGATGATGTTGGACTTGTCAACAGCCTCCTTCTCATCTCGCTCTGCCAGCTGTCAGTGTTACATAGGGACGACTTTCAGAGATCTGGGACTCACCAAGCTGCTGATCGGTATCCGCAGCCTCGCCCTTGATGGGATCGTCGACCTCGGCATCATCGCTTTGAACGGGAACGGGGTCATTCTGCTTGGTCGCGTAAGACGCGTCGCGGACCTGTCCCTCGGGAGCCTCCGGGTGTTCAGCGGAGGGATCCTGCTTGCGGCCGTGTGCTTGAGACATTATGACTGGAGTGTCTGTTTCACAAAATTTGAAGCTGACGAATGAATTGCTGAGGGTGTGGTTTGAAGTAAAAGGTTCTTCACTGAGTATTGTTTATGAGATAGAAGGCATATATATATATATGGCTGGGCTGTAAGGATTTATGACCGGCCATGACGTGCTCTGACCTTGGCCACCTTTGCGTCAGATTGAGCGCCATTCTCTGATACCAAGAACTGCAGACCTGTCTATTCTCACTTGCCTACGTGCTTTGCCTGCTCATTGCATATCGACACGCCTGCTGCACTTCGACATCTGAGAATTCGGAGTAGTGAGTTGGCCACCGAAGAGGCTAAGAGCCGGAAGGCAAGCCGAGGCGCCATCGACGTCATGCAGATCGGCTGGAAGTCTTTGCCGCATTGTGCTCTACTAGTAGACGAGTAGTGTCGGGTCTGCTAGCCACGGGCGTGCCTCTTATTGTGCTTGGAGGCCCCGTGGCAGAGATGTGGTGACGGCAACTTTGTCGTCAAGCCCGCATCATGGCGGGCTCATGTTCATCTGCCTTGGAAGACAGCACAGAAGAATATGAATGCATAGTGCATAGAAGTTTCTCTTTGGCATCTATCACTCCATACTACAACTAAGGACCCTTGAACGAAGCCATATGTTGAGTCATATGGGGATGGCAATTTGCAAAATTTGATCTCTTCGCCGCCGCATCACCAAGGCTTGATGCATGCGATGCAAACAACCATATTGGTCATGAATCATGATGATGGGCCAGGCTGATCAGGCTGAATCAATACTCGCTGAAATGAGAGTGACTACGGACCGCAGACTATGAGACCGTGGGATCCCGCGCTCAAGGGGACAGGACCGGACCGCAGTATTGACCTCAAGCGCCACCATCTGCATCAGAGGCACAACCTTCGCATTCATGGCCACGGCAAGACGTCATCGCGGGATCGATCAGAGAATCCGGGGAACGCGGGAACGCCATCTACCCTCCCGCGCCTTGTCTAGCCCAGCCCGCGGCAACTGCCGAAACCCCGGCAGGACCATCCTCCAGAGCCCTCCACGAACTTTCAGAGGACCGCATACTCTTCATCCACGGAGAGTCTTAAGACTGCTGCATCTGGGAGCACACACGTAGGAGGAAGATGTAGGAGCTCATCAAGTGACTGGTAGATTACCCAAGACGTTGTTGGCATTATTACATTAGGGAGGTTGACTCGTCCTCCCCTCTAGACATTACAGTCGTCAAAATTCCGCTGCCTTGACGACTGCGAGTGTTCGAGACGCAGCGTCGGCTTTCTATAAAACAAGACATCCCGCGCGGAATGCCCTCGCCCCCACGGCCCGCCCCATGCCGATGCTGTGATGCTTCCCCCAACCCCTGTCTATTCTGTATTGCGTTGTTCGATTGGATACGTAAGAGCACAGCTGAGCATCAAGCCCAACATTTTCAACCCCACCCCTTGGCGCCCCTGTGGGTAAATCTTTTGCCCAAGTCGAAGAAGATTCAAGATTCGCACCGGCGTCGGCGCCTCCCGCAACTTTTCTGTGAAACCAATGTTGAAAATAAGTCATTAATCCCTGGCCCAGGCCTCGTGCTTGCTTATTGCTGGTGCATCATGATGTTTGTAATGAATATTCGGAGCAGCAGCAGCAGCAGCGGCAGCTGTGTTTTTGCTCCACGTGCGATGTTCGGAAAGGTGAGAGAAACGGCTCAATATGATGAAGATGCCTCGAGAGGAGAGTTTTAGATGGTCAAAGTTCGTCGCGAACAGCCAGGCCGCCGGCGTCATCGTCGTGAGCACGGTCGCTCAGGCCATGGCGTCCCCGATGATGCTGGGCTTCCGCTCTCTGCGGACCGGTGACCCGCTGCCCCGAGAGGACATGCGACCGAAGAAGCAGCAGCCCCGGTGCCTGTGCGATCGCCTAAGCTGCAGGCAGACCCAGAGAAGACCCACGGTGGTGAAGAGGCCCGTGAGGTAGAGCAGGTAGTGGTCGCCGATGGTGAGGAAGAGGGCGGCGTCCCAGCCGTGCCAGCTGCTGGCGCCGCCGTGGACGAAGATGGGGGTGGTGACCTTGCCGCGGAGCATGTGGGGGGCCATGTCGCCGTTCTCGTCGGAGAGGATGAAGACGCTCTGGTCCTGGCGGCCGGCGAGGAGCGCGCGGACGTAGGCCATCCACTGGTTGGAGAAGAACATGCAGCCGGTGCTGAGCATGTTCTCGACGTAGGGGATGCGCATGGGCAGGCCCCACTTGAGGTCGTGGCTGGGCACGTTGCCGAGGAGCTGCTCGAGGAAAGGGTGGCCGGGCTGTGCGGCGATGAAGGCGTTGTTGACGCCGGCGGGGTGGGCGCCGGGTGACACAAAGGGAAGCCGTACGAGGGGAGTGTCGTCGAGGGCGACGCGACAGGTTACATCGAGGTCGACGTAGATGCCACCGGCATGGTGGAGGAGAGCGTACCGCAGGATGTTGGCGCGCTGGATGTTTTGCGGGTAATTGATGTAGTGAGGCAGGATCTCGGGATAATGCTCGGCCATGAAGTCGGTAGCATTCTGGTCGGACCAGATCTGGTGTTTCCAGCCGGGGTGGAGGTCGGTGCAGCTCTGGATGGCGGCGCGGTACTTGGAGACGGAGGCGTTTCCGAGGGCGATCTGGTTGATGATCTTGGGCACGACGACGGGCGCCGAGGCCAAGGTCGAGTTGGCCAGCGACGTCTCGTTCTCCGGATGCCGGTAGAGGATATCGGGGTGTCGATGGAGCAGAGGGTAGAACGTGCTGTAGGTGACGACGATCTCTCCCAGCTCGTGGATGTGGAATCGGAAGTAGAGGACGGCCCAGAAGGCCAAGACGGCGCCAATGGCGATGACGGTTCGTCCGCGCATCTTGGCAAGACTTGGATCTCTTGTCTTTTTCTTTCTTTCTTTTTTCTCTCTCTCTCTCTCTCTCTCTCTCTCCCTTCTGTCCTCACTCAATTGACGCTCAAGATAGATGCTGTCGCTTCACCCGATACCATAAGGGGAAGGGCGAATGGGATGGTGGTAGAATGATGGTATGACATGCGAGGAGGAGAGTGCTCCGCAGTACGAGTATGAGTACTGCACGAGTAGGACAGAGATTCGAGCGGATAGGGCGCGTCTGACGATAGAGATGGGGCCAGGCGGTATTAAGGATGCGCGCAAGGTCGAGTCCGGGACCGAGGGAGAGGCAATAAGTTGACAGGCCGAATGGCGAGACCCTGGAGAGAGGTCGTACTGAGTCGTACGAGTACGAGCAGGAGATGCAAGGAATAAATGGATGGATGGATGGATGGAGTCGCCCGGCGGAGGCTGACGCAAGCGCGCTGAGCGAGTTTGACCCTCGTCGAGGAAGGAGCGGGCGATGGTGGAGATGGAGACGAGGCAGGAGCGCCTGACGAGATATTAAGGAAGAAAAAGAAGAAGGAATAAAGGAAGGAACAATCTATACTTGGTAGATAGATCGAGATACTAAGGTACCTGTCCTACTGATGAAGAGAGCGTGATACAAAATCTCCCGAGCACCTGCTTGCCTGGGAAATGGAAACTTCTCAGACAATCGTGCTAGACTTGGCGAGCGAGAAAAAGAAAGGGAAGATCTTGGATGGAAAAAAAAAGAGAGGAGAAAGTTCAAAAAAAGGACGGAGTATGTACGGAGTAGAATTGCAAAACACAACTTCCTTGGCTAGGAGGAGGACATGCCTAGAATACTGGTACGGAGTTAGTACTGGTAGCTGCTGAAAGCAGACCAGATCCTCCCACCTGGAAGCTGTCAGACGCCATGGCTTCAAGCCGCTCAACGGGCCTCTTGCTCGTGTCGTCTTCTCACATTCTCGCCTCGTTGCTCGTGGCAGATAATTTTGGCGACCCCCTGTTGGCAACTTGCCGCGCCATCCCTCCTTCCTCCCTACTCGTACTAGCCTGGTGGAGCCGCGTCGATGCCCAGGGGGGCTAGTCCAGGGTAGGCTTGGTGTGCAGACGTCGGGCCCGAGATCAATTGCGAGAGGCGATGAAGCGCACTCTCGACGACGTGATTGGCTCGAGGTTTCATTGGCCGTCGCTTCTTGCCCTACAAAGTGCCCGCGGAAGATCCATATGTAGATTGCTCCGACGAGAAGGTGCGACTCGTTACCCCTTTTTATCGAATATTTCTTCCACAATCTCCTTATCTACTAAGGTAGTAAATCCGTACGGAGTACAGGTACGAGTACGAGCAGCATTCACGAGTATGAGTCCTGAACTTGAGGTCATCGCAGGCAGTGGTGACGCGAGATGAGGATCTTCTCGAGCTCGTCTTCGAAGTCAGCAGATCGGGGCTCGAGTGGGAAGCGGCTGGTCAATCATCCGACAGCACCTGCCAGGCTCTGGCTCCGGATTGGGCTGATATCAATGAGGTATGTACAAGAGGTATGTACATATGTAGGTAGGAACTGCAGTGCGTGGGAGTGCCTGGGTATCTGCGCCTTGGAGGGTGGCATGCATATTGTGGCTGCATCGTCATGGCATCCAATTGATTGATCCATCCATCCTGCTTCCTTTGCGCTCCCCACCCCTTTTTCTTTCTTTCTTTCTTTCTTCCCTTTCTGACCTCTCACTTTCGCCCGCGTTTCTGCCTCTTGCTTCCGTTGGGCCTGCCACGCGATCCAAATCGAATCCTCTCTGCAGATCACAAGCGGAGGTACCCCGTAGTAGTACTTCCGGTGCATTGAAGTTGAGCAACGGTGCGCTTCGTGCTACCTGGGTATCGGCACCTGCCACACCACAACGCTAATCACGGAGGAGGCTTAGACGAGAGGAATAGAGCAGACGCCATCAAATTCCACGGCTGGCGCAGACAAGTCATGAGCGCGCCATCTTGAGGGAGCCATGCCGTTACCGGTACAGCGACGAAGCCGCAGGAATCCAAAACAGCCTGTTGAGCTGTCAAAGGCAACGAGGCGGGCGGTTTCCTATCGCCGACGGGCAGCGGAGTGACGAGCCGCAGGATCTCGGATAGCGTGCTGGATGGAACTTGAACTTGAGACTCCGGATACGTGCGCTGGCCTCCAGGCTGTTGGACTCAGTGCCAATGAATCAATTTGATGAATTCAACTGCCGGCTGCTTCACCGCCTGTGAAGTCGTTCAAGTTTGAGACCAACATTGAACTGCAAGTGCGAGTTGGTACCAGTAACCGCTGCAGGTGCGTTCCATCGATCGATTCTACCGCACCTTCCAAGAGCCATTGACGGCCTCGAGGATTTCGTGCGGGTGCAGGGTTACAGTGCGATAAAGTGGCTCCTACGCACTGTACGAGTATGTAGGCGGTCGGAGGCGATACCGCCAGTGTTTGACCATTTGTTGACCCTGACTCGGCCGTGGATGCTAGCAAAAGTCTAGGCGAAAAGTTGGAAGATCCCTTACTCCTTGCATCCTCGCAAAATGAGACTTGATCTTGAATCAACTCCCAGATGATGATGACCTCCACAGTCTTAACCGACAAAGAATACAGATAGTAGGTAAACGTGATGTACGGAGTACCCCACGTTGAAATCGTGCCGAGCGGGTACATGTATGTATCGAGGCCCAATCGTGCTTGCCCCGCCAAAAAGCGCTCCGTGTCAGAGAGCCCCGCACACTGTGATCCCGCCTGCGATGCCCTCAATCGTCCATCCCGCGGCATCAACCTCGACCCGATTCTTCGCGACAGCCAAGGGCCATCTCTCTGACATTGATCCGCATCTCGCCGTCCTCGAAACGCCGCTCCCTTCGATGGCCTCTTGCCTCGGCGCCCTCCAGACTCGACGCTTCAGGAAAGCCGTCGCTATCCTGCTTGCCCTGGCCTTCTCCACCGTCACCGTCCTCTTCCTCGTCAACAGAGTCAGCTCGAGCCCATCTTTCCTCGAGATTGGCGGCACGAAGAACCCCGCGTCGGAGAAAGAGGGGAGCCAAGTCTCGGGAGTCAAGACCGCGATCAGCGTTCCCCGCTGCGACAATGATGCGAAATCCATCAAGCAGCAGTCGGCCTGGAGGGCGGACGTCGCGTCCAAGTACGGCAGTCATCTAGAGGACAAGTTCACGTACGTACTGGCATCCCTCGGTTGGTCTGCATGCGAATGGCATTTCGATGCTGCTCCCTGTGCCTGAAACAACTCAGATTCCTAACCGCTTCTTCTTGTTCTCCAGAATCGCTTTGTCCACATTCCATCGTCCGAAGCAACTCAAGAAGATCCTCAACGCGCTCCTCTCAACCAAGATCCCGTCCCTTCTTGAGATCGTCGTGATATGGAACAATTTCGATCTGCAGGAGCCAGAGACATTCACCTCGGACCATGGCGTCATCGTCCGCTACCGGAAGCCCGAGCGCGATAGCCTCAACGAAAAGCTCTGGCCCGACCCCCACTACCGCACCCAGGCCATCCTGCTCTCCGACGACGACGTCTTCTACCGTCCCGAGGACCTCGAGTTCGTCTTCCAAATGTGGCGCAAGTTCGGCAAGGACAGACTGACGGGCGCCCTCGGCCGGTGCGCCTCCCTCACCAAGAACGGCGACTGGGACTACAACTTTTGCTCCCAGAGGGAGCACGAGGACGTGTACGCGCTGATCCTGACCAACCTCGCCTTCACCCACATCGCATTCCTCGACCACTTCTTCTCCGACAAGCCCGCCATGAAGCAGATGCGCGAGTACGTCGACAAGGCCTTCAACTGCGAGGACATCGCCCTGAACTTCGTCGCGTCGAGCCTCACCGGGTCCGGCCCGCTCCTGGTCCGCGGCCGCCACCAGTACGTCAACCTGGACCCCTCGGGCGGCATCAGCCGTCAGTCCGGCCACATGGAGGCGCGGAGCAAGTGCCTCAACGAGTTCGCTGCGGCCATGCAATGCATGCCCCTCTTGAACGAAACGGGTCGGATAGAGCACGGTCTGAAGCACAATGTATGGTACAAGTCGCTGTGGGACGTCATCCACGTCTAGCGACGCCCTCACGGAGAAAGAAGCCATTTCCCATGACGACGATTATAATGTCTAATGATCCAAATGAACGACTCGCTCTTCCCGATCGAGTCGCGAAGAACCCTTCTTGTCGGAGCCGCCGATCCTGTCATACATACTCCAGGTCAAAGCGCAAGACTTGGAGCCGACGAGCGATTTTCCGCCATTTTCCTCGTGAACACCAACAAATTACATGCCCTCCCTATGTGCTATTAGCGTCAGATGTTTTTCTTCCACGGCGTTGACGGATGGAGCGAAGTCGACCTGGGAAAGGAGCGGGGAGGGGAGCATGGAAAGAAAGTCTTACAGTAAAGCCAGAGTAAGATCACCGCGGATCTTGGCCTTCAACTCAATCTCGATGTCCAGATTCAGATCGAGCCTCAGCTTCAGCGGATCCTTTTTCCCGCCCTCCGCCTGGACCTGCTGCTGGGGCTGCTGCTGCACCTGCTGGTCACCCTGTTGGTCGCCCTGCTGCCGCTGCCTCTGCTCCCGCCGCTGGCGCTGTAATTGCCGCTGCTGCTGGTCCTGCCGTACGAGACCTCGGCCCTCCGTCTCGTTTTCATCCAAGATCTCGGGCTGGAAGCGGCTGCGTCGTTTCGTGTCTGCCTCAGCATCGGGCGAAGCGACCGCTTGGCCCTGTGGGCGAGCAGAGCGCGGCGGGAGCTCGCGCTCGGGTTCTGGCGTTGCTGGCTCGCTCTCCTGCTCCGACGAAGGAGAGTCGCCTTCGGCGCCTTGATCGCCCTCGTCATCGCCAGGGCCTTCGTCTTCAATTTGATCCTCGCTCTCCTCGTTCTTGACTTGTGCTCCGCGCCTGCGAATGTTCTGAGCGGGCCTGGCGGATTCTTCCTCTCCTTCCTCTTCCTCAGGCTGCTGCTCCGGCTCTGGCTCCGGCTCCGGCTCCGGCTTGGACTCAACCGCCTCCCTGACTGCCTTGATCCTCTGCGCCTGTCGATTGGTGAGCTCGAATATCTTGGCCTCGGACGGGGTGAGGCATCGCCTGTCGCAAAACATACCCTTCGAGAAGACATCTTTCACGATCTGCCTTGGTATAGCGAATTGATTTTTTTTTCCGACTGCAATTTTTTCTCTGCGACAATTGTCTTGTTTCGTCGATGCTTGCGAGGGAGACTGCATTGAGCGACCGGTCCTCAAAACAAAACAAACCATCTTTCTGCCAGCCCCAGGAGCAGCTCGCAGGCGGCTAGCCCGCCAGTCAACAACTGGTTTATGTGCCCAAACAGGATCTTCCCAAGCTCCTTTGGCCAGCCGTGACGCAACCATTGCCGCAGTGTGCGGCCCGTACACCATGACGACAGCCCGGGCTCAAAGTACGGGCATCTTTGGCACATGTTTACTTCAAAGAAGAGTGGAGGGAGCAGCCGCTGGGGCGAGCAAGTCTCGCGGGATGGAGGGCGACAAAAGCTGGTCCAAGGGAGAAAGGCGGCACGGCCGGCGCGGCGACGGCGTCATCCGATCGCGCCCCAAGAGCCGCCTAGGATCGGGTCCTTTTCGCCCCCCCCCCCCGCGTTTCTGGAACCTCCGATAGAAACAGCTCCAGATCTGTGGTCCAGGTACATCGAAGCTTGTCACAGCGGGCAGGTTGATGGAGGTACTGGACATAAAATAACGCCACTATCTGCAGCCGTTTCCCCCCCCCTTCCCCGCGACTTCCTCCCGCCTCCAGGCTTTACCTGGTTCTCACTTCTGGCTCTCAACAAGCAAACCAAGGCACAAACCAAGCCGAGATGGTCATCGGTCTACTTGCGGTCACGGCGATTCCTACTGTCACGGGGGTGGGCAATGCGGTGAGCGCGCAGAAGAGAGAGAATGCCGCATCCAAGGAACAGGAGAAGTTCCACCTGACTGCGGTCTACGGGGACGAGGAAGACAAAGAATCCCCTCATTGCGTCCTCAAGGACAAGCGTGTAAGTGGACGACAACACCCTGAGAACACATTCTCATCCCTCGGACGGAGACGCAACTCTTGTCTGTGTTTTTCTTCTCCCTCGACGAGCTGACAGCATCGGCTGCTAGTTGGTCACGGATCTTGATGGCCACGTTCAGGTTCCCGGATATCAGTTCTGCGGGTATTATTTCACATACCCCGACGAGGAAAAGCACCTCGGCCTCGTCAGCACGATATCCGACGACCCGCCCATGCTCAACTGGATCTTCGTCAACAAGGACACGCACGCGCTCGAGTTCGGCAGTCGCAAGGAGACCCTGGGGCATGTTGTCGGGCCCTGGGGATGGACTGATGACGAGGCGTTCCTCACGCTGCAAGGGAGCTCGGACAGCTTCGTCGGCCGCTGGGAGGATGACGCGGACGGTCAGGGGGGCGGGAGGTGGACGGTGTACTGGGACCCGGAGGGCGAGATGCTGGGTGCTCTGAGCGAGGAAGAGTGCGTAGAGATACGGCTGAGGAGAAGGCCATTGTTTGGACTGGAGAGCCGTTATGTGAGGCACTAGGCAGGCAGGCTTCTGCAACCGACTTTTGCTCAGACTACCTTCAAGTAACAGTGCTTGGTCTTGAGCGGTGAGAGGGAGATTTGGAAAGGGGGGTTGGCTAAGGAAAGTTGGGAGCCCTTGTGGCGCGGGCCTAATGGAAGCCTTACCATATTCTTATGGCTCCGTGATTTCAAGAGCCTTGGAAAGGGGGACACGGGAAGTACCAGTAATTACAGGCAAAGGCATGGTATCCTGCTTTTGAGTCTACGCCGCGGTGAGTTGGTATGACCTCATCCTGAATTCCAGTTCCTACTTAGTGAGGCTGCGGCCGGGAGGCGACATGTTATAACAATGAAACTAGAAGCTCTGACAGCTTTTCATAGCTCATGGGCCGTCTTCAGTAGAATCTTTTGCTTCCTCGAGTATCGGCGTTGTCTTATCCTCTGCAACTCACGATCCATCCCATCGAAGAAGCATATTTCAAACTCATCTCGACTTTCTCCACAACCCACCCATTGCCCGCAACTCCATTCTTCATTACTCCACAGGATTGATTGACTCCCTCCTCCTCCCCTCCGCTCAGCAGAAAGCAAACACAACACCATGTCAGCAGCCCGCCAACGCAGCGGGTCCGTTGAGGAGCTCTCGGACCGCGAGTCCGCCCCCTCGACATCCCCGCCGCCCGCGCGCCCCGCGCGCACCTCGCGCCGCCGCCAGCGCCAGCAGCAGCAATTCCAGGACGCCGCCGACGAGAATCAGACGGGCCTGCAGAAGCTGCCCCTCGGCGACAACCTGCCCGTGGGCAACGTGGCCGACACGGCGCAGGGCGCGGTGGGCGGCGTGACCAACGCGCTCGGGGGCGTCGCGGGGTCGGCGGTCGACAAGCAGGACAAGGGCGACAAGGGCGACACGCTGCGGCTGCGGTTAGACCTCAACCTGGATATCGAGATCACGCTGAAAGCGAGGATCCACGGCGATCTAGAGCTGGCTCTGCTGTGAGTTGCTGCCCCCCTCCCTCCCCCTATCTCATATGCCTCCCCTTTGCATCTGATGATTCCTCTTTTCCCAGTTAAACCACTCGAATTCCCTGCTTTCACACTTCTTCTCTTCACTCTACTTCAGCATATTCATTCTTTCTTTGACAGAAAATGATTTGGTTCTCACATTACATCCCCTGCCAGGACTGGTTGAGCACTCGGGTCCTGAGACCTGGCGACAGCGAGATAGAGACGGGCCAGAAAGAGAGAGGGCTAATTGGCATATCCTCACCGCAGGAACTAAACCATCATGACGAGATGCCTTTGTTTGGGGGGGGGGGGGGGGGGGAATCGGTGTCGGCATGGGACGCTTGTAATGTTCGTCATGGCAGATGAGATAGACCCCTGAAATCTTGACATCTATCTTGACATCTGTCACCTTGGAGACTGGAGCTTTCATATCGATCACGAAGAAGGGATTCAGGATGGTATAGCATCGTCTAGGGCTTTTGATGATGAGCACGAAAAAAAAAAGTTCATTTTGGATGCAATCGTGGGATACTGTCTTGCGGCCTTCTTGTTGATCTTGTTGACAATGAAACAATAGCCGCGATTCTAGGCCGTTCACTTCGCTCTAATTCGCTCCAGATTTTGAAATCTTGCTTTACTGACAGCAATCTCACACTCGTAAAGCACAAGAAGGTCAGAAGTCTCATTCCAGCGCACGAGGTAGACTCTGCCGGAATGGTTGCTCCCAAGCAAGCCCGATTGCGTCATGATGGGATGGCCATCGACGTCAGACCCTCCCACCGGCTATTGCATATATGCACACGTCTCAGGGGCGATATTTCTTCCAAGAGCCTCGTCCGCGAGCCAAGCCAGCTCATGATCGACCCATGGCGTTGTCAAGCCACGCTTCAGACGTCATTCTTGGCGCCATGTGTCTATGCACCGGTCCCCCCCCCTATTCGTGCATTCTCTCTCGGAAGTGCATATTCCGCATGCTGCTTGCTCTGCAAAGATTGCAAATATCGGCCTCTTATGCACACCTTGAGATCTCGGTCTCGATAAGATCCTACCCAGCAGCAGCATCTGATCCAGCATGGCAGACCCGGGCATGAAAATGAAGCCATCGCCGCTCGTCAAGGGACATGAAGACCCCACGCACACAAGCTACGAATTCAGTCTCCCGTACACCACAAGAGGCGACACCCAGCTCGAGCCGCGCAGCCCCACGCCAGATCCCATCTCGTCCCCAATCACGATGGAGAGCCACGGCTCGGACCCGGGCTCCGTCGACGACGAGGAGCTCCTTGCGCTGCGCGCCCGCGGCCTCGCGGGCAAGTACATCGACGAGTTCGGCAACGTGCTCGACTGGGACGGCACGGTCCTGGGATCCGTGCAGGGCGACCTGCCCTCGATGGTCGGGCGGCCTGTTTCCGAGTCGGGATACGTCGTCGACTCGACCGGCGAGATGGTCGGTTACGTGTCCGAGAACTTCACGGACTCCCAGCAGCCCCAAACGCATTCTCCGCATCCGCCGCTGCCCCCGAGAGAGATCGACAGGAGTCTCAAGGTGGACGAGCACGGGAACATCTTGGACGCAAACGGGGAGGTGGTAGGAAAGATGAAGGATCATTCGCGAGCCGGACCAGCGGGCGGCTTCGGGAGCGGGCACGATAAGGGGAAAGCAAAGGAGGGCGAGACAGGGGCGGGCCCGAGCGCAGCGACGCCGAGCCCTTCGGAGGTCTATCTTGACGTCAAGTCCACGCACGACGGGATCCAGCTGGTCATCAAGATCCCTACTGTATTCAACCCCCATGGTAATAGCGAAAATTGAACAAAGCAAACCTTTTGTTGTTGGGAAGCGCAGTGAGCTCGAGGCCGCGGAGAAAGGCTGGTGGCGAGTAGAGTATCCAACCTGAGAGACCAAGACCGCGCTGTGAACGTACGGTTTCCAGCTTGAAGAGACGCGTAAACAGGATACACACACCCGAGCACTGGTTGCCGCCGTGGTGTGTGGCTCAGCCGGTCCCTACCCGACTCATTACGCAAGGTTAGTCCCCCTATTGGCGTCATACGCACCTTTGTGGGTTCGCCCCAATACCATACTCCTTGCCCAGATGACGTTCGGGGACCCAGCGAAGTGTGCATCAGCTTCGGCAGCACCATGCAATATTTCCTTCAGATTGGGTAGATCTTGCGAAGCTATTATCGTATACCGCCTCCTTTGCCGCCCTAAGCCCGGGGGCTCCCACCTCATCGGGGGGAGACGGGTGGCACGACCCAGGGAAACCTGATATGGCTGTGCAGATTGAACGTGGATGTGTTGGGTCACTCACATGAAAGGTTCGAGGTAGGCCGTCATATAAACAGTATACACCTCTTTTCCCCTTACCGAATTTCTTTCTTTTTTCCTGTTATATGATCAGTCATCGTGTTACCGAGAGAAAGTGAACCTTCGTCAACATGGCTACCAAGAACCCCAAGACCATTTCCAAAGCACCGCAAAGGGAGGCCCCTGCGGCCAAGGCCAAGGCTTCACGTAAGTCATTCGTGGTATTCGGTCGATTCGGCCCGGTCTTTTCGATTCAGTGCTAATATCGAGTTTGGCTCTCCCTAAAGAGGCAGCGCAGTCTGTTCCTCGAAGTCTCGCTGGCGTGGTCGGCAAGAAGGGAGAGATCCTGGATCAAGATGGCAACGTGATCGGCAGACTCCCCGATAACAAGAACCTCGCCAAAGTCTCTGGTCACAATGTCACAGCTACCGGAGATATCCTGGACTCGTCTGGTGACGAAGTTCTTGGGAAGGCGAATCTGACCGAGGACTTCAGCGAGTACACCACTCAACCAGCGCAGCAAGCGGCGGCCAAGGCCAAGCCAGCGATGGGCAAAGGGAAGGGGGTCGCCCAGCCGGCCCAGCAAGCCGGAAAGGCCAAGGATGTCGCTCAACAAGCACCCAAGGCCGCAAAGGAGAAGGGGGCCGAGGGCCTCAAGAAGGGGCAAGCTGTCCCTGACCGTACAAAGCCTGCCGCGAAAGCACCACAGGCGCCCCAAGCAGCTGCCGGCGCTCAGAAGAAAGTTTCCGAAGGAATGAGCAAAGCCAAGCCGCAGCCCGCAGCACCAGCAGCGCCCAAGGTACCGCAAAAGGCTCCGAAGCAGGCTGCCGCTGCACCGACGCCGCCTGGCAAGAAGAAGCCAATTGGTGCGAAGCCTCCTGCTGCCGAAGCTCAAGCTCCAGAGGCGCCCGTTGGGGAGGAAGAGCTCCCAGAGGCTGATACCGAGCAAGCCACTGGAGCTGCTGAGGGCGCAATGGGCGAGGGGGCGCTTGGCGAAGAAGAGGGTGAAGAGGGAGAGGCCGAGGAAGAGGGTGAGGAAGAGGCCGAGGAAGGCGAAGAGGAAGAAGGAATTGAGGGAGAAGAGCTCGAGGCTACCGAAGAGGGAGCTGAAATTGAAGGTGAAGAGTTCGAAGGCGCAGAGGAAGAAGGCGTTGAGGGTGTCGAGGGTGTCGAGGGAGAGGAAATGGAAGCCGAGGGTCTCGGTGAAGAAGCCGAGGGCGAGGGCGGGGTCGAGCTTGAAGAGGGCGAAGAAGAGCTTGATTTCACCATCCTCAAGGACAGCACTCTCAACAAGGCTGGAAATCTCGTCAACGAGGAGGGAAACATCGTCGGCCGTCTCGTGGAAGGCGACCCGAAGAAGCTCGCTGGCAAGAAGTCCGACGAGGAGGGTCATATCTGGGACGACTCGGGCAATGTCATCGGCGTTGCCGAGCCGTTGCCGCCTTCCGAGCTCGAAGCCTTCGAAGAGCTTGCCCCCTTTGAGAACTACCCCGATGCCAAGGTGGAGGCCGATGGCCGAGTTACTTCTGATGGCGTGCAAGTCGGCATCGTGGTCGAGGGCGACCCCAAGCGCCTCAGGGGAAGTCACGTCGATGAAGACGGCGATATCCTCGATCGCCGGGGCAACGTTGCCGGCAAGGCCGAGGCTTGGAACGAGCCCGAAGAAGTTGAAATCGACAACTCCATCTTGGCTGGCAAGAAGGTCAACAAAGCCGGCAATGTGGTTGACGATCAAGGAAGCGTCTTCGGTCGCGTCATCGAGGGCAACGTCAACGCCATGGTCGGCCGTTTCTGCGACAAAGAGGGTAACATTATCAGCGAGACCGGTGAGCCGATGGGCAAGGCCGAGGCGATTCCCGAGGAAGAACGCGAGAAGCTCAAGGTCGGTCCGTTTGAGGATCTGGTCGACAGCACAGTCGCCAAGGATGGCACCATCGTGACTCCAGCGGGCGACGTCGTCGGCAGGCTGATCGAGGGCGACCCCAAGGAGCTCTTTGGCCGTACCGTTGACGCCGAGGGCGACATTGTCGACAGCAGCGGCAATATCCTCGGCAGAGCTGAGCGATACACCCCGGAGGAGGTGATCAATCCATTGGCTGGCCGCAAGGTCAACCAAGAGGGTAATGTCGTTGACGACGATGGAAACGTCATTGGCAAGCTCACCAGCGGCGACCTCGGAGTCTGCGCCGGTAAAGAGGTCGACAACGACAACGATGTGGTCAACGCCAAGGGCGATGTTCTCGGACACGTCACGGCCCTCGAGGACATCCCCCAGGAGACGGAGGAAGAGAGAAAGGCGCGTGAGCAGGAAGAGCAGGACAGAAAGCTCGCCGAGGACATTGCCGGATGCATTGAAGATGGCATCGAAAGGATTCGACCCATTCTGAAGATGATTGTCGGCAAGATCGAGGCAGCGGAGAACACCCCCGAAGAGGATCTGGACGAGGAGCAGCTCGTCAGAGAGGTCAAGCCCCTGATCGAGGAGGGCGGCCAGATTCTGACAGAGCTGAACGGAGCAATCCGGGGACTCGACCCTGATGGTCGCATCCAGCGGAACGCAAAGCACAAAGCTGGCACCAAAGACGCGAGCCCCGAGGAATACTACCTCGCTGACCAGCTCAACGAGGTGAGCCGAGTCATCTATTTCATGCCAAACTGAGCCAATGCATTCGACTAACCTCGCCTTTTCTCTCTCTTTTTTTTTTCTCATCTCAGCTCTCCACGACTGTGACAGACGTGATAGACGAGGCCAAGGCGAGGCTTGAAAGCATGCCGCACGCCAAGGAAGAGCTCGATCCCTTGTTTGGTCTCCTGACCGACCCTCTCGGCCAGATCATCGCCGCTGTTGGGCTGCTGCTCTCGGGTGTGCTCGGGCTTGTTGGAAAATTGGTAAGCATATCTGGAATTGGATTCCGTGTATCTGACTGCATGATGCTGACCAGCTTTGGCGTAGACTGGAAGTCTTGGGGTCGGGAACATTCTTGGTGGCATCACCGGCGGACTCGGTGGTGGAGGCGGCGGAAAGAAGAAGAAGGGTGGCGGCGGCGGCGGCGGTCTCATTGCCGGTATCGGCGGTGGTGCCCTTGGAGGCATCATTGGCGGAGGCGGCGGCGGCGGCAAGAAATAGCCATCGTGTGAGGCGCCTCATGAGCTGGAGTGGAGATAGTTTGCCGACACTCGGTTCAGGCTCTTCTTTTTCTTTCGTGGATGTGTAACTGTTCGTCAGATGGATATAATTAGGACTCGTCGAGTAAAAGAATTGTCGTTTCACCAGAAGCAGAGTGATTCAAGACGCTGAAGATGAAGATCAAGTTGGAGTTGAAGTCGAACTCGGAAGTCAAAGTCAAAGTCGAGGCCGGGATGTGAAGCCATCGTCACGCCTGCCTTCAGGGCGGACGAGTCACGTGATGTGATTCTCCCTGGCGGAGAGTCCAAACTCGAGAAACACATTGACGACTCGTCTTCGATTGATCAAATGGATCGATTGATTCTCCTCATACATATTCAGCTAGGTTTTCAATTGTGTTGCTCTGCTGGCTTTACCTTCAACTAACTTGATGATTCAGGAATACCCCAGGGTTCCTTGACGAAGTCCTGCCGAAGAATCTATCCCAACTCGGGATACCCTGATCCACGTGCGCGGCCTATGTTGTCAGCACGATCACAGCCGTTCAAGTCCTCGGACGAATGTTCGTACGGCACCCGAAAGAGAATTCAATGGACCGAACACGGCGGCATGAGAAAGGGCCATGGAGCTCGAATCATGGAGCCTGATGTGACAGGGGATGCCTGGTCTTGGATGGAGCTCAAACGTGGAGGAGGCGTGCGGGGAAGGGGAGATGCGGAGATGCGACAGTCCGGGGAAGAGAGACGTGGAGAAGACGTGGAGAAGCTTAGCCAAGGGGATCCATCGCGGCCGCGAGACCGAAGCAGGCGCTACAGGTGTTTTCGGCCCTATTACTCGAACTCGTCGTCCTCGACCTCGCCATGTGGAGTCCTGGCTTTTTTTTTCTTGCAGCGAGCCGATCGAATCGCCTCGATCCCGACTTTTTATTCGCGGCCAATATCATTCCTCCAATTGGGATCAGCCAGGGGCCGATGACTTCCCTGCATCTGTTACCTCATCGCCTCGACCCGCATCTCACCGAACAGGGGCGTTATGGGCTTTCTATGTGAAGTGCCCTGCCGACGGGCAATGAACCGGCTTCGAGGGGGGACGAGGTGGAAGTGATCTGGAGCCTCTGATCCCTGCTGCTCGCAGAAGAAGCCCGAGGATATAAAATCCAAGGCATCCGCGACTTTCTGGAACGAGAGACGGTTGAGTTAGTAGTCGAGTGGTCGAGCCCCCTTCTCGAGAAATTCCAGCCGTCTTTCTTGTCTCCGGAATCATGTGGGCGGCATCATGGCTCCTCGGCCTCGCGGCCATCGCGGCCGGCTCTCCGGCTCTCAATGTGCCTACCGAGAGAGATTCGGCTCTCAAGAAGCCGGCCTCGTACTGGTTTGAAAGTATCCAGCACAACGGCTTCAGTCCCTTCATCCCCAACGGCGAGAAGTGGACTGTCTTCCGAAATGTCAAGACGGATTTCGGTGCCAAGGGTGATGGAGTCACGGACGACTCTGCGGCCATCCAGGCGGCGATTGACTTCGCCAACAGCATCCCGTCTCGAAACTCAACCGCTCTGGGCACCACCGGAGCCCCAGCCCTGGTTTACATCCCCGGCGGCAAGTACCTCCTCAGCAAGCCGTTGCATTCATACGTCAACACGGTTGTCATGGGTGATCCCACCGACAAGCCAGTTCTCATGGCCTCCCGGGACTTCCAGGACCCCTTTCTCTACTACGGCTATGACGCCAACTACGGCACCACCATCAACTTTTACATTGGTCTGAAGAATCTCGTCTTGGATTCGACCCTGGTTCCTCTCTCTCACAACATCACGCTGCTCAACTGGGCTGTCAGCCAGGCCGTCCAGTTGACCAATGTCGTCTTCAACATGCCCCTGGGAGGCGTCGCTCACACCGGGCTTTCCATGCCCGAGGGAGGATCTCCTCTCATCATGAACGACCTGGTCTTCCAAGGTGGTTCTGTTGGCATCCGTATGAATGAGCAGCAGTACCATTTCAAGGGCATCACATTCAAGAGTGAGTCGTCGCAACATCGTTCCTGTTGTTTCCAAGAGCAGTTGAAGAGTTTGAGACCGAGACCCTTACTTGTGGTTTGCATCCATTGACGTTCTCCTTTCCTCATGATAGACATGGATATTGGCCTCAAACTTGACAAGCTCTTTGAGGGTACTGGCCAAGGGCTTGACTTCGAATCGTGCAAGGTTGGCATCGAGACCACAAATAACAACACGGGCTTCTTTGCTCTCATCGACTCCACCGCCAAGAACACCAAGACTGTCTGGAACGCCGCTGCGTCTCCCTTTGCACAGGGTTCGATCGTCATCGAGAACCTGCGGGTCGACGGCTGCGACTCGGTAAGTCGAGTCCATGCAATGGCACTGAAAGATGAACAGAGAGGCAAGCTGACGCATTCCCGAACTCAAGACGGTGGTTGCCGGCGGTCGTCAGGTCCTCAAAGGCTCGGTCCTCCCCGGCCACGCCTGGATCTGGGGCAATGTCTACGGATCCCAGCACGGCGATCGCGCTGAGGGCAAATTGTATCCTACTCATCGACCCCTTCGCCTCATTGATGGGTCGGGATCGTACCATGCGGTGAAGCCGCCCACCTTCGAGGAGTTCGATATCTCCAACGTTATCAATGTCAAGACTGTCCACGGCTTGCCAGTCGCCGGAGATGGCGTCACCGATGAGTGAGTGCCAACTACTCGCTACGGCATGATCCTCCTTCTCATGAACTGACAAAAATGCATCAGCACGAAAAATCTGCAACGCATCATCAACGATGCGGCGGGCAAGAAGGTCATCTTCCTGCCCCACGGCACGTACATCGTCACCGACACGCTCTTCATCCCGCCCGGCACCCGCCTGTACGGAGAAGTGTGGTCCGCCATCAGCGCGCGCGGCAGTAAGTTTGCAAACGAACACAAGCCGGTCCCCATGGTCCAGGTCGGCAGGCCCGGCCAGTTTGGCGTCGCGCAGTTTGTCGACCTGCTCTTCACCGTCGCCGATATCCTTCCCGGCTGCAAGCTCGTCGAGGTCAACATGGCCGGCATCAAGGCCGGCGACGTTGGCTTCTGGAACAGCCACTTCCGCATCGGCGGCGCCAACGGCTCCAAGGTCCAGACGAACTGCAGTGATCCCGGCACCTGCAAGGCGGCCCGCATGTGCGCCCACCTGACCAAGACGTCGTCGTCGTACTGGGAGAACAGCTGGTGCTGGAGCGCCGACCACGACCTCGACAAGAACAACGCGGCGAACCCATCCACCGCGGGCGGCTTCCTCGTCGAGTCCATCCTGGGCACTTGGATGGTGGGCATCGGCAGCGAGCACAACGCCCTCTACCAGATGAACATCTACAAGGCCATCGACGTCTTCCTGGGCTTCCAGCAGAGCGAGACAGCGTACTGGCAGGGCAACAACTCGGGCTACCTCACGCCCGCGCCGTGGTCCGGTTCCCTCCTGCCCAGCGACCCCGACTGGTCGTGGTGCGCTGCCGACGACGCCCAGTGCCGCATGGGCGTGTACCAGCGCATCACCGACTCCCTCAACGTCAACGTCTACGGCTCCGGCTTCTGGACCTTCTTCAACGGCATCAATCGCAACGGGTGCACGACGCCCTGCCAAGAAAACGGCGTCATCTATTCTGGAAACGCCGAGCTGTACAGCTTCGGCATCAGCACGCACAATGTTCGCTCCCTGGTGCTCGAGAAGTATCGCGGGAAGATGCAGCCTGCTGGCACGCAGCTCGAAAACTCTGGCGGCTGGCAGAGCGGAGGAGGAGTCATGGCCGCGTACTTGCGACAGGGCGGGTTTGGGCTCTTTTAGATAGCCTTGGCTGACAACCCTGTGATTGCTATATCTTTTCCGTGAGTAGTCATAGACAAGAGGCAAGTCAATAGAAGGCTGATGTACTATCATTCGTTGCATTGCTGAAGGAGAAGATTGATCATCTCCTGGGACTCCAGCTTTTTGACAACCAATATGCAAAAAAGGCCTGGCATCGAGCGCGAGTATCCGTATCATGTGAAGTACTAATGCATTGATGTAGTCGGATTCCCCTCCCCCTTTCCCGCTCTTTCATTTCACATCAGCTTCGATCTGTTTCTCGAGGTCTGCGGCGGCAGGCGCATCCTCCTGATCGACGCCTGAAGGCGCCTTGACCAAGACTGCATTCGACTGCGTCGGCGTGTCCTGATCGAGCATGTAAATCTCATCATCTAGTTTGTGGTGTCGTACCCAGAAGATGATGGTCTGCACGAAGAGCGCAATAGCAGGACCGGCCCAGACCCACTGATCAAACGCGTTAGCCACCCAAGCACCGAATGCGGGAGATGCGAGAAGAAAGTAGGTAGCGATCGCAGAGGGAGGTCCAAGAGCCAAGACTTACAACCAGGTGAGGGTCGATGATGGCCGGGATGAGGATCTCGCCCAGGGCGCTGGACAATGCCGTGACGAACAGGCAGAACGACATGACCACGGCCTTGAGATGCGGCGGGCTGCGTACGTAGGCCATCTCGTAGGCGGTCACCATGCAGAAGAGCTCGGAGATGGCGCCGAGCGCGACGTTGGGCACCTGCCACCAGATGCTGATGGGCGAGACTTGGTCGCACGTGCTGGCCTGGTAGCCGCAGGGGCTCGTCTCGTAAATCTTCCACTGGACGATGGCAGCGATGACGCCCGAGACGGTGGCGAGCAGGAAGCCGACCGTCATGCGGCGGATGGGCCCGAACTTGATCCCGTAGTGTGAGAGGAGCGGGTATAGGCCGTGGGAGAGGAGGGGCGAGAAGGCGATGATGACGAGCGGGTTGAAGTTGCCGAGGAGATCGGTGGGCGCTCCGTTGTTGGTCATGGCGGCGCCCTGGTTGGAGGCAACGGCGCTGACGCCGCCGTCGTTGATGTTGTAGATGGGGAAGTAGAGGAAGATGAGGCAGGCAGAGAACGTTCGCTTGACGTCCATCACGGCGCGGTCCGTCCAGGTGACGTGGATGCCCCTTTCGGCCAACTTGGCCGGCAGCGCGGCGTCCCAGAAGTCCTTGGCCCAGATCCTGAACCTGTTCGCCTTGAGGCTCTCCCATACGATGCGGAGGAAGTTGTTGAGCTCCGAGGACCCGGCTGGCTTCTTGATGACCAGCTTCTTGTAGACCGACAGAAGGGCGATGGGGAGGAGAATGTAGACTATGCCGGGGAGCAAAAAGGAAAGCCAAAAGCCGACGTACTTCTCCGTGTAGGTAGTCGCAATGGCAAAGAAGGCCCCGACATTGATCATGGCGTAGAAGATCAGCAGGACCCTCTGGATCGTGAGCTCCGGGTCGATGATGACTCGCTCGCCGGTCTTGAGCGTTTTCACGACTTGCTTCTGGTTCGTGTACTGGTCGATGACGGTCGGTGCGACATTTGGCTTGAAGATACCCGCGCCAACGGCGAGCATGAAGAAAGAGATCAAGAACGGGGCGAGGCCGTGGCCAGCCTTGAGCACCGATGGAGCAGCGCTACCAATCATAATCACGTGGGCCACACCACCGATGATGACTCCGATCATGATGGTTTTGCTGAGTTGGCGTCAGCAGGACGATTCTGAAAAGCAAAGAGGCCTGTCTGGGCCACAGGGGGCCCAAGGGGTTTCCGAAACTCACAACTTTCCCAAGTAAACATCCGCGATGTATGCGCCGAGAATTGGGAAAACATATGCCAGGAAGGTGAAGAGAAGACCAAACGCCGAGGCAAACTGCAGCCCCTGGTTCCTGTAGAGTTCAAATGGCAAGGTCAGAAAGCTTCCCCTGAACGTGGACATTCAATTGACCCACAGAGCACCAGAGTGACCATTGGGATCGCTCTTGGCAACCGCACCAGTCCCGGGACCTCCCTTGGGAAGAGGAAACTGCATGTAATTGCTGAAGACTTGGGAGACACCAAAGTAACTTGCGCGCTCTGCCAACTCGGCAATGCAGATCACGAAAGACACCCATGGGATCGATCCAGGCACCTTGCGGAGGGCGTTCTTCTCCTCCTCCGATGGCGCTCCGCCATCCTCGGTGTCGCCCTCCTTGGCGATTGCAGGATCCTTCTTCTCTGACGGATGATTGTTGGGGATGGTCTCGTCGTTGAAATGACCACACTTAAGCGCGTCCTGAATGTTGTCGGCCTCTGTTACAAGTTGTGTCAGTGGAAGTCAATGGCTGGCTCTGGATCTGGATGGTCATTTGGTACTATTACCCATTGGATGTGTTTGTCATGAGTCACTGTTGGACAACAGCTCAGTTCTGCCAACAGAGACTGCTTGGCTCGTCGTATGGAGGTCTGGGGATGTAGAGAGGACGGGCGAGGGGTTGTAGCAGCCTTTATGTCTAAGTATATTGGACGCAGAAAATGGATCAAAGGCTGACCAGGCAGAAACGCCACGCCTATCGGCACGAGTGCGGGAGTAAGACCCCAGTCTCAATGTCTGTCTCGGAGAAGGATCGAGAGATCCATATCACACATCTCGTATCTCTCGAACTAGATTGGCCATCTCTTTGGTTCGGTTGAGTTCCGCTGATCACAGCTCCATGCCATCTGGGGGTTGCCTCGAGCTGGGACCCTTCCCGATGGCCACCCCCTGGAAGTTCATGCATCAACCCTTGATGGGGTCACACGCTTCAAGGACTTCGGAGTCCGGCACCGGGCTTTGACTGGGGCCAGCGGCCTTAGACTCCAATGATGCTCCTCCGTTGCAAAAACAGATGCCTTCAAGAGAGTGATGTCTGGAAGCTCAGCGTACCCTCCGTCCCACGAATCCGAATTCGTGTGCGCGATGGTGTGCAGGTGATATCTTGAAAGCACATGGTGTAGCATCGTGGTGTCTGCATGAATATGGCCGACGGGACAGGCTTTTGGTGAAGCTTGGTTCGTCGAATTGGATGCATCCTGCCGCAAGATGGATCTTGATACCCCCGCAACCAGCATGTCGCTTTGATTTGAGGTGCAAGAAAGTTCATGGCGGCGCAATATCCAATTCGTCATCGAATAGTCGGCTTGCGACAGCAGCGCAGCTCACTATCTGACTGAGATATTGCAGATATGTACCTCACACGACAATAAGCCTGGTGGTTGCGTGATAACCCGGCTGGTAATGATGCGGACCAGGATTAAGGATGTCTCGGTGCATCCTTTCCCGTGCTGTCCGATGAGATTCTTGGTAGCTCTGGAAACGGAAAGGACCTGTTTAGACACGAATCTAAGCTTTGCGCCATTCCTCAAAATCAGAATGTGTTTGCTTTAGTGTTATAGCTGTGATCATGAAGATGATGGCATTCAGGACTCCTGAGGAGAAGAAAAGGTGAAGTCAGACTGCCATTTTGTAGATGGAGGTTCACGGCACTTTGTGAAACAGATATTCCCCATCTGCAGCCCACTCCTGGATGACTTGGAGCTTGGAGTGCATCAAAAGAGCTTCAGCCGAATGGGCTTTGCCGTTCTGAAGTTAAAGCCGGTGCATCACCGAGAGGTAGAGCCATCGATAGCACGGGCACCACCAATGCATAGTTTTTGATCTCCCATCTTGGGGATATAGGCTGTTTGGAAGAATTTTGGCAAACAGAAGGCGGGGGGCGATGGATAGCAGAGGCTAATTCGAGACGGCTAACAACCCTCTGGTCACTGAATTGTCCTTGCGAAGGGGGGGGCATGGGCCTCGAGATTGGAGCCGGCTTACCTTGGGCGTCACATGCGTCCTCGAGGGCCATGAATGACAGGTCTTTCCGACCTCCTGCTTATCGCGAATCGAATATGAATAGGGGAGGTGTTTGCGATCGTCGGTAGTACTAAGTATGGACCATTGGCGACATGAGGCTGAAGAAGTAGGGATCGTGAAGTTGAAGAGCAGACATCAATCCATAGCACGTGACCTCAAGACAGCTCAGTCACGTGTGCTGCTTCACCTTCCATCTTCCTATCTCGACGACGTCGCGGCTCCCTTCAAGTTCAACAATCGATGCATTTCTACTTCGTATACGCTCAATCCTACTGCTCAAACGTCCTCAGACAAGTCCAGATGTAACGACGAAACCATGGCCGTGCTGAGCCTCTCAGGAAACTTGGACAAGAACGCCTGACTCGCTATGCGCATGACTCTTTTCACATTTGATCTATCAATGAATCACAAGTATTCGCATGTACGCTAAAAATTGCTGTAGCCGCTGCCTGAAGCACGATGCTGAACCACTACCACATTTGCCCCAAACCCCCGATCAGCAACGACCATTCGGGGCCTCGACCGAGGGAGAGGTAACGACGGTGACCTGCGAATGCCCTGACGGGTTGACTCGCAGACCCAGCAGGTCCGGCCGGGAGTAGTGCCCAGCCACGTCGATGACCATTCTTGCCATGGTCAAGTCGTCGAGGTTGATGTCGGCCTTGACGATTCCTTCCACGCCCTCGTCGATGGGCTCGCCCAGCGGCCTGCCGTCGGGGCCAAAGATCTGAGAGAAGCCTCCCGAGGGCTGCGTCGCCGTGTCAGCGCATTCTTGTCCAAAAGGGTCTCTGTCGCAATGCTCTCCCGGGCTTGCTTACCGTCTTTGTCACATTGTTTCCAACCAGCAAGCACTTCTCCAGGCTCTTCTCCGTGAGGACTTGAGTTGCCGCGATCACGAACAACGCACCCTCCATGGCCATGACCTGGTTGACGTTATAGGTCGGGGTTCTGGACAGCTGGTACAACGGGCCTCCGTCGTTCCTGGCCTCGAAGACGGGGGGCCAGCTGGCAACGTGGATCTGCACATCCTGTGTGTACTCGTAGTACCGCATCAAAGGCTGAAGGTGCTCCCAGCAGTTGAGCGCACCGACCCTGCCGAGCGGCGTGTCGACCACAATGTTCAAGCCGTCCTGCTGGCTGTCGCCCCAAACGGTGCGCTCAATGTGTGTGGGCTTGATCTTCCGGCGGTTGAGCAGGATCTCGCCCGACGGGCCGATGATGGCCTGGGAGATGTATAGGCTAGTGCCCTCGCGCTCGCTGTAGCCGAGGACGACCGTCATGTTGGCCTTCTTGGCGGCGGCTTGGATGCGAGCCATCTCGGGGCCATCGCGGCTCATGGAGTTGGCCACATACTCGGGCACCCAGCCGCCCTGTTGCAATGGGGAGAGCGTCCAGACTTGCCTTGGGAAACAATAACGAATGTTAGCTTTCCGGGACGCTTCGAAGACAATCGCTCATTCCAAGAGGGAAAAGCAGAAGAGGGGGTCTTTATTACCATGGGTAGCCTGGAATCCAGATCTCCGGGAAGCCAAGAAGTTGCACACCATCAGCGGCAGCTTGCTCAATGATCTGGATGGTCTTGGCAACGCCCTCTTCGAGGTTCAGCCAAGCAGGCTCAGCCTGAACGGCACCGACGCGAATTGTCTTCGACATGTTGTGAATTAGGGTATTGTGGCTTGCTTGATTGCATTCGACTCGGATGCCCTTCCTCAGGGCGGGACAGCTCTGAAGATATACCACGAGTCAGTGTGCCAGAATGGGCTTGGAATGGCTGACATCGCGAACGACGGGCCAGGGGGGCTGGATCGGTACCCGGTATGTGGGATCATGTTCGTCTGCGGCCTTGACCTGCCTGACATGTCCCAGGACCGGTAGCTGCATGTCTCCTCATGGCCCTAGGACTACAGGTACCGCGCAGATCTCCAAGATCCCTGAAAATCCTGTCATCAGATGTGAAATACGGAACGATTTCGGAACTCGTGCGCGGGATTTCCAGGAATCGGCCTCCAAAGAACCCAGTCGGCATCACAAAGACGTCTTTGCGAAAGACAGGCCCATTGCCTCGTCTTGTTTTCCGAGTAACTACTAGTATAAGCAGATTGCGGGTATGTACGAGCGCCATATCCTGCCCCCATCTAGCCTTCTCGGGATGCAACCGACATCAGCATGACGGAGGAGCTCGATGTCGAGTAAAATTCGGGGACAAGGACACTCGGGAGCAGGCCTATCTCACTGCATGGAGGCTCAAACTAAGCTGATTGGGTTGAGGCTATCGCCAAAGCCAGAAAATGGGGCCCTGAGACGTCGGTTCTAGAACAGGGGAGAGGAGCGCCACTTCCGGCTCAAGCTCACAGCATGACTGCTCTCGAAGACAGCCCCCACCATCGACATCTGGTGCCCAGGATCACGCCGGTGGAGGCGAAGGAAAGAGGACGAAGCGGTCAGCTGCAGGGGTGTGCTTTGCCGCCATAGACGCAATACCGGACGGGATATGGAGAACAAAAGTTTCTGATAAGAGAAGACCATAGGCAAAGGACCCTCGACAGCTGAAGGGTTGAGGATTCAATACATACATATGTATGTACGGGAGAGACCTCGGCCGGCTTCCGACTGGGTTGATGGGGGGTGCGATTTTGACATATCGCCCGCATACGAGTATGTATATGTGCAGACTCCGTACAATACGATGAGACACGCAGAGATGACAGGCGAGACATAAGCCACAGAGGCAGCGGCGTGCTGCCAGGCTATGATTCTCAGCCGGAGGGGGGGCTGAGAGATCCCCGACGGTCGGCCAGCTTTCCCATCATCACGGCCACGATGCCCATCAGGCCTGGACTAGGGCTTCGCATACATACTACATACAGACAGGTAAGCGAGGCGTTGAGGCACATCATCGCCGGCGCCGCACATGCAGGTGCCAGGCACGCATGGCTTCTCTCGGTAGGTCCTTTCCGGGCCCTTGTCCACCGGCAGGACAGGATGGTCCCATCGTGCAACTCCTTTGCAAGCATTGATTCCGAACGGAACTCGGCCTGAGAGAGGACGCAGAAATGCGCTCGCGGCCCTGCTCCTCTGCAGCTCGCGATCCTGCTCCTTTGCAGCGTGCTATTTTCGTCCATCACCAGACCCAGAAGCGTTTGAGACACCGCCGGCGCAGAGGACGCTCTCCAAGAGGATGCTCGAATTCGCGACAGGTCCGATAGTGGCCATTGTGTTCGAAGCCGAGCTCTGGCTACGAGTAGCTGCTGAGCTCGCGTTGCGCGGATCCCCTCTGCTGTCTCTCACGGCCATCAGCACTTACCTGCATCCAAGAACGACGCCTCAAGACACTGCTCAAGCACGGTGACTATTGGACCGGGGGGGCAAATGATTGATCACCTGTGGGTCGCTCTCTAATAGCGTGCTTCCCTAGAAAGAGACGAAATACAGGTTTCATGGTCCCTACTCCGTGCGGGAATCGTACTCCATATGAACGGAGAGAGATCCAGGAGAAGAGCACTGCCGAGGGGGCTTCGTGCCGCAATCATCATGGGCTCTCAAAGCCGGCCGATCTCTTCGCACGACGGTTCCAGGTCGACTGACTCGCCCGCCCTTCTGGTCGGGCATGACGTGTGGCTGCCTGGGTTGACGGCTGCTCATGGCCCTCTGGTTCGCGATGAAGGATGCCGCCTTCAGATCTTGCATACGGCGGGCACCCGGTTAGAAGCTAACGACGGGCATGGCATGACTCGCACCTGTCAGACGTCGAACCTGACGTTTTGCAAAAGCTTGACATACGTTTTGCTTGCTTCAGTCATCGGCGAAGGCTCACGCTATCTACCAAAGCCCGTACGGGATATTTACTATTGCTTTCCTCGTAATGAGTCCCGATTACCCCCACCCTGGGATTTGCTCGGAATTGGAAAAATTCTCGCTCTTGCAAGTCCGGAATACCGGTGGATCGCCCTGCTCATAAGCGGAACAAAACAAGCATTCCCAATCTGCACCTACATACATCCCTCCAAATACCGGAAAGCGCATGAACTACCGGTTCAAGTACGGAGTACGGAACACCGGCAGGCGTCCCATGGCGTCCCCCTTGTATGTACGGGATAGTACGAGTACCCAACTGAAGACGGGCTGACTACATGTAGATTTGGGAGTAGGACTACTGGTACAGGTAGTCCTCCGTTCGGAGTCACTCTTACCAGATTACCGATCCCCACCCCTTGACATTCATCACCCAGCTCTCCACCACTTCGGCAATCAAGTCCCTGGAGATGACGCCAACGACCCCATCGTCCGTGTCAGCCTCGCCCTCGCCGTGGAAGATCCACCTCGTCAGCTTGGGCTCGAAATCCCGCGACAGGATATCCGCCTTGAGCTTCGCCACCAGGGTCTGCGCCTCCCTGCCCGCAGCCTCCGCGGCGGCCTGCAAGCTCTTGATCCCGGCCGCCAGCTCCTTCGGCAGCCCGCTCCTCCCAGAGCGATCCCGCTCCCTCTCCCGGTCGTTCCAGCCCATGAGCCACTGGGTCGACAGCTTGATCGCGGCGAGGGTGTCCCTGAGCATGGACACGCTGTGCATCGAGCCGACCATGGCGACCGTGTGCTCGACCCCGGCGCCTTGCGCGGGGACGCTCATCCGCTGGGTCTCCAGGGCGGCCTTGAGAGCCTCGATCAGCTGGTCGAGGCTGTCCGGCGAGAACGTCGTGCGGTCGATGCTCGTACACAGCGCGATCAGCGTGCTGAGCAAGCTGAGCGCTTCGAAGTACACAATCTCCGAGGGCGTGAAGTCGCTGTCGGGCCCGTTGAGGAACTTGCTGAACGAGTTGCTGAGCCTGTTGATCATCTCGATGACGAACACCTGCTCCGCCTCGGAAGTGGCCGACACTTTGTACACCGATGGCGGCTTGTAGAGGAACAAGTCATGGAACGTCTCCGAAAGGAGCTCCAAGTGACAGCGACGACTCTGTTGAAAATTCCATTAGAATTCGTCATCCACGGTCGACATGGTTGTGGGAGGATACTTGCCGTGGGTGCAGGACCAAGTCGAAGGCTCAAGTGCAGGGCCCGGCTCGTAGCACTTCCCAATGCGGGAAATGAACCGCAGTCGAGCTTTTCAGTAAGACGCACAGCGTCATCAACTTCATCTGAAACAGAAAGACCGTCAGGCCATCTTCATAAAATGTGGAGTCTGCGAGGGGGGCTGCAGAAGAGGGGCTGCGGATGGTCACTTACCGAATCGCGGGTCATTCAACAGATCAATAGTTGTCAGCCCTAAGAACCTCTCAGCCCTCTTACTCTCGGTCAAGCTCATCACCCTTGTGCAGCTTGTGCGAAGGTCCTCGATATACTTGGGGATCTCGGCAACGCTCCCGTAGCTCCCCGACTCGAACGCATCGATCAGCCTCCTAGGCATCTTCATCTTCAGAGACGCGTCGTAGTGCGTCCTCAGCAACTCTCGGAAGTACTCGCCCCACTCGTCGTTGGGGGACAGCAGCGAGGGCGAGACGGTCGACACTCTGTCGTAGAAGATGGGGGCGAGCGAGTCGACGATTGTGCGCTTCACGCCGACGGCTTCCCAAATCTCACTGGCGCGGTAGGCCGACCCGAGGAAGAGGTGAATCTGCACCAGCATGAGGGAGATTTGGCCATGCACTGGATTCTTGGCCAGCTGGTCCTCGAGGAGGAGTACGGCGTGGAACAGAGAGCGCCTTGCAGCTGGAGGCAGCGGCCTCTTGTCAGGCTGGGCGCCGAATGCCTCGGCCAGGCTGCAGGACGCAATCAGAATCGCGATTTCCGGCACGATATCGTTTGCCACGGCGGGGTCCTCGGAATCCTCCAGTGATTTGAAGAGTTTCACGGCCGACTTGGACAGCTGCGTGAAAGAAGTCGGGCAGGCCGTCGTGGCTTCGGGCTGAGGGGCACTGGATGACGGTCCAAATCTGCGAGTCAGGGTGAAGTATTGCGTCTTCAGTGAGAGAACATTTGCCCGAGCTGTGTTTACTTTGTCTGAGAAGTCGCTCAGCAGTCTAGGGAGGTACTCATATGCGAGGTACCTCAACCCATCCGCGTCAAATCTTTCGAGGAATCCCTTGACGTCGTTGAAGCACGCAGCATTGGTGGCTTGGTCCTTGATGTAGTGAAGCAATTCTCGAAGGCGGAGCGACGCCGGCTGGCCGTTGATCACATCTTCCTCGCCAGATGGCCCCAGCTCAAAGGCTGCTGAGACCCGAGACAGCAAGATGTTGCGTCTGTACATGGACCGTAGCCTCTTCGAGGACAACAGTTGCGAGAGCAAGTTTCGGACGTCATCCACGACCCTAGCCTGTGTCAGAGAGAGTGTAGGTTTTGAGAGCTTCAAGGAGCCTTACGTGGGATCAGCATCCTTCAGATGAGTCGCCGCAGAGATGAGATGCCTCCATGTGAGGTAATCAGACGCCAGCAATGTGGGCTGGCCCTCTTCATCCGTCTCCGAGAGACACTGCCTGCAGAGTCGGAAGACGGCAGCCCAGTTTCCATCCCGACCGTACTTGTCGACCGCGCGCAGAAGCAGCTCCTTTCGGCCCTGGCGGAACTGAGACACGGGCGAGAAGACGGCGCTGGATACCAGCTTCTCGAAGTCGTCGGCGGTCCCGTGAGCCTCGACGATGTCGTACAGGAGGATGGTTTCCTCTTCTGTCTGGACCCGGCGGGCGGGCGCCTTTGCGGCTGCTCCGTCGGGCGCGCTCTCGGCCTGCTCGGCCGCCTGCGCAGCTCGCTCAATCTGCTTCTGCGCCAAGGTCCCGTAGAGCTTCTTCTTCTCTGCCGGCGACTGCGAGCTCGACTGTCATGGAGTCAGCGAGGTATTGGGGCTTGGGTGAGGGAATTGCATGATGCCCGACCTACATACGGCAAGCATATGTGTGATGACAATATTCCAGAACAAGAAGTCTTTGTCTCCGGGAAACGATCTATCCAGAATTGCAGCAATCTGACCCGCATTAGCCAGCACGTCCTTGACAACCTCACTGTGTGCATCGAACACCGGCCTCGACCACATTTGAGTTGAGAAGTAGCCATTTACCTGCTGTGCGCTATTCAAGTCCCAATGAAGCAGGCAAGACTCCAGACACCTCGTCACCACGTTCCTATCCTTGGGCGAAGCCTTGGCGGCCCGCACCCTCAACGGGCCAATCGTGTGGACGAAGTCGTCCTCCGAGATGAGGCTCTGCGTTGCCCACTCGAGGAGGTCGATGGCCTCGACGTCCTTGACGACGGTGCCGTCCTTGGCGTACTGCCACACGGCCGACACAGCGGCCAGCTTGGCCGTGGGGTCGTCAAGCTGGCTCTCTGCGCATATTTTGACCACCTATGACCAACATGCCCCGTCAACACTGGGACAATTCCCGATCTCATTTCTGGCCGCCGGGGGGGACAGCGTGATGAGAAGTTTCACACTCTCTCACCTGGAAGTACTGGTCGTTCAGCAGCTTGGCCCGCTTGTCAGCCAGTCGGATTGCGACCTGCCAGTTCCCATCGGAAAAGGCAGACTGCAGCTGGAGATCAACTCCATTCTTGAGACGGGGCCCCTGGCGATTCATCGGACGCGTGGAAAGCCTCCCTCGTCCGCGACGCAAGGACCGGCTCCGGAGTTGAATCGATTGCTGATCCCAGCTTCGTGTTGGAAGGTCGAGCAAGCTCTTGGAGGGGTCAAAGTCAACATGGATGGATCGATCAATGGCGATCGATCAATGGTGGGCGAGAGGCGAGGCTGAGATGGGCTGCGCCACATATTGGGGGGTCGAGTGGCTGGTGAAGATGGATGCGCTGTGGCTGGTGCAGGCGAGGCTGTGATGCGTCTTCACATTGATCTTCAATTTGGAGGGCATGTTCCGTACGGATGAGGCATGCCGAGAGTTGCTCGACGCTTGCTCTTGACACAATGATGGTATTCTCTATTTCGAGAGAGATATTTACATGCAAAAACACCTTGTGTTGTGATGTCTCATCTATGGCAATGACTCTTCCCTGGTGCCGTATTCTTCGCTGGAATGGCCCCCAGGAGTATGGTATCTTTCATCTTCAAATTCCCCGCTGTCTGTCGACTCCAAAATCGAATCTCGTGCGTCGCATTTCGTCTTCCGCTCACCAGAAGGACCCGGTCTCCTTCTTCCGCTGCTTCGTCTGTCACGCCCATTAGCCCCCAGTCCCGCATCTCTATTGGAGTCGCAAAGCGCGCCAACTCACCCAAGCCTCTTTGCAATCCCTATACGCCCTGCGATCCGGTCCGTTAGCACCTGCGCGCGACATACGTAGTATCCCGTTTTCAGCCTGTCAAGTCCCGTTCAAAGAGGCGCAGCAGCACGCACTGGAAGTATTCTCCACACATGGTCTTGTCCCCGTTGTTCCTGAACAGGCAGTTGTAGCTTCGCTTCGCGGCCTCCTGGCACGGATCGTAGAACTGGCTCTTCGATTTCCTAGATCCCAAAATGCGCAGCGCATCACATCGCCTCCAGTCAGTCGTGCGATTCTTCCTCGTCACGTCGCAGGGTTGGGGGGGGGGGGGCGTTGGCTGGCTTGCCTCTCGAATTGCTGCTTTGTGTCGTTGTCCCAGGGCCCGTCGGGCGACCCGGCGACAGCTTTGTCCTGGTCAGCCATCGCGTGACGGTCGGCGCTGCTGTCTACGGTCTGTCATTTGATCAAGACCAAAGTGAAGATGGCAGCGGAGGAGGCAGAATGATCCCCGAGAAGTCCGCCCATTGATGATGGCGCCTCGCCAATGTCACGGCCTCGGGGGAATATCGGCAGCGCGCGCGTGTTGACGTCATCCGTGATGTGAAGCTGTTTCCACGGCCGCAATTGAAATTGAATCCAATCCATCCATCCATCAACAAATTGTCGACCGTCAACAACTTCTCAACAGTGAAAAAAAAAGTTCGAATATGCTGTCTTGTGTCATGTCTCTCCAGATGCCTTCTTCCAAAAGTCCTCCGTCGCCCACCCATCGCCATCGCCGTCGCCGCCCCGTGCCACCGCCTCCAGGAGCCCATCCCTCGCCCTCTCAATCTTGTCCACCGTCTCCCTGCTGCAGCACAGCCCGACATCCACCTCCCTGAGCTCGTCTTGGCCCATCATCGCCAGCGCAGTCAGCCCGAGATACGAGTGGTACAGGTCCGGCGGCCCGCCCACATTCTTCGAGAAGCCGCCGATGCCGTGCTGCGTGACCTCGAGGAGATAGTTGCGCGTGGGCTCGGCGTGAAACAAGCCCGGGCTCCCGAGCAGCTGCACCCCATTAGTCGAAGTAGGAGAAGAAGAAGAAAAAGAAGAAGAAGAAGAAGAAGAAGAAGACTTGCCTGTAGAGTCCCGCCAACCCACCAGGCGTAGCACGTATCGGCCTTCTTGTTCCACCGCCCGTTGAACCCCACGTGGCGATGCGGCCTCGCGCACCCTTCGTCCAGGCTCATCTCGCCAAGCTCCGCCTCCACGTAGTTGACCTCGGACTCGTCCTGCCGCTCCTCGTCCTCGGACCGGTAGACGAACTGCCTGTGCGCGAGCCACTTCAGGAGCCCCCCGCGGTCCGCGATGCCCTGCTGCAGCGCCGGACACGTCGTGCTCGCCGCGCGATCGAGCAGCGCGAGCGCCGCGACCGCACAATACGCATACCCAGCTGCCGTCGATGCCTCTTCGTCAGTACGGTACCGTCCGCCAAGAGCCCGTCCGCCGAAGAACATACCGTGCGACTCCTGCTGCGACGACTCCGATATGCCGCCATCATATGTCTGCAACCACCCACCCGTTAGACCAATTCCATCTCATCAGCCGTTCTGCCCACTCCCACAGACTCCCCCACCCCTTCTTCCCGGGCGCAGGGGTGGAACTCACCTGAACCCCTCGGATGTGCTCGACCATCTTCTCGACATCGACGTCCTCCTCCTCCTCGCGAGCCCCGCCCCCCTTGAGCATCCACCGCACCCCAGCCGCCAAGTAGCTGTGCCTCATGTCCCTGCCGCCCACGGGCTCCCCCTCCCACAGCACCTGTCCGAAGCTGCCGTCCCTCCTCTGCAGCCTCCTCAGCCACCGCAGCAGCTTCCTGCGGTCCACGCCCGCAAACGCCGCCCGCTGCTCGTCCTCCGTCTCCGCCGCGGCGCCCAGCAGCAGCAGCGCGAAGAAGGTCGCCGCGAGGTTCGCCGTGCCCCGCCCCGCGTCCCCCGCAGCGGCGGGCATCGCGTGGGTCGGGCTGCCGCAGAACCCGCCGTCCGGGTGCTGCAGGCCCAGGACCCAGGCGCGGGTCGCGGCGCGGTGCTCCTTGGTCAGGGGCACGCGCAGGAGGTCCAGCGCGGCGACGATGAAGAAGGCAAAGGTGAGCCGCGTGGAGTCGTTGGATGTGTACGCCGAGGGGAGGAACGTCTCGTGGCAGCGCCGCCAGTAGGCGATGTGCTTCGCCTTGTTGAAGCGCGGCTTCGAGTCCTCCGTCCCGGGCTCGGCCATCGTCAATCGCACAAGCGGCCGTGTCCTGGCCGCCTCACAGAGCTCAAAAATATCAGGACCTGATGTGTCCTGTCGCGAATCGCAAGATGGGTCGAGTGAGCTCAGCAAGTATGTTGTTGTCATATGAAATTTGGTCTCTGCCGCTTTGTCAATACTGGATCCTTGATGTTGATCTCAATGCCACCTAAGCGCACGTACATAGGATCTTTTTGTAGGCCACGCCTCTCCCACAGACTACTCCACTTCGCTCTCAAGGCTTGGATCGCAACCGAAGCCAGATGCAGACAGACATTCAGCAGCTGAAAGCCATCGAGATCCACGCATGAGCAGCATCCGCCCATCGCGGGTCGCACAGTGCATCTCCCACTGTTCCCCTATCCGCCCGCATCAGCCACAAACTCCCTCCACGCGCCACGCACCGCCACAGCTCAAAAGACCATCTGGATATTCCATTGAAGTTGATGCCAACGATCCATCATCTCAGGAGTCGTCCGGCCATGAGTTCAGCCTCCATCCTCCCCTCTCAAGACCTCCTCCGAAAAACACCCAGGATTTATTCAAGATGGCTCTCATATCCTCCCAGATGCTCATCTCCTCCATCTCCCTCTTCCACATCACCCTCGCCTACTTCTTCCTCGTCAACCCCAAGCTCATCGACGATCAGGCACTAGTCTTCGTCCTCGGCGAGAGCATGGGCATGGTAAGCCCCCCCCCTTTTTTTTTCCCCCAGAAATCACGCTCTCCATCCGAACCACCATAGCTGATCCTCACAGCCCGAGGTCCGCGGCTTCGACGCCCCCTCGCCGCAACTCGCCTTCCTCGCCGTCGTCCTCGCCTCCTTCGGCCTCAGCGACCTCTTCTCCCTGAGCATGCCCGAGGAATTCACCGCCCTCTACTACTGGGGGACCCAAGGTCTGCCTCCTCATCCATCCTCTCTTGCCCCGCCCCTCTCTTTCTTCTGCCCATCCTTGGTCCATCCGCCCGCATACTGACTGCGACAGCCCCCCTGCGCTTCTTCCTCTCCATGCTCCTCGTCTTCTACACATACACCTTCGGCCCGTCCTCCCCCCTCTTCGGCTCATCCCCTCCCCGCTCAGGCAGCCACCCTCTGCCCTCCTCATCCTCATCATTCTCCTCATCCTCCACAGACGGCCTCAAGAACAGGGTCCTCTTCTCGTTCGCCTTCGTCGAGATGCTCGCATGGTTTTGGACATGGATCACCCTGCGCGACGAGCGCGACGGCCTGCTCGTCAAGATGAGGAAGCAGCACGCCCGCGAGCACGCCGAGTGATCAATGAACCCCTGGATCGCGCGATCGCTACCTGCCGAGCTGAGCGGTCCTATACGCCTTCGAGGCAATCTAACTCCCCTCAAATCACACGAAACCTTCGTCGATGATATCTCTATTTGGTCTCCGCCTCGGATCGCACCACCGTTCATCAGCCATGTATGTTTGTCCGTGGGAATATCAAGCCTCCATGATCCACACCGACCGAGTAGAGAAGGCGCCAAAAATAAAGAAATCAATAAAAGGCAGGCAAGTATTGAAGCATTGCGCGCCCACGCATTCTATGATAGTCGTCCCATGTAACATCGTCCCCCAGGGGCAGGCGGGCTGTACTAAAGCCTCTCCCTCTCCCAGTGAGCATCTCTTCATCACAAAACAAAAACCAAGTCTAAGATTTTCCCAAATCAAGTCCTCCGTGAATGATAATTATGCCCGGTCCTAGCACCATCTATTTCATTAAAAAAAAAAAAAGTAAAGCCATGACATCTCCCATGCCCCCTCATTACATTATCTAAGCGTATTGCACAGCTGGCGCTGCGCCAAACAGTCGATGCCCTTTCGTTTGTGTGGGCGTCCCGGGTTCTTGGCCCTGCGCCCCGGGCGCCGGCGTCGTGGGCGTCAGCCCCTCGTCTTCTAAGGCCTCCTCCTGTTGTTGTTGTTCGTCTTGTTGGTGTTGTAGTTGGTGATGGTGCTGTTCATCGACGGCCTCCCCTGGCCCGCCGGCAGCGTGCGCGAATGTCTCCTCCTCTTCGAATTCGTCTTCGTCGGGGATCATCATGTCTTCCTCGTCGTCGTCCTCCTCTTCCTCCTGGATCGTGATCTCGCCGGAACGTCGCCCCAACGCGCTGGTGCTACCGTTACGAGAGTGCGTTTTTGACGCCGGGGACGCGGTGCGCCCGCCCCCCAGGGCAGGCCCAAAGTTCAGCGTCGGGCCCTTGAACAGGTTCTTCTTCCGCTTGGCGAACATGACGCCGCCCTGGGCGAACGGGTTGGGCGACCCGGGGGCCTGCGCCTGGTTTGACGGCATCCCCTCGTTGAACATGTTCACCGGGGCGCGGACCAGCCGGATGTTGGAGGGGAACTGCGTAAAGGTCGGGGTCGCCGGGAGGACCTTGACCGAATGGTGCGGCGACTGGCCGCGGGCGAGGGCCGTCTTGGACGTCGAGACGGAGCCCGCCGAGCTGATGGAGGATGCCTTGGAGTGAGTGTGATGGTGGTGATGCATGGACCTTACTGAAGACACCGACGACGACGTGGACTCCCGCCCCCGCAGGCCGGCCGAGGATCGGCGCACGGTCGTCGATCGCGGCGTCAGGGGCGACGGCGAGAGGGACTGGCGCTTGTGCGAGTGCGACGTCGAGACCCTCGGCCGCGTCGGCTTCTGGTTCTGGGCTTGATGGTTCTGTGTGATGGGGGGCACCGGCGGGACGCTGCCGCCGGCCGTCTGGCTCCTAGCGCCCGAAGTGCCGTTGTAGTACCCGGCGCCGATAGCCTTGTTCACGGAGCCATTAGCTACGGCGCCCCCACCCCTGGGAGGTGCAGCCGTACCGTGTGACCCCGAGCCTGTGACGGGATACTTGCTGGTCTGAGGTCTGGGACTGGCGTCGTGGCTGCTCTTGGTGCTGCCTTCTTCCTTCTTATGCAGGTCGGGCACACTCCGGCTGGCACGCCGCTCATGCCCGCGCCGCCTCCGCGTCGTGTTTTCTATAAACCAATGAGTCCAATTCTTCCAATGGGCAATGATGGCTTGACTGGGCTTCTTCTTCGGCTTCGCCGATCCATTTGGGTCCTGATTCGATCCGGGTGTTTCTGGACTCGCAGCAAGGCCAAAGGATTCGGAGGTGGTGACGAGATGTAAAGTGGATCCGCGGGACCTTGCACTCCGCACAAGACCTTCCTTCGGTGGCGGAATGGGCCGGTAGTTACCTGAAATGGAATCGCAACGAGCAGAGGAATCTTTATCGATCGGCGGGGGCGGCTCGTCCAGGCTCTGGAGGCTTCGGCGGCGCCCGTCGGCGGGGAAGTGTTTGAAGTCGGTGAGCCCCAGGTCGCCAAAGTGCTGCGATCGCTTGCTCTCCGTCGTCCTCCCTCGACTCCGCGTCGGCGGGTGTTCACCTAGCTTGATAAACTGCGTTGTCAGGCCACCATCCTCGTCTACATCCTGGAGTGCCGGCGGAAAACGCTCCAATCGGCTCGACGCGGCCGAGAGCCGTCGCGCGCGATGCTCGTGCTCCTTCTCCTTCTCTTTCTTCTTGCGATCCCTCCTGTTGATCTTCCGTTCTTCCTTCTCGAGGAGCAAGTTCCACCACCCAGCCAGGGCGTCGCACTTCTGAGAGGTCACGCTCTCCATCACCAAGTCGGTATCCACGCCGGCGCTTCGCATCCGGGACAGGCAATCTTTTTCCGTCGCAGTGGTGAAGGGCGCGGTCGCCTTGGTGTTGAGGATGGCGTGCTGGGCAGGCGCGTGCTCGGCCAGGAAGGGATGGTCGAGGATCTCCGGAAGGCCAGGACGGAGGAGCGGCCGCTTCGAGAGGAGCATCTTGATCAACGGAATCGCCTCGCCGGGCATGTGAGGGGGGAACTCGGGTTCCTCGGTCAGGATCCGGGATCGGGTCACGTTGTCGTCGTCGTCATCAAAGGGAAGCTCTCCGCAGAGCAAGGCGTACAGGATGATGCCCAGGCTCCACACATCGACCTTCTCGCCGGCATACTTTTCGCCCTTGAGCATCTCGGGCGCCGAGTAGCATATCGTCCCGCAGAACGTCTGTAGGTGGTTCGTGCGGCCCTCGTATTCTCGCGTGAAGCCGAAATCGACGAGCTTGACGTTCTCGTGCTTGTCGAAGAGTATGTTTTCGAGTTTGAGGTCGCGGTGGACGCATGACTGCATGTGGACGTAGGTGACGGCACCGACCAGCTGGGCAAAGATCTTTTGGACCTTTGCCATCGGCAGGGGCCCGTAGTCGAGCAGGTAGTTGTAGAGTTCATCGCCTGGAGGGTGCAGATGTGAGCGCGTCTTCTCTCTCTCTCGTAGGGAGGCCTGCGACGCATCGAGCGACACGCCTACCTGAGCAGTACTCCAGCACCATCCACACCAAGCTCTCCGTCACGATGACTTCGTACAGTCGGGCAATGTGCGGGTGGATGAACTGTCGGTGGTGATGGATCTCGCGTGCCAGGTTGGAGTCGGTCTTATTCGCAGACTTGAGAACGACCTGGGATGAGAAGGACGGTAAGCTCGCGATGTCGACCCGGTCGAGGTGCCAGTCTTGCCCCCCCGCCGCCCAAATCGGAGAAGGGTTACGCCCACCTTGGATCCATTGGTAAGTTTGTGCGTCGCCAGATAGACCTTTCCGAAGGAGCCTTTGCCGATGAGGCGACCGAGATTGTAATTGCCGACGGTTCGGAGATCGCTGCTCGAGAACTCGCTGCGACGATTGGAGCTCCAGTCAGCCAAAGGGGGGGAAGCTCGCGGGGGCCACGGACGGAGCTAGACTTACTCCAACAGCTGCTGGTATGAGTTGGCAAGCTACAGTGGTGAAGAGCGTTCGCATCAGCATGTCCGAACGCGCCGACGACCCCTTTCCAAGCCACCGGATCCCGGTCAGTCAAGGACCTACCTTGGCCTTTTGTCCGTTCGCCTCTGCTTTCGCTTTTGCCGTCTGCATCCCTCAAGGTGTGTCGTGCGCCGAACGCGCGTCCGCCTCCGGCAATGACGAATGATTTCAGATGGTCTGGATTGTTTTTTTTTTTAAGAGGGGAGAAAGATCGGGTTGACCTTCGAGTGGCCACCAAGCAAGGGAAACGGGATCCAGTCGCACTCGTCCCTCTTGATTGGCGTGTTGCGGGCTCAGTACCAGTAATCAGGCTCCAAGCTCGCTCGTGTTGGTCGCCCCGTGGGAATGTATAGTACGTATGCGTATGCGTATGTGTATGAGTAGGTATGGATGCTAGAGTATCTCCTCTCGTTCGAGCACGGAGTGCTGAGAAATCGAAGGTCGAGCTGGGAGTCAATGGCGAGGAAATCGAAATGGCGTGAGGAACGCCACGGCAATGAGCGTCTGGGAGGTCGGTCGGTGTCCCGCGGCGCCGTCGAGGATCGGAGAAATCGCGGGCTGATATGTAGATTCGAAGAAGATGGAGGACTGAAAGGAGCGGCTGGCTTCAAATCGGAGCGAGTCGAATCATATTAAGACTGGGGGGGGAGAGGATGGGGAGAAGAAGGATCCGGAAGATGCAAGGGAAAAATAGAGAAGAAAAAGGAAAATGGAGAATTGGTATCTTTGCGAGAAGACGAGATGCAATTAGAAAAATGAGAAAAAAATATCAAGGAAAAAAAAAAGGCCCAGACGACAAGATCAAAAGGCAGAAAAGGTGGAGATTTGGGGGGGGGAGCTTGGAGATGGACGACGGGGAGATGGATGGATCAATGGATGGATGGATGGGATGGATGGATGGGAGATCAGGATCATGCGAGGTCGGGGTTCGATGTTGCTTGGGAAAATCACCAGCATCTCGCTCCCGCGCGATTGATCGTGCCAGCCCGATTCCAGCAATACATTTGATGTCAATGGAGATGGCGTCGTGCAGGGTAGATGGATGTACACAGTCCGACACAGTGCTTCGCGACTGCACTACATGTATGTGGTGGAGCTGCGCTAGCCGGGTGCAGGCCGTGCACAGGCGGTTGATCTACAGTATGGAGTATTGATGGATCCATACAATATTGGTAAGCTGCAGCTCAGACATGCTCCCAGTGCTCCGTATTCAAGGCTCAGTGCTCTTCATAATACGGAGTACGAGTGCACGAAAATCTTAGAAGCCGCACAAAACATGGCTGGAATCCCTCGGTGTAGGATCAATTCAATGTCATGCTGATGACCAGTGGCCCGAGTCCTCCTTGACTCCCACTCCGTACTACAAGTATTACTCCGGACTGTACGACGCATAGTGCGTATGATTGATGTCGCACTGCCGCGACCTGCCGGGTTCAAAGTACGGAGTACTCCGTACTAAAGTAGGACCTGGACTTGTGCTCCGTACTCCGTACATCCGTAGCTCCCCCGCTTGGGCTTGAAGTGGCTTGTGCCAGAGCGTCTGTGGCTTTGGCCTGTGGCTTGACCACGACTCGAGGCGTGGCTTGGCTTCCAGCGCAGTTGACATTGTGGCTGAAATCAGAACCACCTCCTCAATGCAAGCATCAACTTTGGGTCCAGGATCGAGAATGAGCTCCTATTTTCAAGTATGTACATATACCACACGCCATATGAGTATAATGGTTGATGTTTGTCTCATCCGATTAGGTAGTAATTACTCCGTATGCTTTATCCTTTACCAGCTTGTCCCGAGGCGTCGGTATCTAAACGCGAGGCTCGGCACCTCCAGCCTAAAGCCCCTATTTCCTACTCCGTACTCCGTACAAGTTCCGCCATCTCAGAGAATCACCATCCATTGATCCTACTAGTACTCTACTCTGTCATTGAATTGAAACCCCTCCGAGACCTACTTGTCGTAGTAGGTACTGCTAGTACATGTACTCATCTATGCAAAGCCAGTACTCCGTAAAATCCAATGTCCTCCTCGGCTAGAGGTAGTGCTCAAGTCCATCTTCTCGCTCCCCCAGACTGTCCCAAAACGCCTCTTTTTCTCTAAACCACCCCCTTTTCTGCCTTCTGTTCAAGCGGCCCCTTCTCCCCCGTGTATCGAAAAGCTCGTCGAATCTCTGCTCCCAGGCCCTCCAACTCCAGATGATACAACTGCAATCGTAATTCATGAGTGTGCAAACAATCGTGTGCCAGCCATAGTAATACACGTACACGCCCCTAGCGCCCACATCCGTTTTCAAGGTGGAGAAAGGTCTTTAGAGAGAGGAGAGAGAAACCAACCAACCATTTCTTCATGATCAAAACGACGCCAAAACAGCAACCAAGCCAAGAGTCAACAAGCAAAAAGAAAAAAAGGAAATAGAGGAAATAGAGGAGATGAAAAGGTCAGCCCGGTCTCATCTTTTCCTTGTGTCTTTGCCCTTCTTCTTCCCCTTTTTCTTGTCCTTCGGGAGCTCAAGCTTCGTATGCTTCAACTGCTCCATCGTGGCCGAGATCATGTAGTCGTCGACGGTGCCCATCTTGCTACCCCAGGCATTGATACTCGCCTCCGGCTCGCTCGCTTGCACGACGTCGGGCTCGTCCAGGATCCCGATCCCTCCGTCCAGCACGGATCTGCCGGCCGGCGTGCCCTGTCGTGTCGTCGAGGCCGAGGCCCCGGACGCGAGGCCCGTCTTCTCTGTGAAGTCGGCGTCGTCGGCCTGGATCTCCTTCTCGGCAACTCGGGCGGCATCCACGTCTTCCTTGTCTTCTGCTTGCTCAAACGCCCGGCCGCGGCGCGCGCTGCTACCTTCCGAGCCGCCGAGCACCAGATCCAGAGCGGCGTCTGCCGCGGCGATGCCCTCCCTCATGAAATCGGCCTTCTCGCCCAAGACATCTCGGACGGACATCCTGTTGAAAGAATCCGTAGTGAACTCTCCCTCCTGGATGACGACGTCGTCCAGCATTTGCTTCTGAGATGCCTTTCGAAGGATATTGGCCTCTATTGTATGCTCGCTGACCAATCGGTAGATGTGAACATCTCGTGTCTGGCCGATGCGGTGGCATCGGTCCTGGCATTGCTTGTCCATCGCGGGATTCCAGTCTTGGTCGTAGAAGATGACGGTATCTGCGCCGGTCAGGTTGATGCCAAGTCCACCGGAACGCGTCGACAGGATGAAACAGAGAATGCGAGTGTCGTTGTTGAACCGGTCCGTGAGAATCTGACGCTGCTCGACTTTAGTTGCACCGTCTAGGCGCAGGTACTTGTGCCCGTGGATGTTGAGGAACTGTTCCAGGATATCCAAGACTTTGGTCATCTGCGTGAAGATGAGTGCCCGGTGACCGCCGGCTTGCAGCCTTCGGAGCAGCTTGTCCAGCGCCTGAAGCTTGCCGCAATCATATTGAAGAAGGCGCTTGTCGGGGAACTGGATCGTGAGGCGCATGCGGGCCTCGTGCCAAGGATCCGGAGGGGCCTCCTTTGGTAGGAAAGGCGCCCATCGCTTCGGAGCTGAGAGTTTCAGGTCCTCATTGGTGAAGACCTCGACACCCTTCCGCCCCAGAATGATCCGGTCCAGATCGCGAGTCACCACGGCCGGCGTGACGCACGAGAACTTCTCAATGGTCGTCTTCAGGCTATCGGCCCTCTGGTTCAACGAGGGCGTCACGGCTCGTATGAAATCCGTGTCGGACTCGAACCAGTCCATGATCTTCTGTGACACCTTGGCTCGTGGTTTGCTGATGCGCTTGTGGGCATCGATCGTGAGCAAATCGATGACGTTCTTGCCGTAGATTGGACGCTGTTGGCGCCGAAGGGCGTTCAGGTAGACGCAGTGCTGCAGCTCTTCGAAGCGCTCCCATCGAGCTGCGCTTTCAAGGTAGGCAATGTTGGACCCAACCGTCGACGGGTCAAGATTCGTGTAGGCATTCTGTGCCCTAGTTTTCTGAGCCTCGCGAAGGTCCATAAGCATCCGATGGGAGCTCAGCCTAGCAATGCTATCGGCCTTGAGAGTCGACAAATGCTCGTGCTGCGTCGGCACCAGGTTCAGGAAGCCAAGGTTGACGACGGACATGGCATTGGGTGCCAGCAGCGTCCGCCGAACCACGCGCTCCACGCCCTCATATTCCACGGGGACCGATTTCTGCATCCGAAAGGATGTCATGATGGGTCGATCCACGAAAAGGTCTGGATGATTGCAGACTTTTCGCAGCTGCATCAGACAATTGATGATGGAGAGGTAATTGCTCGATGCCAACGTGTCCCGGGTGTCGCTCCTGGCTAGAAACCCGTCATAGAGCTCTCTCTGGCGCTTCGACAGGCGGCAAAATTCGACGTGCTCGTATTTCGCTGGCATTTGCTTCTCAACATCGGCCTTCAGGCGCCGAAGGAGATATGGACGGAGCACTTTGTGAAGCTTGCCGATGATGGCCCTGGCCTCCTCGTCCATCTGTTCTCTCCCGTTCTCGAGGATCTGGGATTCGGGCTTTCGGAACCAATCATGGAACTCTTGCAGGTCCGCAAATCCTCCCACGCCGTTCTCGGCCGGCATCAAGAAGAATAGCAAGGACCACAGCTCGGTGAGGTTGTTCTGGAGAGGCGTTCCTGTCAGCAGCAAGCGAGAATGGGTATTGAAACCTAGTAATGTCTGCCACCGTTGTGACTTGAAGTTCTTGATGTTGTGCGCCTCATCCAAGATCATGTAATGCCATCTCCGGCGACGGAAGACCTGCTGGTCTTGAAGCACAAGCTGATATGACGTGATGCATACGTTCCAGATGTCGTCGTTGTTCCAGCCCTGGCGCTTCCGCTTCCGCTCCTCCTGGGAGCCGTAGTAGGCTAGGATCTTGAAGCCAGGACACCATTTCTTGAACTCCATCTCCCAGTTCAGCATCACGCTGGTCGGCACAATGACGAGATGAGGGCCCCAGACCTCGTGCTGACAGGCGAGGTGTGCAAGCAGCGCAATGGTTTGGATGGTTTTCCCGAGACCCATCTCGTCAGCCAAGATGCCATTGGTGTTGTTTGCGTACAGCCCTGCCAGCCAGTCCAACCCTTGGCGCTGGTATTCTCGCAAGGTACCTCGTAGCAGGAAGGGGACCTCGATCTTGTGAGTCGACGGGGCGGGAGACGGTTCGACCGTCACGGATTTGGAGGGGCCTCTGACGTGAGCTTTTGTGACGACGGAAAGGTCTTCTTTCTCTTTGACCTGTATCGGTGATAATTCTTTCTGCAGACACAAATCATCCTGGAGTAGCTCTGGATTTTGCGTCGATGTCTTCTTGTCTTCCTCAGCTGTGGCCGACTTCTCGATTGACGAAAGCTCTCTGGACGATAACACAGACGCATCGCCCATATCGTCGTCTGCGGCTGTGATCCCGGGAACTGAGAGGACACCGTTGATCGCAGGCTCGGTGCCGACCCCAGCTTTCAGGGTACCACTCTCGTCCTCGTCCTCGTCACCGCCCCGCCCAGACGGCGGCGGCGATCCGCTGCAGGTGGAATCAGGGTGGTGGACGAGCGAGATTGCATCGTCATCATCGATAGGCTCGTCCACGATAGCAGGACTCGATACTGTACCACCTGTAGTCCCATTAAGGGTGACGGCTTCCTCTGTCGCATCAACCATCTCGACATCCTGCTGTGCGGTCGGACCATATTGGAGGCTAGGCTCGCTCCTCTTCATTGCCTTGAGCTCTGATTTCCCAAACAAGAGTCCGAGCAAGCCGTTCCCCTCGTCGTCTTCGTCTGCATCCTCTTCCTCCTGGTCTTCAGACCCTGACAGGCTGCCTCCTGAATCGTCGTCGTCTGATGCGTCGCTGTCTTCCATTTCACTGGATCCGAGGTCGTCATCCATGTCTATGGACTCGTCGCTTGTCTCGTCTTCGGCCACGATGCTTTCTGCCGGCGTCTGTTCCGTGGGGTCGGTGGTAGATTCCTTATCTTGCATGAATTCCAACTTGGGAATATCTGCGTATTTTGCCCGCAGCTGCTCCTGGGTGAGATCCTCGTCTGCCAGATGTGTTAGATCGGGCTTGCCGTCATCATCCTCATCTTCCTCTTCGTCGGATGAGGACATAATGTCGCTGCGGTCGTCGTCGTCGTCGTCATCGTCGTCATCGCTCTCCCCGCTGTCGTCGGAGGCCGAGGCGGAGTCGCCATCCACTAGATCCTCCTCGCTTTCAATGTCGCTCAGGAGGTCAAAATCCTCATCCGCAGAAATTGTGCCAGAATCAAGACCGCCGGCTTGACGAGCCTGTAGTTTTTGCTCCGAGAGGCTGACAGCCTGATTGAGAGCCGCCTTGACCCTCTTCTGTTCCTCTGCTTCCCATCGCTCCAGGCGCTGCCGGTTGACCTCGATGCGAACATTCTCCCAGGTGACCGTGAGAGCCCTGAGGACGGCCCGGAAGCGCACTGCCCACTGCTCGCGCTCCTCGGCTTCGAGCTCTTCTGCCGACTTGGGTTGGCGTCGCAGCCATTCTTCGCGGCACGCCTCGGCCAACCTTCTCGCGACGAACTTGTGCCTCTGCTGTTCCATGAGCATCAACTTGCGCAGATTGCCCATGGCCTTGATGAGGTGATCCTGCCTCGCCCATTGCCTCGGCGGCTCCTCCTCGCTCTCGGGGATGAAGAGGGAGCATCGTTCCAACGACAGCAGACCCCCAGGCTCGGACTCTTGTTCGATGCGTAGGACCGCGCGCGCGTCCCTCTGCGCCATCTCTTCTGTGTACGGCGGTCCATCCTCGACCGCGAGGAGACCACCCTCTTCGACCGCGATATCGCCCGACCGTTGCCAGAAGTCATCGAAGTCTTTGGCTATCCGTGGACGTTTGCGAACCTGGCCCGGGTGGACCAGGGGGATGATGTTGGACCGCGGGGGCACCTTGAGTCTGATCCGGGGGGAACGCCCCGTGGCCTCGCGAGACTCCCGGCCGAGCCTTGCCACGGGGCTGGCGTCCTGAATTTTGTCTGCATCGTCGGCGAATCGAGCTCTCCGAGACCTAGTCGAGTGTCGAGTTGGCTGAGGCGGGGGGGACGGTGTTCGGCGTCGCAAGGAGCGCGAGGACCGGGGATCCGCGGCTGCGGCCTTTTTCGACGAAGATTTCGAAGCAGGCTCCGATGCCACCTTGGGCGCGACTCGCTTCTTGTGCGTGTTGGCTGGCATCCTGCTTGATCTGCCATTGGCGGAGGCGTCATTTTTCTTGGATGCATGAATGCTCGCGTCGGTCGCGTTGCTTGCGTGTCGGGCTGTGCGCTTCTGGTCGGGAGCCTGCAACTCGAACGGGATGGAGTTGATTCTACCAGACTTGCGCCGGCCGTTTTCTAGGAATGTCGTAGGGCCGTCCGCCGAGATTTTCTTCCACGGTGGCGAGATGGGCTTTGGCTTGCGGACGGTAGTGGTGGGAGGTGGTGGGGTCGATTGTCGAGTCCGTTGCCTTTTGGCGGGACGCTCGTCGTTGTCCTCCTTCTCCTCCTCGTTCCTGTCGCCCTGGACGACGTGCCCATTTGTTTTTGTCCCGTTGGCATCTCTCCCGTCCCCCCTTGGCGCGTGGCCGTTCGGCTTTGATGGGGTCGTAATCGTTGTCGTCACAGTTGTCGTCGCCGTCATCATCGTCATCGTCGCCGCCGCCGCCGTCATCGTCGATCGAGGCTCGTCGTGCCCATTCGTGGTAGATGGTTGCAGGGCACCATTGTGATGCGATGTCGTTCCCTCCGTGTCGAAGTTGTCGAGCTCGCCTAGGACGGCGCCAGGGCCGTTCCCCTCGATGGTCTGCGTGCGTGGGAGCGTTGTGGGAAGCACATGGTGAGGCGACGCGGTCTCTGGCATAATAGCAAAACAGAAGCCAAGGGACGCAGCGGGCGTGGTCTCTGCGAACCTATCATTTGGCGGGGAGAAATTAATGTCTACAGAATCGTAGAGCGTGGCCGGATATCCATACAAATTTCGCACATGTTCAGAGCCCTGGTGGGAGTGCTATGGCAGAAAACGTGGTCGTCGACCAGCTCGTCAGCAAAAACCTTTACGATGCGAGAATCTTGACGAGGCCGTGGCTTCGGAATGGAAATATCGACTCGGACTCGCTGTTGGCACTTGCCGAAAAGATCTTTGCAGAGGTACCTGTACGGAGTACGGAGTACGGAGTACTTGGCCAATGTATCTTTTTTTTCCTCTTCACTCGGGGCAGGTGCAGTGCCCTGAGGTGAGTGAGTCCTTCCCTTCAAGTTCTCACAGGGCTGTTCTGGCGGGCAGGTGCGCCCAAGTCTCCCTTCCAATCCAACCAAAGGGCGTGCAACTTTGGCGGAACGGTAAGTTGGCACAGGGAGCATCCACACGTTCATACGCCGGCCAAGGTCCCCTCGGGCGCTCGTCTGCCCGGCTCACGGTGGGGAGGAGCGGTGTAAGAAAATTTCACGGCGCAGCAAGGTACCTTGTCAGCGCGTACCGTCACCCATCCAAACAGGCACCCGGTCCCCTCACCTGCTGGAGCTTGACACAGGCTACTAACCCGCCAAGTTGGCGTCCTCACTGCAGTGTTGAAAGGACTCTTGAAGGCTGTGAGAATGCTCGTCGAGGGAGATGCATTTGAAGCTTGAAAGTCTTAGGGATCCCTTCAAATTGGTATGATCAAGATTTTGTGGTCTCGCCAGATTCTCAGGTATTCGTCTTAAATATCGATCTACGCGGATCCATTCGTTGATGCAGTCAAGGCCAAGTATGGCTGTCATCGCAAAGGGCGGCACTCCCGGTTGGCTTTGGTCGCAAATCAGAATGTACTCTATACAGATCTTCTCCACTTTCATAGCCGCCAAAACGAGTAGCTGTACTTCCCGCGCGGCAATCATTCCGCCGGCTTGAAGCAACTTTAGTACTACTAAATTTCCTCAATGGAAGTCCATGAAATCTTCAGGCCTCAGGCAGAGAAACCTCGAGTTGGATCATCACCACCTTGATTCAGTACTCGTACTATCCGAGTCTCGAGCTGTTCACGAAGAACGACCGGCGACCCGACGTCATAGAGCAATTAGGCGCTGTTGACCCTGTCAATCTGCCCGAGGTGAGTTGTGATTCCTCTGTCCCTTTCGGCCGATGCGCGGGCAGTTCGCGTACTGATGTCGCCGTCTCTTCGCACGCAGATGCTTCCTCAACGATTTGCGCGAGCTGCGGCTCTGCGCAACGGGTTCGCTGCCGCTCGATGGGCTCCCGCGATGCAGCGAAGAACGTTCATGCCCGCTTCATACACCGACAAGAAGGTCCTCGAGGACAAGTATCCCAGCCCTCCTCCAGAGTTGAGCGAGGCCGAGGATCCTGGCATGGTGCGGTCCACAGCATTTTGCCCCCCCCTCCCCCCTTTCAAGCGACCCTTGAAGCGATCGCGAACTCACAATTTTCTTTCTGGGATTAGAACGGCGGCTACATCAACCCTCCCCGCATCAAGCGACAGCACCGCGACCCCTACGCCGAATGGTGGGACCCCCAGGAGCGACGTAACTTTGGTGAGCCGATTCACGAGGACAACGATGTGATGGGCATTTTCTCCCCCTGGGAGTACACCTGGACTACGACGGGGCCCGGTCTTGTCATGGTTGCCACCTTTATCGCGACGTTCCTCGGCGTCAGCGGACTCGTGTACCTCAACTACCCCGACCGAATCGCGTACCCAAGAGAGTTTGAGGGTGGTTTGGAGAGGGAGCTGGGCGGGCCAGGGGCCGTCAGGGTGAGTGATGCATCGATGCCACGTCTTCGTGAACCCCCCCCGGGGAAATATGATGTGTACTGACTCTGCTTTGCCAGGCTCGCATGGAAGGAGATGAGGAACCATGAGAGAGGCATGTGTCTTTGTACATAAACCAGAGAGGAAATCATACGCAAGCCTTTTCAACCTCGATATTCGTGAAAACACAGGACCAGCGAGCCTCAATGACCGACCCGAAGCGATCAACGGATACAGAAATCGAGATGAGCCGCATTGTCAGCCATGCGACACCCGTCTGGAGAGGTCTTCCCCTGTCGTTGTGTTCGCCGGCCTAGTTTCCGTGTCTGTCTGACCTGGGCAGCCTTGGAAAGACGAGGTATCCCCGGCTGGTCTCCAAAATTTACACACGACATTGAGAATCGACGGCAAGGGCTTTCAACTTAAGGTCGAGGCGTGTTCTCCGCAAACGAAACCCTTTTCGGCGAGGAAAAGCTCAAGACTCGTTCATGTTTCTGGCTCCGTGAACCTCTGGCCCTCCCCTTCTCACACGCAATTCTAGTACTGTTGATATCAAAGCTGCGGGAGAATCGCGCGAGATCCGCTATTTCGATCACATTCGGTTGAAGAGAGAAGAGGGACGCTTTGCATGCAGGCTCTCCGAAAGGATGAAGCAGTATGGCTGACTAAGCGACAGCCAGCGAATGACTTCAAGCTGCGACCTCATCAACTCCATCCTCGACGGAAGTTCTCCGTGGGTAAACGGGAATCCACCTCAGCCTACGGACAGTCTTGCGGGACCTGCTTCGGCCTGCTCTGGCCTTCTCTGGCTGAATTGCTCGACTCTGCATGCGCTCTCAGCTCGTGGATCCCATGGAGGCCCCTCGCGTTACCAAGTCGGAGCTCCGAAAGCAATGGAGGCAGATCCGATCTCAGCGCAGCGCCACCCTCAACCGTGTCAAGCATGGCTTACGAGGAGCCTATTGCCTTCCAGGGTCACCTGGCCATCCATAGATCTCTTGAAGCACGGCTATCGACCGCAGTGTGTACCGACCCGAGCGGCCTTTCATGCCAGCGCAGGGCCGAACGACGTGCCCATCCCCCGTGTCTGTCACACGTTGATGAATGTCCCTTAGGTCTGGCGCAAGTATTCGCGAATCCTGATATCCTCGAATCCTGACGCAATACTTCCGAATGTCCAGGATGCAACCTCCACGAATTTAGGAACGGGATCCAGAGACAGGGGTCATCAATAGCTCTCCACACCTCGGCGCGGCGGAAGCGTGCCAAAGGCCCGTGGAGGGCGGCCCCTGGATTGGACCTTGCGGAGCTTATCCTCATCACTCATGGGATGGATACATTGCCTGCCACACTCATGCCCGAGCTTCACGGTAATGGCTACTTGAGGCAAAGGGAAATCCTCTTCGTATAGGCGGGCCTATAACCTACCGGATTCCATCGATATAAATCACCATGTCCTCCCTCCCTTGAGATGGGGCAATGGTGCGCAATCTACACCATCTCGCCATCAGAAAGTTTCCCTTGTCGATTATCAGCCACTTAGACGCTCAATTCGACACAGAGCCATGGCCATGGGACCCTCATCGCCCGCTTCCACGGCCTCCAGCAGGAGACTCACCGTCAAGTTCCCCAAGGATCCCCTTCCAGACTTCCTAGTCTATCCTCCCGAGTATCGTGTCGGCGATGTCGAGAACTTCGCCATGTCTCATCACATTACGTGGCTCTCGGATGAGGACACCCGGTCTGTCATGTCCCTCTCGAGCGACATCACGAGCTTCAAGCCTTCGGAAAAGCCGGCAGCCAGGCAATCCATCATTGGGGGCAGCGCCTTCAGCGGGGCCGTGCCGTTGAGCGCGGGTGGGCTGCAGCAGCCAAGAACCTCTGTCTTTACCGAGAGCCTCGAGAATCTGCGGGACTTGGATGATAAAGAAGAGGGCCAGGAGAATGATACCCTGGTGTACCCCGAGGGGATGAAGTTCACCCTCATCATCGTCGCACTCTGCTTCGCCGTGTTTGTCATGGCCCTTGGTGCGTCCTTGCAATATTCAGCCTCGGAGGGTCGAAGATGAAAGTACTGACAACTGACCCCCGGATTCTTCAGACAACTCCATCATTGCCACTGCCATTCCCAAGATCACAGACGAGTTCCACAGCCTCAACGACGTCGGCTGGTACGGCTCGGCATACATGCTCACGTCGTCGGCCCTGCAGCTCCTCTTTGGAAAATTCTACACCTTCTGGAGCCTGAAGTGGATCTTCCTCGCCTGCGTCGTCATCTTCGAGGCCGGGAGCCTGATTTGCGGCATCGCGCCCAACAGCATCACGCTCATCATCGGGCGGGCCGTGGCGGGCATCGGCTCGGCCGGCATCTTCGCCGGGGCGCTGACCATCCTCGCCTTCAGCTGCCCCCTCGAGAAGCGGCCGCTGTACACGGGCGTCGTGAGCGGCATGTGGGGCATCTCCTCGGTCGCCGGGCCGGTCCTCGGCGGCATCTTCACGGACCAGGTCTCGTGGAGATGGTGCTTCTACATCAACCTCCCCGTCGGGGCCGTCACGCTCGTCGTCATCTTCTTCTGCTTCGACGAGCCGCAGCGCAAGATCACGCCGGCGACGTGGAGGCAGCGCTTCTGGCAGATGGACCCGCTCGGCACCGTCGTCTTCATGCCGGCCGTCATCTGCATGCTCCTGGCGCTGCACTGGGGCGGGTCTGAGTACCCCTGGGACAGCGGCCGGATCGTCGCCCTCATCATGCTCTCCGTCTTCCTGCTCATCGTCTTCCTGCAGATCCAGCACCGGATGCAGGACGACGCGACCGTGCCCCCGCGCATCTTCAGGAAGCGCAGCGTGTGGTCCTCGGCCCTGTTCGAGTTCTTCGTCGGCGCCTGCTTCCTCGAGGCCGTCTACTTCCTGCCCATGTGGTTCCAGGCCGTCAAGGGCGCCTCGGCCATCATGTCCGGCGTCATGAACCTGCCCATGCTCCTCGTCGTCGTCGTCTGCTCCGTCGTCTCCGGCGCCCTCGTCACCCGTTGGGGCTACTACACGCCCTTCATCTACGCCTGCGCGGTCCTCATGCCCATCGGCTACGGCCTGCTCTCGACGCTCGCGCCCCGCTCGCCCGCCAGCGCCTGGATCGGCTTCCAGGTCATCGCGGGCATGGGCGTCGGGCTCGGCATGCAGCAGCCCCTGATCGCGGTCCAGGCCGTCCTTGACCTCGCCGACGTGCCCACCGGCACCGCCATGATCATCTTCTTCCAGGCGCTCGGCGGCGCGCTGTTCGTGTCTGCGGGCCAGACAGTGTTTACGAACAAGCTCGCCGAGGGCGTCCGCCGGTACGCGCCCGACCTGGACGCGGCCTTTGTGGAAGCCACGGGGGCCACGAATCTGAGGCACGTCTTCTCGGGGGCGCAGCTGAGCAATGTGATCCGGGCCTTCAACTTTGCGCTCTCCAACTGCTTCTATGTTGCGGCTGCGGCTGCTGCGGCGTCTGCTGTCGGGGCAGCGGTGGTGGAGTGGAAGAGTGTCAAGGGGAAGAATATCGAGGCCGCCATGGCTTGATCCCTCCCTCTCACAATCTCTATTCTGGAAATCTCGTCATGGAGTGTGGCGGCGGTGGCCGACGGCGACATTGTTGGGAGTGCGCCTCTCCTTTCAAGCTAGCATGGTTGAGATGCCATGGTGCATATTGTCGTGAATACTTTGTTTTTCCACTGCTTACCTGATCTTCATTTCTCTTCTTTTTCTTGTTTTCTCATCTCCTACTACTGCATATACGAGTGACACATTCGGAGTTGGGAGTCCCTGGCATAGAATCTGAGACGGGCTTTGGAGTCTTGGGCATAGATATGGGGCGAAAGAAGGGCAAAGGGCACGTGTATACTGGAGGAGCAGCGGCTGTCGGTGGTTCAAGTCATGATACAACATCTTGATCCCTGAGTGAATCCATGTCTCCAATCACTATCTTCATCCATAAAAGATCTGGAATGCAATGGAGTTGAGGTCTTCTTGACCATCACCTTGAACCAGTCCTTTAGGGTTAGGGTCATCTTATATCGTCACCCCTCATGCCTACCTACCCGGCACTTGATGCATCGTGAATTGGGCTGAGCGTCTTCAGGCTTCATCCCAACCTCACCACTCTTCCCCATCACCGACACTTCAGTTTTCCTTCTAATTTCTTGGACGATCCGGGCCCAATCCTGCCCCTATTCTTACAGGGTGAGACCGCTGTGTTCTAGCGTACGTATGTACATACAGCTGATTGCTCATTCTTCATTGCCTACATACATATACCGTGTGATGAGACTCTGCCACTGACTCAAATCAGGTTGTGTCACAGCAAGGCATCAACATGCATTGGGCCAACCTCGTGGCGTTGATCGCCTCAAGCCCCTTCGCATTGGCTTCCCGAGACGTCCAATCGCGATTAGTACCCGCCGCTCACCCAGCCAACCCCATCCCGGACCACGCTGCGCTCGACGCCCCGCCATACCGAGCCGAGCTCCTCAAGCTCCTCCACTCGCTCGTCTCCATCCCCTCCGCCGAGGGGACAGAGAATCGCATCGGCCTCTTCCTGGCGGACTACCTCCGCGGCGAAGGCTACGGCGTCGAGCTCCAGCCCGTCCCCGCCCAGGATGAGCACCCGGACGTCGCCCCGCGCTACAACGTCCTCGCGTGGCGCGGCGAGCGCAGGCCCGTCCGCAAGGTCCTCGTCACGTCCCACATCGACGTCGTCCCGCCCCAGATCCCCTGGCACATGCCCGACGGCGAGGCGGTCACGCGGGCCACGGTGATCTCGGGCCGCGGGACCGCCGACGCCAAGGGCAGCGTCGCGGCCATGATCCTCGCGGCGAAGCAGCTGCGCGAGTCCGGCGCCCTCGGCGGCGGCGGCAATGGTGGGGAGGAGGACGACGACGTTATGCTGCTCTTCGTCGTCGGCGAGGAGACGCGCGGCGATGGGATGGCCGCCTTCAGCGCCTCGCTCGACGCGCTGTCGCCGCGGCCGCAGTTTGGGTCCGTCATCTTCGGCGAGCCCACGGAGAACAAGCTCGCGTGCGGGCACAAGGGGGGCCTGTTCTGCAGCCTCTGGGCCGCCGGCAAGGCCGGGCACAGCGGGTACCCGGAGCTCGGCAAGTCGGCCAACGAGCTCATGGTGCGCGCGTGGGCCAAGATCCTCGACGCGGACCTCGGGTCGAGCGAGCTGTTCGGCAACACGACCATCAACATCGGCCGCTTTGACGGCGGCGTCGCAGCCAACGTGATCCCCGCGAGCGCGTTCGTCGGGTTCGCCACGAGGGTGGCGTCGGGCTCGGAGAAGGAGGGGCACATCGAGGTGAGGCGCAAGATCGAGGCGATCCTGGACGAGGTAGACCGCGAGGCGTTCACTCTGGAGTGTGGCCACGGATATGGGCCTTATATGTGCGATTGCGATGTGGAAGGTGAGTCACTCGCGTGCCAGAGAGCACGAAGAAAAAAGGGAATGTGAGGAAAAGGTCGCCATCTGACACGGACACCAGGCTTCGGCACGATCGTCGCGAATTACGGTACTGATATCCCCAATCTTGGGGGAAACCACACCCGCTACTTGTATGGTCCTGGGAGCATCCTGGTCGCCCACGGCGATGGAGAGCAGGTGACGGTTGGCGATCTGGAGACTGCGGTCGAGGATTTCCAGAAGTTGATCCTCCACGCCCTGAAGCAGTAGTACGTCTTCGGGGCAGCGGAGAGAGAAGAGCAAAACCACGCAATGTCACCCTCGATGATCAACTTTGCTCCCCTGATGCGTTTCAATGAGAACACTCGCTTATTCTAGGAATCGGCCTGAGGAGAGCATCTGCCTCGCGCCCACCCCTGTGTTGTGCTATGATGATGCTGCTGACCCATCAACGACTTTGGCCCACCGCTCCGGCAAGATCTCGCTGAAGTCGAACCTGCCATCGGCATTCTTCTCGACGACCCCCTTTTCGGTCACAATCACGTCAATCAGCTCGGCGGGCGTGACGTCGAAGGCAGGGTTCCAGACGTCGATGGACTGGTCGGCGGTTGCGATGCGCACGCTAGCAATGTCGCCTACCGCGCCGCTCGGGCCGACGACGGGGCCGCTGGTCTGGGTGAGCTCCTGGGCCTTGCGCTCCTCGATCGTGATGTCGTCCCCATGCTGGGTGACGAGGTCGATGCTGGTGGTCGGGGCGGCGACGATGAACTTGATCCCGTGGTGCCTGGCGAGCACGGCCAGCTGGTAGGTGCCGATCTTGTTGGCCGTGTCGCCGTTGCGGACGACGCGGTCGGCGCCGACGACGACGGCTGCGATGTTGAGCTCGTCCTTGCGCGTCCGGAAGAGCGCCGCGGCCATGGAGTCGGTGATGAGGACGCCCGGGATGCCCTCGTACGTGAGCTCGAACGCGGTCAGCCTGCTGCCCTGGTTGTAGGGGCGGGTCTCGGTGCAGTAGGCGCGGCGCAGCCACCGCTTGCCGTGCAGGGTGCGGACGATGCCGAGGGCGGTGCCGTGGCCGGACGTGGCGAGCGAGCCCGTGTTGCAGTGGGTCAAGACGGTGACGAGGCTGTCGGCGGACGCGCCGGCGCGGGCCTGGAGCCACCGGGCGCCGTGCTCGCCGATGGACAGGTTGTTGTGCAGGTCCTTGTCGAAGATGCGCTCGGCCTCCTCGATGAAGGCCAGGGCGACGGCGCCGGGGGTCTCGAACGCCCGGCTGCGGATTTGGGCCTTGAGCTGGACGATGGCGTTGGTGAGGTCCACGGCCGTCGGCCTGCTCGTCTTGATGTAGTCGAGCGCCGCGTCGATGTGCGGGATGAGGTCGTCGGCGGTCTTGCCGGGTAGGGGCCCGTTGTGCAGCTCGACGGCGAGCCCCAGGGCGGCGACGATGGCGATGGCCGGGGCGCCTCGCACGCGCATGCTGGCGATGCAGTCGTATGCCTCGAGGCGTGTCGAGACGGTGTCGTAGTGGAACTCGTGCGGGAGGCGCAGCTGGTCGAGGACCTCCAGCTTGCCCCTCGAGTAGCGGATCGCCTGGAGCTTCGAGTCTGTCATCTCTGCGACGGCGGGGAATCTATCGTCAAGCAGCTATAGAGGAGGGGGGGAGGCGCAATACCGGTAGGACGAGGAATGCAATTGCAAGAATCTGAGGCAATTCAGAAATGTCAAGATGGACGAGGTTCAAAAGAGGGATTGATGGCACCGATGAGATGAATCAATATCTGCATCCACCTCCCCGCCTGCTTGGTCCTGAATGGCGACACAGCCAATGCGCAGGGATCCCGTCTCGAGGTTTTGGATCGATCGCGATGATGCCATCATGGAAGTCGATGAGCCATGATTAGTAAGCTACCCAATCATGAGCGATCAAACCCGTGCGATGACAGGTGGGCTCATTGAAGGATTGAGGCATTTGCAGCGCATATAGGCGGCTCAGGCCCCCCGCTTGGTGGCGATTCCAGAGGGTTTGGGCGATGACAGGCGGTAAAAGACGCTGTGATGCCCGCTGAAACCTGCCGAAGGGCGCTATAATCGGCCGCAGCTCGGCTCATCAAGTCTCCTCTAGGGTATCCGGGGCCGGACCTCTTTTGACTATGTACATATGTTGCCCGACATAGTCTGGGTTCGATGGGCTGGATGTTTGAGAATCCACTTCAGCTTCACCTCTGCGATCGCGGACGAGCCAACATATGCAGCTCCATCTTGGACCGTCGATGATGTTCGAGACAACATTGGCCTGGTCGCAATGGAGCAGCAATCCTCGACGTCAACCGTGACCGGTAAAATATCCGCAGACTCCTGCTCACTTCAAAACCCTTTCGCTGACGTCCACAATCATCAATCATAGTCGAGTACTTCGATCCTCACGATGTCTACAAGCTCCTCGCCCCGGGCCTAGTCCCCCGTCTGCCACTCCACAACCTGCACTGGCAGTCGCATTCCGGGCCTCTTCGTTCCATCGATACGCTGCACGTCGAGCTGGTCCATGGGCAGGACGTCGCCTCGACCTCGGGCGGCCTGCTGGGCATCCCCTTGGACAATGGCTTCGGCTTCGGCGGACACCACCTCGGCGGCTCCAGCGAGGCCGCCGCGTCCTCGGTCTCGCTCTCCCTACCCGCGGGCGGCGGCCAGCGCAGGCATCAGATCCCGGGTATCCGGTCCACGCCGTACCTCAAGCTCCTCCTCGTGCGCTGCGACGACAACGACTCCTACAAGAGCTCCGTGAGGTCCGAGATCAGGGAATGGATCAAGACGCACGCCTCGCCCTCGTCGACCAAGAAGGGCGGCAGCCAGGAGAACCACGACGCCTTCGAATGGCTCATCGTCCACGTCGTCATCCCAAATACCGTCGCGTCCACCCAGCCCAGGACCCATCACAAGTCTGACAGCGCGGCCCAGGACAAGGCCGCCACGTCGCGCTGGCGGACCGGCTCGACCCCGCTCATGGAGAAGCTGAGGGCCGACTTCAACGGGTCCGCAAAGGGCGCCCAGGACCGCGTCATTCAGATCCGCATCGGCATCAACGACGTTCCGTACAACCTCCTCCCGCGGGTCGTCCCCGCCGTTCCCACCGGCTACACCGAGAATGAGCAGGATGCCGAGAACGCCTGGAGCGAGCTCATCGGCAAGCTCAAGAGCTCCATCCTCAGCTCCTTCGACATGAGAGTGACCAACTACGAGGAGGATATCCGAGAAAAGGACGCCCAGAGAAGCCTGCCGGGCTGGAACTTCTGCACCTTCTTCATGCTCAAGGAAGGCCTGGCCAGGGGCTTCGAAAACGTCGGGCTCGTAGAGGATGCGTTGGTCGGATACGACGAGCTCAGCGTCGGCTTGGACGCCGTCATCCACGAGCAGCTCGAGACGGGGTCCCCCGAGGCGCACGGCGGCGCCATGCTAAACTACACCAAGGAGCTCAAGCTCATCGCCGAGACGGGCCTCGCCGAGATGACCTTTGACGAGGTTGGCGACGGAGATGCCGCCCACGCGCACTCGAGAGAAGCAAGCAAGGAGAGCCAGTTCGACGAGATCCCCATCAGTTCCGTCAAGAAGGCCTACCGAGACATGATCATGGAGAACAAGGTCTCCGTCTTCGACTTCCGCTGCTACATCTTCTCCAGGCAGATTGCCCTTTTGCTGCGCTTGGGAAACGCGGTGTCGTCGAGGGAAGAGCTGCTCGCAAAGCTCAGGCGCCAGCAGCAGTCCATCCTGACCGGCGAGGCTCCCCTAGCTCCACCGCCGCCCAGCCAAAAGGATGAGCCGGAAAACCTGGCTGTCTTCGCGGAAATCTGTGAACGGACGCTGCAGTTCATCCCGAATGTCTCGCAGATCCTGCGAAGAGACATTGTGGCGGCCTTGCTAGACACCTCGACGCCTACAGGCAAACGTCCGGGGAAGCTGAGCCCCGGGATGGAGGACACCGTCGAGAACATGGTGGCGTCGTTCGCGTTCTCTGTGGCCCAGCAAATCTTGGCCCAGACGTCGACCAAAGCACTCCCTATTCCGCCCTCGACTCTGTCCTTCGGGGACGGCCACGAGTCCAGGATATCCATCCCGGAGCCCAAGACCATGATGCATCCGACGCGAAACTCGTCCTTATATGTCAGGGCAAACGTGGCGCGGCCGCCGCCGAGTCCCGGTGTCTTCCCCGGCCCCGGCCGACAGATGCCGCCGCAGGGTGCCCAGAGCCACTTCGTCAAACCAGGCCTCGAGGACTTGGCAGCACGGCGAGCCGAGCTTTACATGCTCTCACGAACTGTTCTCACGGGCCTGGGGAAGAAGTGGGGATTGAGCAACGGCTGGGATCAGGCCCCCGTCATCGGAGAGGCCGATGTTGGCGAAATGGAGGATGTCAACCTGGATGACGAAGGCGACCGAGGCAACGATGAAGAACACAACATGAAGGGCGATGATCAGGACGAGCCAGATTCCGCAGGAGACGATGAGGCCCACAGAGAGGGAAAATCCCCGTCAGTCCGCGGCATCGACAACCGCATCCTTCGTACTGCGACGGGCAGCGAGGAGGACTTCCACCGGCTATACGAGATCCTGACAGACAAGGCGATGCGGCACTACTCGGTGGCGGGTCACGATCACGCGGTGCACTCGAGCATAGCAGACCTGGCGGTGTTGAAGTTTCACGTCAAGGAGTTCAAGACGGCGGCGTCCTATTTCAATCTGACCGCGCCCTTCTTCGGCGAGGGCGGGTGGAACGTGCTTGAGCTCGCCATGCTCGCCATGTATGCGCAGTGCCTGGATGAGATGCATTCTCAGGTGGACTACGTCAATGTGGCCCTCAGGCTCCTGACCAAGTCCTGTGCCGCAGAGCGGGAGAGACTCCACGCAAGGTCGGGACACCCGCGAACGGGCCAGAGGCTCGATTTCTCGGATGCCCTGCAGCTCAAAGGGGTCGTCGATAAGTTGTGCCAGCTCGCGACGACGCTGGCGAGCGAGGTCAAGGCCCCCTTGGCCAGCTTCTTCGCCAACATTGGGATCGCCGGTCCACCGGAGTACCATGAGAACGAGGACGGGTGCTCCCTGTCCCTTGAACTCCGCAGTCTATTGCCGGAGCAGATCAGCCTGGACTCGGTCAAGCTACGGATCGTCAGCGTAGATGGAGCGGCAGGCAAGGCGCGCATATTCGAGAAAGCGGGAGATGAAGCTATTGTCCTTGTCCCGGGCAGGAACACAGTGAAGCTCGACTGCAACGTGAGTTCTCCAATTCCGAGGATCCCCGGTAAGAGTTGTCTACTGATCCAAAAGTGCAGTCTGTTGTGGCCGGACGGTTCAAGATTGAATACCTCGGTCTGTCTGCGACGAATTTGTTGCTCCATTTCGGACGAGACGCAGGCGGATCATCGCCGAAGACGGGCGACGTCTTCAAGCACGACGACGTGGTCCTGTTCCAGCGCACGAGCACGTTTGATATCACACTGACACCATCGAAACACACATCCCTCGACAAGAGCAACAATCTCGAGCTCAACATCTCGTCTGGCTGGAACACGATCCAGAGCTGCGAGATTCGGGTCAAACCAGCAACGGGCGGACTCCGATTCACGACGAATCGAGCGACGATTGTGCATTCCACGGTAGAATTTTCCAAGCCACCCGAGTCGGGGGTATTCTCCTTTGGAGCGATCGAGCGTGATACTCGGGTGACGCTGCAGTTCCCCTATTCCATGGAGCAAGACCTGACGGAGGTGTCCGCCAAGATCGAGGCGACCTACGTCACGGAATCCGGCAGATCCTTCTCCGTCGCAAAGTCGCTGACGGTCCCCGTGTCGCTCGCGCTGGGAGTCAACGTGCAGGACGTGTTCAAGCACCGGTCGCTCTTCTCCCGATTCAACGTCTCGACGGCGAGCTCGAGCCCCCTGCGCCTCTACGACAGCGAGCTGCTCGGCTCCGAGCTGTTCGAGGCGTCCTTTGGCGTCCCCGCGACGTCCACCATCACCGTCTTCCCGAAGCAGCCCGCCAGCCTGCTCTACCGCGTGAACCGGAAGCCGGGGACCAAGGCCAGCGACAGGCCGTCCGCGAGGACCATGTACCTCAAGCTCCGGTACAGCGTGCTGGAGACGGAGGTCGAGGAGCACATCAGGCAGTCCCTCTCCCAGGCACTCGAGGGCACGCCCCTGGCGCAGTATTCTAAGCTGGTCGCGGCCTCGGTCCTCTCCGAGGCCAGGAACCGCGTCCAGCCGCGGGACCTCGAACGCGCCGCGCTCACAGGCGAGATCACGACGAGCCATCTCCAGGAAATCCGGTGGGAGAGCCACTTCGACGGCCTCGGGAGGGTCCTCGGACAGCAGGCCGACGCGGCCACGGAGCTCTCCGCCTTCATCCGGGGCTGGCTCCAGCGCAACCCGCGCATCGCGATCCCCGAAAGCAGCAGCAGCAGTACGAGTAGCAGCAGCAGCAGCAGCAGCGACTCGGAGCCCTGCTCCATCCTCATCCCCGTGGAGATACCGTCCGTCAGCATGGTGCACACGGCCGACATCTGCATCGCAACGCCCGAGCACAGCATCCTCGACTCGGAGGACGGGACGCCCGTGGTGTGGACCAACCAGATGCTCGCGGCGACCCTGCACCTCCGGTGGACGCGCATCTGGCGGACCGAGGCGCAGCCGGCGCACGACCAGGAATACAGCTACGAGGTCTCGGCGCCGGCGGACACATGGCTCCTCGGCGGCCGCCGCAAGGGCCACTTTGTCATCCCCGCGTCCGCGCCATCCTCCTCCTCCTCCTCCTCCTCCTCGTCGTCGGCGTCGTCGTCGTCGTCGTCCTCTGACGCAGGCGCGGAGGCGGACATTGCGCTCGTGCTCATCCCCCTCCGGGAGGGCTGGCTCCCGTACCCGACGGTCGAGATCCGCGAGGTCCACGGGCCCGACGCCGACGCAGGCGCGGGCTGCGAGATCGACCTGCGCAACCTGGGGGAGACGGTGCGCGTCGTGGGCAACAGGGCCGGGGTGACGGTCAGCCTGGACGCGAGCGGGCCGGGGGGCGGCCCGCTGACGTTTGAGAGCGAGGGGCTGAGCGGGCTGGGCGGGCGCATCGTCGCGTGAGCGGCACGGCCTCGGAGGACCTACATGAATCTGCGCGTCAACTTCGGGTAGACAAAGCCTTCAATTTCTCTTCTATTCTTAAAGTTGTGTGTGCATCCATGCCCCTCGTGCCCGCCTGTGCTCGTAAGAGCCTGAACTCGCACTCCCATGTGATGGATCACCTCCCGGGCCCGCGGCGCCACAACCCCCTTCTCCTCATGCAGCATAGACCAGAGCTTCTCCCACATCCCCATCTCCCGAGTCCCATCGCCCGAGTCCCATCGCCCTCGAATGTCGCACATGTGACACATCGCATCTCCTGTGATCGACAGGTGCGCCCACCCGCAGGCACAACCCCCCCCCCCTTCGAATCCCACCCAGCACGCTCCAAGCACGCAAACGACGGCGTACCTTTTAAATGGCCATTCAACGCCGGTCACTGATAGTCGGCCTCGACTGCAGGGAACAGTATCTGAAAGAAAAGGGGGGGGGGGCACGCCGTGGGTAGGATCGTCTCCAGGGGCATCTAAACGGCCAGCGCATGCCGCGTCAGGAAGCGAGACAAGGGGTTGAGATGATCTAGATATGTATGTACATACTGGTAGAAGGCCCCTGGGCCGTCCCGAGCACATCAATGCAAGGGATCACGACCCGTCTCCATGCCCAGAGGTAAAGCCGTGGTGCTGATCGCCGGGCACGAGATCCCCAATTCATCATCCCATCAACGCAATCCATCAATGTTTTCATACCGAGGTATCAATGTATAGTATGTACACACACCGAGCACATGTAAACAAATGATCCATGGTGTTTAGCCGGGCAGAGACGAGACGATGCCGCCTCGGCATGCGGGGCCGGGCGTCCTGATCCTCCTGCGAACCTGTTTCCGAACTCATCCATGATCCCAGACGGATCAATCAATCAATCAATCTATTCATGCATGCATGCATCGATGCAGCCCCATATTCTCTGTCGACGACCCCGCAGCGAGTCCGCGATCCTCAACAAGGGGCCAGGATTGGTACTCGTACTCCGTATTTGCCGGCTCCGCTCCTTGACGGCCTGGAAGAGCATGCCAATTCCCCCCCTTGCGACGCGCGCGTCCGTCCTGGACAAGCTCGTCAACGTTGCAGTGGGGGTGCCTACGAAGACAGGAGGATGTGCTTGGAGCGGGGAAGATTGATATGATTCATGAAACTGCAGCCTATGAGGATGCAGCTGCGAGCAATGCCTACAATATGGTCACCTTGCTCGCGATGTCGATATCTTTGCCCCCCCCCCCCGCCCCCCCCCTTCTAATCCGCCATCCTGCTCGCGACACTAGTCTTCGCCTGCATCACGTATTCGTACATACATACCGGCACATCGTCATGATCCATCCCAGCCATCCATCCCTGCTCGTCGTGATGTTCAACCCAAATAGCCGCCGTAGCATGGAAGTCTCCGATCAGGCCGCGGCGACAAAATGCCGTCGTCATGTCCATATGCCCAGTGGCCGTCACGTCCGCATGCCCGTGCAGACAGCACCACAGACGGCAGAAATCTTCAAGAACCTGGCACAGTCATCAATAAAACAATAATATGCTCCTCTGAGCACTTGCATGAAGATAGATCTTCTCCATCACATGTCATCAATCCATCCTCTCATCTTCTAATTGCGACCACCCTCCCGGCCCCCCCAGCCTCGGCCCCTTTCCCCTCCTCACCATGCCTCTTGTTCTCCACCCCCTCTCATTGCCCCTTGTCAGAGCCGCCAATGTCGGTCCTCTCCCTGAGCCGGATCTGGAGCGGGGCCTTCTCGACCAGCACAAACACCCGCTGGTCCTCCCACCTCGTCGTCGTCGCCGTCGTCGGGGCATCCTCCTCCAGGGGCAGCAGATCAAACGCCCACACCAGCTTGGCGACGATGAGCCTCATCTCGACCCACGCGAACCCCCGCCCGGGACAGTGCCGTGGCCCCACGCTGAACGCCTGCACGGCGCCGAGATGGTCCGCGGCAAAGGGCGACCGCGCCTGCTCGGCCTTTGGGTTTCCTTCGCCGCTGCCCGGCTGCTCGCACAGCCACCGGTCGGGGATGAATGAGGCAGCCTCGTGGAAGTAGTCCGGTCTCCGGTGTATCGCGTTTCCCTGTATGGTGACCGAGGTCTGGTCTTATGAGCAAAGGATTAAAGAGATAAAGAAACACATAAAAAAAAGAAAGAGAGAGAGAGAGAGAGAGAGAGAGAGAGAGAGAAGAGAGAAAGCAGAAAGACTCACCCCCCCGGGAAGCCACGTCCCGCAGACTACCTCTCCCCCCTCTGGCACGCGCCGGGGCAGCGTGAACGGGATCGCGGGACACAGCCTCAGCCCCTCCTTGATGACAGCCTCGAGGTACGGCAGGCCGTTGACAGCATCCACGGTGATGCCCTCGATGGTGTCGAAGCGGGCCCTGACCTCGCGGGCCAGGGTCGCAAACTTGTCCGGGCTGTTGGCCAGGTAGTGGATGGTGCCGGAGAGCGTGGTCGCGACGGTCTCGCTGCCCGCGATGGTCATGATGAGCATTGTCGCGTTGAACTCGTCCTCGGGCACGTCGGCGCGGTTGCCGCGGCTGAGGATGTGGGACATGAGGTCCGATGCCTCGCCGTCCTTGAGGGCGAGGCGCCTGCTCACGCGGTCGACGATGTGGCCGTAGTGGTCGGCTTGGACCCTGCGCAGGGCCGGGGGGATGCAGCGCAGCAGGAGGAACTGGCCGACGGGGAAGAGGCGGGCGGCTGCGATGAAGGCGGCGAGCTTGACGGTGCCGAAGAGCAGGGCGATCCAGGGGTGGTACTCGGAGCGCTGGAGGCAGTCGAAGGAGTGGCTGAAGAAGAGGGCGCCGAAGATGTCGAAGGTGGTGAAGTTGAGCCAGGGGACGATGTCGACGACGGCAGTGCCGGTGCTCTCATTCTCGCTGTCCTTGCCGTTGTCCTTGCCGTTGTCCTTGCCCTTGCCGGGACCGGACTTGCGTACGGCGCCGCGCAGCCGATCGATGAGCAGGTCGACGTACTTCTGGAAAGCCGGCTCCTGGCCCTTGATAGCCTCCGGGGCGAAACTCGGGGCAACAGCCCTGCGCAGCCGCTTGTGCCGCTGGGGATCGATGGCAGTGACGATGCTCGTCGGCAGGCCCATCTGGTCGCCCCACCAGACGGGGTCCTTGAGGAAGCGCTGCTCCGGGCCATGGAGGACCTGCTGCCAGCTCTCCTCGGCGGCGAGGGAGACCTCGTTCGGGGCGATGCGCACGACGGGGCCGTACCGGCGGTGCAGGGCCTGGGCGTCTTGGACCAGCGTCCCGCGGACGATGCTCCATGCCAGGGGCAGCCGGGACGCGGCCCTCGCCCTGGGGCCGGGCACCGCCGCGAGCGGGCTCCGGAAGACGTCGGAGACGAGGCGTACGAGCCGGTGCTAGAGGCCCACGAATGCGGCGCCCCGCTCTCCCCACGTCAGCAGAATCCTACGCGCGCGCGGTTCCTTCCGGGTCTCATCTGCGACGCCCGGGACGAGTAAGGAGGTGAAGATATCACTGTAGCAGTACAGGTACGCACCGCAATTAGGCCCAGTAGGACGACGGCCCACAGATTCCCACTGGGCGCTGGATACCACGCAGCCGCCATGTCGAGCGCTCGTGCTCGCCCTCCGTATGTCCGTATATGTACTGCGTACTCGGTACTCCGCTCAGTGTCGTGCTATCGTGCTGCTAGGCTCTCGAGCCAGCTTCTCGGTTCGATTCTGTCTGCCTCGTCGTCGCATCCCGCTGCGCACATCCAAATATTGAGGGGAATATAAACAAGATGAAAAAGGATCCCCAGGGACCCCCAAAGAAAAGTCCCCAAGGATCCCCATCCCGCTCCTTCCTCCTCCTCTGCTTCCCCTTTCCTCCATCTCCAGAGCGCGCGTGCGCGGCGAATCAGGTGGCACCGAATGAGGTGGCACCGTCGGTCGCTCCTCCCCCTCGGGACCCCGTCTGTGGGCGCCTCCCGATCCGTTCCTTCCTGCAGACGTCGACTTCGCGATATCGCTTTCGCAAACAATTCCCCTCGCGGGCAGGAGCTCCCCGAAGTTGAGAGATCCATTCAGGCTTCCTGCCCCGTTCTGAGACACAGGGAGTCACCCGCAGCGACCGGGCCCCGGGCGCGCCTGCCTACTCGTATGTACAATGTCCGCCACGCATCATCCCGCACAGTGCCATCACCCGCCCGCGCCCTCATACTCCGTACTCCGTACTGTGCGGGCAGATCCGTGCCGCGCACAGGCATCATGGAATTGATATGTAAATCCCAACCCTAACCCTCCTGATCCCACTGCATCGCCATCCCCAGCCGGATCCTCCATCCGCTCGCAACTCCAGGATACTCGTACGTACGGAGTACTACTCCCTAAAAGTCTCGGCGAAAAGACGGTAACACCCCACACCGCAACCATCAGCAGGAGTAACACTTACGGAGTACTCCGTACGACCTGTACTTATTGTCCCCTAGCCCGCTTACCAGGAGAAGCCCGCCGTCTCAGATGCGGCCCATGACATCATGGCCAGGAACCGCCTCCCCTTAGCACTCCCGCCGGACAGCGACCGCTAGCGGCGCCGGCACACGCAGATTACATGTACCGGTACGGAGTACTCCCCACTCTGCCACACGTGGCCGTTGAGCAGCAGCACCGGTAGGCGGCCGGAGCAACCCCGTGATAAGGCGCGGATCCTCCACCGGCGCGGGGTCGCACGCACGACGGCACTCCGTAGTAGGATCCAGGTGCCACGCCTGCTGACCCTACTACTACTCAATCAACCGCCTCTGCCTGTACGAGTACAGGTAAGCTTCATAATCGTAACCATACTCCGTACTAACAGGATGCTTAAATACTAGTAGGATAAACGTAAAGATGCCTCTCCGTAGGGAGTGCGGACCAGTCCATCACCATCCTACTCCATACTCCGTACCTGTACGGAGTACAGTACGCAACATTCCCATGATACACACCCGCACAGTCCCACACTCCAACAGTCCGTACGGATCACAGAACCCTCCTCGACTCCATACCTCCCGTACGGCCTACGAGCACCGCGCATCCATCCATCCATCCATCCATCAATCCCATCACAGACCCTCCCGCGCGGCCCATCCCCCCTCCCCCTTCTTCACAGCCCGCCCACAGCCAAGTCGCACATGTCGTCACCGCGCACCTCCCCCTTCGCATTGACCCGTCCTCGTCTCACCATCATATCCATCCCCCCCCCTTCCCCTTTCAAGCGGAACGCAAAGGATCGTCCAACGAGCCCTTTGTACGCCGTGCTCCGTACTACGGAGCACTACGGAGTACCACCAAAGCCAGTACCGACTAAACGCCCATGGGAATCAGGGACGGGAATGGATTGATCAATGGATCAATCAATCCCTCGGTTGTGTGCGACGGCAGTCCCCTGCGCTGATCTGGTGGTGCGAGTACATACGGAGTACGGAGTACAGGGACCGGCATGGCTTCGAATTGATCAATCCTTTGGTGACCCCTATCACATTGATCAATGCACACATCAATCCATTGATTGATTGATGGGTCCCCTGCCAGTCGCACGAGACGAGCCCTACAGCTCGTTCACTCAGCGGGCCAGCCGCCAGGACCCCTAGGTACCTCGAATCACCCATCATCGTCTGGTCAAATCCTAAAATCGGTGACTCTTCAACTTCATCAAGCGGCGTCAAACACTTTGGATGATCACCATAGACTGAATTGATACTCGCCCTATCAACCAATCTCCGCCGCCCGCCCGGCAAAACGCCTCCTCTCTTCCCGTCTTCCTAGACCCCTCGACTCCTCGACTCCTCGACTCCCCTCCTGATTTCCCAATGCTTGGCTTGCTCGCTCGC
>NIGB01000007.1:153907-215943 GCA_003055145.1 Escovopsis weberi
TTTCCCCCCCCAAACCCCCCCCCCCCCCCCCCCCGGGCCATTCCATACCGCGAACATCAGATCCAATCTCCATCCATTCCACATCCACCTACATATGCACCCATCCATCCATCCATCCATCAAGCCTCTTCGTAGGTGGCTTGGCCTCTCACCTCTCGCGGCAAACCCAATGCCGCATCCGCATCCGAATCCACATCCTCACTCCGCACTCCTCCTCATCCTCATCCAGCTCCTCCCATCATAGCCACCCCAGGCCTCCCCATACCCCCTCCTGTGCTTCTCTCGTATCTTCCATTCATTCGCTCCATACCGGCATCAATCATCTCACCCATTCATCCACCCGCCCGTCCCTCTAGAGCCGGCTTCTCCCGCGCGCCACGCCTCACCACCTCCTCCCGGCCCACTCCAAGCCCCCTCCCCCCCCCCCTCCCCTTTTCGCGATCTCCCATAAACCGACAACAGCCAGACCCCCAGACCCTCTAAGCCCTACTACTCGTAAGAGCCGGGCGCGCAATTTCGAAGAAAGAACATCAATGTATTGATGTATCCTCAACGCCAGCCGTCCGACCCACCTGATGTCATCCTGCCTGATGGCTTCCTCTGGCCTTGTCCGCCTCTAACGGCCCTTTTTTCTCACCTCTCCTCCCTCCTATTTCTTTTCTTTTTCCTAAATGTTCCTTTTTCTCTCCCTCCTCTCCCCCTCCCCTCCCCCTCCCTCTCCCCGTCATCATCATCATCATCATCATCATCATCATCATCATCACCAGACCTCCTCCCCGCCCGCTCACCATTCCTTCTTTTTTTTTCCTTTCTTTTTCTTCCCCTCTTAAATACGAGTTCGTACTAGTACCGAGCACCGAGTACCGACCCGGCCCCCTTTAATGTAACCCCCAAAGTAAACAAATACCCGCTCATTCGCCCAAACACACCCTTCTTCTGCGCGCTGCAGGTCCGCTGGCATGTATTGGAAGATGATACGACGCGGCAATCATCGTCATCATCATCATCATCATCGGAAGCATCAGCATCATCATACCACGACACCTCGCGTCAACAGCGAGTCCGCCGCAGCCCGAAACCCACATGCCCCGACTACATCATACATACATATAGATCCAATCCATCCATCCATCCATCCTCCTCCTCCTCCTCCTCCTCCCCTCTCACCGCGTGCTGCCTCGCCAAGGCCATGCCCTCCCAGGCCACATGTCGTCACTCTCTGCGCGATGTCGCACCGCCTACTAGTATCACATAGTATTGGTGTATGTATGTACGTCCGTCTCTATATATATTGATGCCTGTAGCCCTCACCACCGCCCACATCACATCACATCACATCCATCCATCCATCACATCACATCCCTCCACCCGCCGTTGAGCAATGGCCCTCACCACCGGCCCCTCTGCTCCTCTGCTCCTCTGCTCCTCTCCTTCAAGCCCCCCTCCCCCCTAGCGAAACCGGTAGACAAAAAACGAACATCCAGCCAATATCCACGGTAGCATATGTACGCCCACACATACTCCGTACATAGCCTCGACGCATGGAGTCATCCGTTCATCCCCAGCACTGGCCTGTTGGTTGGGCGCCACCACCACACTCCAACATCGTCATCGCCCTCATCGCCATCGCCGTCATTGGCCCGGCAGCCCGCCCTCTCCACGTAGGCATGCCCAGCGTGGACGTAGACGTAGACGTAGACGTAGACGTAGACGTAGACGTAGACGTAGACGTAGACGTAGACGTAGACGTAGATGTGGCATCAACACAGGCAACCCCCATCGCGAGAGTCACGCCCGGCATCACGCCCCTCACGCCGTCCACCCGTCGCCCACGCACCGCATCCAGTTCATCCCCGCCAGCCGCAGCCCATGCCGCCCCGCAAAGCCCGCAACGTCAAACGACCGCCGCTGCACAAACTCCTCCCCGCCCGCCGACCCCTCCCGCAGCTCCTCGACCTCCTGCCCCTGCTCCTGCCCCTGCTGCCGCTCGAACAGCAGGAACAAGTAGCGGTGCGGCTTCGACCTGTTCCCCGTGTCAGCCGTTGAACCCGTGGCACCCATCAGATGGATCGATCAGACGCAAAACCGCAAACGCAACATACTCATCCTTCGGCCCGGGCCCGAGATACCGCGTCACGCTCACGCTCACGCTCGCGGCCCCCTCGCCCAGGAACCCCCTCCCCTCCCCCGCCACCACCCAGTGCCGCCAGAACGCGTACTGCGGCTCGTCCGGCGTCGGCGCGTCCGGGTCCACCATCATGAACACGTATCTCGCCGCCTCGTGTCCCCGCTCCTCCTCCTCCTCCCCGCCCTCAGGGAACGCGAGCTCCACGTCCGGCTGGCTCTTGCACTCCCCCGCCCGGAACAGGTTGCCCAGCTCCACCGCCCGCCCGCCAAACGACACCCGCACCGCGACCGGCCGCCCCGCGGCGAAGAAGCTCGCGGGGATGACCGATGCGGCGCTCCCGGGCACCAGGCCCGCCGCGGCGAGCGAGGCCGCCATCTCCTGCGCGAGGTCTGCCATCCTTCGGGATTTTGCTGCTCTTGTTGCCCTGATACCCTTCCCCTTCTGGCGTCTTTGGATGGTGCGATTCGTTCGCTGCGTGCTTTGTGTGTGCGATGCGTACTGGTAGATGATCGAAGGAGGGGGGTGGCGATGCGTGTTGGAATGGAATGGGCTTGAGCTTCGAGACTGATAGATGGATGGGGGGGGGAGGACGAGGGGCCGGCGCGCCTCTTTTTATTCCATGACGCTTCATGCCTCCTTCGAGGGCCCATTGCTCTGTGACTGGTGGAAGAATTGCGAGACGCTGCGAGCTTCATCAGTGCGAGCTGCTCCTCGCAGCGCTGCCATTTAGCCTAAATGGCCCCCGTTTCGGAGCCCCCAGTCGCGTGTGTACGGAGTACTCGTAATGTATGTAGATCCATCGTTGAAGAAGCTTGGCACAGATCCAGCATCGCGGTCTTTGGTATCCGTACTCGTTTCCGTGAATCATGGCCACCAGGACGAAGACAGGCCTCCGAGCAAGCAATATCCAAAACAACGCGTGCGCCACGCCCTAAACCGCATCTCCTGTATTCATCGCCCCCCCTTTGTCCGCTCACTCCAGATCCTCCACCTCAAACCGCACCAGCAGCGTGCACCCCGTCTCCCGCCCCGCCAGGTCCGTCATCCTCACAAACCTCCACTCGGGCACCACGTACATGACCCGCACCGCCGCCACCGCCAGCCGCGGGTTCGGCGCCCAGCTGTCGTCGCTCTTGATCAGGATCCGCAGGAAGACCAGCTCGTTGTCCTCGTACTCCCACACCAGCCGCTCGTTCCACAGCGGGTCCGTCGGCGGCGGGTTCGCCCCGCGCCGCAGGAACCCGAGCCACCGGTGCTGCCGGTACCACCCCGTCTTGCGCTTGATCCCCTTGTTCACCCCGGCGTCGCCCTGCCGGACCTTCTCCTCCCCCAACCCCATCCCCGCCGCCGCCGCCGACGCCGACGCCGACGCCTCCTCCCCCGCCTCGGCCTGCTCCCCCTCCGGCCTCCTGTCTGCCCCGCCGCCGCCGCCGCCGCTGCCACCACCCTCGTCCCGGTTCAGCAGCAGCGGGCTGTACAGCGAGCACGTCACGTACGGCCGGATCGTGTCGTCGACGTCGCGGCCCTCGGCGATGGGCACCGCCGTCGCCCCCGCGACGTGCAGCGTCAGCCGCCTCCAGCGGCCGGTGCCGAGCACGCCGCGCCCGCCGCGCCGCAGCGCCGCCGGCTTCAGCACGTAGCCCTCGGAGCCGGCGAAGAGCGCCCGGTTGAGCTGGTGGCTCGTGTTGTACGTCTGCCAGTTGAGCGCGCAGATCTGCGCCCCGACGCCCCAGAACGGCACCGCCGGCAGGTTCGACGACGTGATGCGCGTGCCGCGCGGGAACACGCGCATCAGGTCGCGCGCGTTGTGCCGCGCGATCGCCGCCCGGTGCGCCGGCAGGTGCGCCGACAGCCCCGACTCGGAGACGTTGATCAGGTGGTGGTGCGGCCCGTCGGCCAGCACCCCCGGGTCGTACCACGAGTTGTCCCGGGGCTTGACCGACTGCGCGTAGACGCCGAGCGCCGCGAGCTCGGGGATGATGATCGCGTTGGTGGCGGCCTTTTGCGCGGGCTTCCCGCCGTCCTCCTTGCCCGCGGCGCCGTTCACGTACTTGCGGTACGAGCGCCGCGCCCGCCGCTCGATCCCGTCGAGCGAGTAACTGCCGCCGCCGCCGCCGCCGCCGCCGCTGCTCCCTCCGGCGTCGTTGTCCTCGTCGTCGGCCTCGTTGGGCAGGTGGAACTCGGCGATGACGAGGATCTTGCCCGCCAGCAGCTCGAGAGGCGGGTACTCGTCGGGATTACCGGAGCCCACGGGCGCCGTGAGCAGCCGCGGGCCAAAGACCTCCCTCATGATGTGCACGAGCCGCATCTGGCCCCTCTCCCCGCAGTGGTTCTCGAGGGATATCATGATCGGGGTCCCGCGGGCGTGCGGGTCCTCGCTGTCGAGCACGCGGCGGATGCGCTCGCACACGGAGCGGAAGGGCACGCGCGTCACGAGCGTGTATCCGTGCGTGACCTTTGGCTCGTCCTCGTCCTCGGCGTTGTCCCACGCGTCGATCTCGACGCACCGCGAGCCCGTCCGGATGGCCGTCTCGTACGCGGCGGCCGAGCTCTCGCCGTACAGCTGGTGCGCGAGCAGGTACGTGTTGTGGCTCGAGCTGATGAAGTACTCGGGCAGCGCGTGCGAGTGGTCCACCACGGCCGGCGGCACCCGGATGTGGTCCTTCTCGAGGAGGTCGCGCAGCGCAAATCCGGCGTGCGGGCCGGGCGTCAGGCCGGCCTCGTACTCGGACAGGACGCCGTGCTCGACGAGAAAGGTGCGCAGGGCATGGCTGACGCGCAGGTTGGCCGTGCTGGGGGAGGGTCTGGCGAAGTCGTCCTGCGGGATGTCTTCTCCCCGATCATCCTGGTCCTCCTCGGTGGACCTCCAGAGGTTCAAGCTGTTGAGGTTGGACGATACTTGGTTGATGACGATCTCGGCCATGGCGCCGCTGCTGCTGTCGCTGCTGCTGCTGCTGCTGCTATTGTCTGTCCGTGTCGGTGTTGCGTAAGGCTCGTCCCTCTTGGCCTGGTCGTGAGGGCACACTCCTGTACCTGTACCTGTACTCGTACTCGTACTCGTCCTAACCCCTCGAGTGTCTCTCCCGGCCTTGGGGTGTGCATGTACGGGTAAGAGTTGGAATCATGCAGACAGGTGTGAGATGGCTGCACAAGCCGCCCTGAATGCCCAGCATGAACTCACTCCCTGGGCATTAACCATGCAGGCTGCTCCAGGACTCCACCCCCAGCCCGCGAGGCTGATTCTGCCGGGAAGCCCATGCTCAACGTCATCAAACGAGTGGTAATAGGCAGAGAGAGAAGAAGAAGAAGAAGAAGAAGAAGAAGAATTGAAAAGCAGCCCTCAAGCCGCAACGCCAGGAGCAAGGACCATCCCGTACTCGCACAGCCTGCAGTAATGCTTGATTGTTTTGTGATGATTCCCAAGTCTTTCCTCAAAATCCCACTCGTAACCCTAACCCAGTCATCCGCCCCGCTTCCACCGGAACATCTATTCTCCCGATCCTCCGACCCACATCCCCAACTTCCTCCCATAAAAAACACCAAATTTTCTGTTTTCTCTTTGAGATTTTTTTCTTTCTCCTTTTCCTCTCCATGAACAACGCAAAACAACATTCGTGTTTTCTCAGTTACCCATCCGGGACGAGGCCTCGCGCCAGGGACGTCCCGGATCGCAGGAAACGAAATGGAGAAGGAACTAAATGAACAATCTTGGGTGCGGTGCTCTCCTTTCTTCGCCGTGGAGGGGATCGCAATGATTGAGCGTACATACCACCATACTTTTTTTACTCCCGATGATCTCTGTGATGTTTTCCATAAGATAAAGTCTGTCGAGTCGACGAGCACTACAATCTCTCGCAATGCCGGACGATCTCTGAGGCGAATCGCTGCAATTCTTGGGGGGCCAGCCCGTCGCGGGCCACGCATCTTGTCATTCGAGCCACCCTCCTCGTTTCACCTGCTCATCCAAGCGGCCCCTTGACGAGTGCTGGTACTCCGAACGAGTTCACGTTTGTGCTGCATCTCAAATCGTACGATGCTCGGATTTCTGGGCTCCTCCTAGATCTCTTCTCTGCAGCAGGCCAGGCCCTCTGGGCCAATCTAGTCGGCCTGCCAGTGGCCGTGGCGTATTGCCAAAAGTCGTCAATAAGAACCTACAGACTGTGAAACACGACGGCCACTGGGCTTGGAGATTTCTGATTCTCAATGCGAGAGGACTGGCACGCGCAGATTTTTCTTTCAAAATCTCTGCTGCTCACAGCGAGAATCCCCAGTCTCGAAAGGCGTGCTTGTTGATACAGCGTCCCCTGAGCGGCCCAGTGGAAGATGTCGAGACAACATACTCGGCCTTCACATGGATCCATTACAAAAATCACTAAGGATATCATCGTCACTGGAGGCACCGACTTCAAACATAGACCACGTCCCTTGAATCCAGTCAATTCGACTCGAAGCAATGTCTCCCGAAATCACCTCCATTGCCCTTTATATCTAAGGAAAATCATAATCCGTCCAAAACCAATCCAGAGGCCAGCTGTATATATCTCAAAAAAAATGTACGGGATATCTTTTGAAAAAGAATGGTCCCGCCGTGTCAGGTACAGAAAATAAACAAACAAACAAACAAAAGAAAAAGAAGAAGAATATTTATTCGCGCAAGGCCATGCAAGCGCAGACTCGAACCAAATCTAGGTCAACAAGTCGTTTTGAAAGGGGTGGCCGTCTGGAGTGCCATCGAGCAGAAGAAGAGACTGAGTTGCTTGTTAGTCAAGGTTCTTTCGAATATATAGGGGAAAGGGGTGGTTCTTCAAGACTCACTCTACTGGGCCTCGAGGATCTCGCGAGCAAACTCGCGGATCGTGGCGAGATCGCGCTTGGCCTTCCAGCAGCCCTGGCCGGGGTAGATGCACCAGCGCTTCTCCTCGGGGGTCTCGACCTCCTCGCCGACGGCGGCCAGGACGTCGCGGGTGATGTCCTTGATGTCGTCCGAGGAGATGTCGCTGCGCTTCTTCTTCCAGCAGCCCTGGCCGGGGTTGGTGCACCAGGTCGGGTCGGCCTCGCGCTTGGCCTTCTGGGTCGCGGAGAGTGTCACGTTGGGCTGGACGCAGCCGCCGAGGACGAAGCACTTGTTGTTCTCGTTCTCGGGGTCCTCGTGGGCGCCGCCGATGCGGGCGACGTATGAGGCGAAGCTGTTGAAGGCCGGGTGGCTGCCGATCTGGATCGAGGGCCAGCCGCGGGAGGCGTCGGCGTCGACGGGGAGGCTGCGGCCCAGGACGCCGTCGACAAAGGCGTCAATGGCGCGCTTGACCTTCCAGCAGCCCTGGCCGGGGTTCATGCACCAGGCGGTGGCGAAGGGCTCGGGGACGGCCTCGGCCTCGGCCTCGCGCTTGCTCTTGTAGGCGACGGCCCAGGGCTCGGGGGCAGCAGAGGCGTCTCGCTTGGTCTTCCAGCAGCCCTGGCCGGGGTAGGTGCACCAGACACCGTTGGGGAAGTGCCACTGGGGCTCGGCCTCGGCGTCACGCTTGGCCTTCCAGCAGCCCTGGCCCGGGTTGGTGCACCAGGTGGGGTCCGCCTCGGGGACGGGCTCGGGGACGGGAGCGGCGTCACGCTTCCAGCAGCCCTGGCCGGGGTTGGTGCACCAGGTGGGGACGGCTTCGGCCTCGGGCTCGGGGACGGGCTCGGGGACGGCCTCGGCCTCACGCTTGGCCTTCCAGCAGCCCTGGCCCGGGTTGGTGCACCAGGTGGGGGAGGCCATGGCCACAGAGCTGGCGATGGCGACGGTGGCGAGCAACTTCATGGCGGCGGTTGTCGGAGGGTTGTCGACTGAGAGGGAGTGGTTCGAAGAGATGTTGCGAGTACGATGGATTCTGTTGCGAATCTCAAAGGATGAGATGACTCTTGTGGATGGAGAAGCAAGAAGGAGAGCCAGCCGATGAGATGGCACGAGATCCTCGACGCTTTATACATGGAGAATATCGCGAGCGCTTCGAGATTTCCCCTGAAAGCCGATTGATCAATTTAGCTTCGTTCAAATCCCGATTGAGCCAGGGCCCTTTTGGCAATGCGCCTCCTCCCCCGCATCTTCTTGCAAAGCTCAGATCGTTCTGCGTCTTGTTGGCCGACAGTGTAAAGGGACGAGGGGTGGCGATATGTTTTGGACTGGCTTATTGACCTTATTGACTAGAGGCTCGCTCAATAAGCCTCCACCAGGACAGCCAGGGGTCAGAGACCGAAGGAGGGCGGAGGGGCCTCGCCATGCACGTTACGGTGCCTCAAAGACCAGACGGCTGGGCCGACACGAGTCGCAACACACAATTGGTATTGGTGGCCATCTTCCGTCGATTGACCAGGCGACTTGATGGAGACTTGAGATTCACTGGCACTATTCGCGGCCTCTCGTCATTGAACATATTGAGGCTTCTCAATTGTCCATGAGGCTAGAGCTTCTAGTCAGTAACGGACAACACAAGCGGACGACGAAGACGACAACAACGGCTTTGATGATTGAGTATTGAGCACGATTTCCGAGACAAGGCAGGAATAGCAGACTGCTTCCTGTTGACGTACCTTTGAATCTCTGGTCCCCAAAGGCGCGCACGCCCCCTGTGTCCGTCTCCCCTTCTCGTTTCTTCCGAACCGTGCACTCGTTGGTCATGGCCATCTCACGACAGGGCTCAGGCTGGTGAAGACTGGGATCCGACATGAAAAAAAAAAAAAAGCCAAGAATGGAAAACGTATAGAAGGCCCGGGCCAAACGGGAAAGCTTGGAAAGAGGCAGAGAAGAAGTGATGATATCGCCAAGCACGAACGAGAGTCCAAGCTCTGGAAGATGGCCAATCATGTGCCTCGTGCGTCGTGTTGGGTCGCCGGCCTTCTTAGTGCGGGTCGCCTTATTGACGACTCTCTATTGACGACTGAATCGGGTAAACTTCAAGATGTCGCAACAAAGACCATTGCTCCTCGCTCTCGTGGTTGACAAGATCCGGGTTCGGCGAAAGGTCATCGCCTCATCTGGCAGTTCCGGAGTCCACGACAAGCGGCTGCTTGCTCGCATGATGGCTGGCGAACCATCATGGGGCTGCTATAGCCGAGGAGGCCACTCCGGTCCATCAATGGATACCCGATAGATGGATACTGAGATGGATAGAACCTCGGATCAGATTGATTGCAGGCCAATTTGAAAGCTGCAGGACGCTCCTCGCATCGGAATCGGATCATCTTGCGGTGGTACTTTGTGCGTCTCCCCAGCGGTTCAAGGAGGCATCACGCAACGTAGTCTCTCGCCGTTTGTTCGCTCGTCTTGTCCCAACGAACAGAAACAACACGAGATATCAGATATCTCTGGCAGCCGGCGGCTATCACAACAAGCGATCCCAAGCGTTTGACCTTTAGACCAAGATGCCAGCCATCCCTGGTCTGTCGCTGGCACTTTCGTGTTGGCATTCAAATCATCGTCGTTGCGTCACAAGATCTGTCTGTCTGACATTAGCATCTCAAGAAAGCAGAGGTCATCTGGTGATTGGGCTTCCACCGTGTTCGGGCGCTGAATAGAATGCCAGCGTGATCTCACCTCAACCCTTGGGCCATCATCCATTGTGCTCCCAACCTTGGTCAACAAGCATCTCCTTCCGGGCGCGAATCCAGGCGAGTTCCGTCGGCAGCTTGGGCTTGAGCGCACGGTTTCGCGCGCAATCTCAGGCAGGTAGCAAGAGATGGACGGGCATCGGCGAGGACCTTATTGACAGATCCTTTGATGCTATTGAGGACCTAAAGGGGTAATCACCAAACCAGAAACCCCCCCATCCTTCCTCTGGCTGTCCGGTGCAGGGCTGCCAGCTCGGAGACGATTGCCAAGACGAAGTCGTTGTCTCGAAGCGACCAACGACGCCGCCGGTCCAAGGACCTGGTATGCGATAACCCTGGCACAGTCAGATGGCCCGAAACAGCAGTTTTCCTCTTCATGAATGTCGCCGGCTTTGAGGTCGTCTTGAAATGTCCGGCCCCTGCTGCAGGTCTCACATACCAAGCCTCAAACGCCCGCCCCGCGCGGAAAGATGGAAGCCAGGAAGCAAAATTCTCGAATGCTTGGGGGAGAGGCGAGCCCGCGATCCCTGTCCAGAGTCTCGACAGATCTTTCCAAAACCAGGCATCGTCCCACAGAAGAGATCCCGACGGGCTCGTAAAAAGGGCGTGATGCTCCTGTCTGGGCTGGTTGAAACTCCGGTTGCAATTCTGCCCATAGCCCTCATTGATAGAGCTTCTGGGCCGCAGTGACTCGTCAAGGACGAACTAGAGACACGAGAAGTCTCCGACCATCGATTCCAAGGGAAGCTTGACCGAGAAGGCATGCCGTTGGATCCAACATGCCTTCCTAGCCCTCTCCTCCCCCTCCGAGAAGCATCATGATGTTGGTCGACCGGATGAGGCCCTCGTCCTGCACCTCGCGGCGATGACACCATACATGATGTCTTCCTCGGGCTCTTTCCCCCGCGGAACATCCATCCTGGTCGAGACCCCTGCGAACAGGTCTGCATCGATGATGTCTTGCCCGTGGCTCATGGACGGCAACAGTCCAATCATCCCAATCACTCCGGCGGGTCCAGCCCCGGATCCCGCGTAGCATTGATGCGTCTCGGTCGAGATCCACGCGGACCCGAGGTGACCTCGTCCGCGTGCATAGCTTCGCAAGCCGTCGTCGGGAGGTCCCAACACCAGATGCCCAAGAGCAGTCATGCTTCCGAAGCTCACAGCCGAGCGTCCCGCCGAGCGTGCCGTCTTTGAATAGCTCTTTGGACTGACAGGCCAGCCCATTGAGAGACGCTGCTCCTCGAGAGGCGCCGTTGCCTAGAAAGGTCCATGAGACACTTGCCTCCTCTCGCAGTCATCGAGGTAACATCGACACTGAAGACCGAGTCATGACAGACCTTTGATTTGAACGGCCCTGGGCCGAGCAGGCAGTCCAGGTCTTTAACACCAAACACCGGCGTGATCTTGGGAATAGAGAATCCGATGCAAGTGCTCTGGACGTCGTGTCTGCCATCGATCCTGCGTTGTTGACAGTACCGACGTTTGCTCAGCTCGCAATGCCCATGTCCATATCCATGGGAAGTGAAGTTGAAGATGAAGTTGAAGTTGAAGTTTGCGAGTCCAAAGGGAAGCCGCAGTCCGTGATTCTGATTTAGCCGAAGTGCGCCCCTCGTGTTCGTACTCGTACCAACGGCATACATATTCGAAATTGATATTCCAAGAGGCGACTGTCTTGTTCCCATTTCACATGCTCATGCTTGATGTTTGCATCGAATGAAGGACAATTGATAGCGGTTCACTGGCTGGAAAGAAAAGATGTCATACGTCTTGGCCCTGTTTCAGTGCAGCGCCGTCCATGTGCTCGTCTGTGAATGGGCTGGAGCTTCAAGATATGTAAATGTCTAGGGTAGGTCCTCAGTCTGAGATTGACGTGCATGAATTCACATAACATTGATATTTGACCCCATCGTGAGAACATCAATGGACGACACGACCAAGAACATAGCAAAGGATCAATGGTGATTAACATGTACTTCTAGCCATCCAAGCCTCTCAGAAAGAAGCAATCGATCATTGATGTTTATGGGTCGCAGTGGAGTGGAATGGAGATTCGCTCCGCTACACTATTGCCTCCTCCAGAGTCCAGACCCTGCACGCTCTACCCCAGATTTTCAATGGCTCCCCACATCCGTCATCGCGAGCAGGCATTGATCTAGATCCACAGCACGGATCTCATCTCGAGGTCTCCACCGGCCCAGCACTTCAGGCTTGTGCTTCCATCTCCAGGATCCCAGAGTATATAGGGAAATGCAGAATTCGCTTCATCCACCCAATTGATCTAAGGAATTGATCTATTCGAATCACATCGCTACCAGCTTTTCATCCTCCCCGCAATCAAGCCATCTCGATTCCCTCCTTGTCCTTCTCCTGCACCGCGAACCGCCACCCGAACTCGTCCTCCTCCCTGCCCAGCTGGATCCCCTTGAGCCGCGCCAGCAGCTTCAGGCACACCTCTCCCGCGTCCTCCTGCTCCGCGGGGATGTACATCACCGTCTCCTCGCCGTCCGCGTGGCCGACCTTGCCCCCGCGCGGCAGCTTGTCCGAGCGCCGCCTCGTGATGCTCCGGATGGGCACGAGCGCCGCCGCCGTGCCCGCCGCCATGACCTCGCTGAACCGCGGCAGCTCCGTGTACTTGATCGGCCGCTTCTCGACCTTCCAGCCCCACGACGTCGCGATCTGCAGCACGCTGGCGCTCGTCACGCTGTCGATGACGCACGTCGAGTCCGGCACCACGAGCGTGATGTCGCCCGCGCCCTCGCCCTCGCCCCGCAGCACCCCGATGAACCCGCTCGTGCTGAACTCGTCAATGTCCTCGTGCCGCGCGCTGTCCAGGTGCAGCGTGATGCCGTAGCCCTCGCTCCGCGCGCGGTCGCTCCACCGCAGCACCGGCGCGTAGTTGCCCCCGACCTTGGCGTGCCCGCAGCCCAGCGGCGCCGTGCGGTCGAACTCGTCCAGGATCAGCGCCTTGGTCGGGTGCGTCCCGTGGTACACGCCCGTCGGCACTACGAAGACGCAGAACGTGTACCCGTCCGGCGCGTTGAGGCCCAGCTGCGCGCTCGAGCCGTACAGCTGCGGCCGCACGTACAGCGCCGCCCCGGTCTCGTGCGGCGGCACGAACTCGGCGTTGAGCGCCACCGCCGCCCGGACGGCCTGCAGGAACATGTCCACGGGGACGTGCGGCATGCACGCCACGTCCGCCGAGTGCTGCAGGCGCACCGCGTTGCGGTCCGGGCGGAAGATGCTGATGCCCGCGTCGCCGGGGGTCCGGAACGCCTTGAGGCCCTCATACGCCTGCTGGCCGTAGTTGATCGCGGGGGACATGCCGTGGATGCGCATGTAGGGATCGCGGACGAACTTGAGCGGGGTCCATTTGCCGGTCTTCATGGAATACGTCGACTCGATATGGCCGTGGACTGTACACACACGACATTAGCATCCTCCCCAAGCTCAAGGGCCCCGGATACCTTCGGGTTGGGCTGAGTAGTAGGTATGTGATTTACATACCTTCGCGGACCATGAAGCCCACATTACTCCAGTCAATGGTCGTAGTCGAAGGAGGAGGGAAAGTCATCTTGTCGGTTGTGAAAACGAGAAGCACGGAGGGACTGAATCAAAGGCTCAATTGCCAGAAGAAGGAGAAGAAGAATCACAGGACTTCAATCTCAAAATCAGGAAGAGGGAGAAAAGGGGAATAAAAACCAATTGGGTTCGCTGTCAGCCCGGTAGTTCCGGCCACGGCATTCACATCGCAGTCAATCTGGCCGCCCAACCCCACCCGATCTCGGACTTCCGCTGTACTAAGCTTGGGAGTACTCGTGCTCGTACTACTCCGTACTCGTAGATGGATGGAGAACCTGTATGGATCCATCCATCTGTAACGAGGGACCCCCGCCCTGTCTGACAGCGCTCGATCCCGGCACCAGCAGTCGTTAGTGCGAGCGTGTGCCGTCTTCTCCTCGCCTCTCACACGACCGAGTAGGAGCTTGTTCTTCCTAGAGGCAGGGGCCGGGGCGCTGGAATTCCGTAGTAGTACGGAGTACTCCGTAGTAGCAGTAGTGATTGGAGCATTGAAGAGCACCGTGTTCGCGCAACTCCTTCGTAGATTCTCTCTGCGATGACGGGGGTGCGCGAAGGAGGGTGGTGCCATGGTCGGCACTGGGCAGCGGTCCGCGTGTGGACATCAAGCTGTCATCACGAGCATGGTCACGTGCTCAAGAGGAGGGGTTGTCCACATATGTTAAATGAGAGGCTCATTCTCTATACAGGGTAGCTTAAACAACATCCCAGAGGCCGATATTGACTGGACCAGCGTCAACCACACATTGACCGGCATCAAGCAGCATCAATGTTCATTCCGCCAAAACGCTAAGATATTTGGGTTCGATATGACAATGCACGGCAGGATGCTGAGGAGCTGAATGCGGTGGGCCAGGCGGATGCCGTCAGCCTCCGTTCACGAACTCTGTACTCCGTAGACATGAATGCTTTGTTGAGCTTCTTTAGCGACATCGGAGTCAAAGGGGTAATTCCGATCGGTCGCCGGACGGTCTCACAGTCAAGCCGAGAGCCTTGATGGTTTGAGAATACGGTATCACAAAACTCCGTACGGAGTATGGAAAAATGGGCAAGCAAACAAGCGAATTTATAAGCATCAATCAATTTGATGCCATCATCCATCTCCACCCCTCTCTATCCAAGAGATACCAAAGAGAACTCATAAGACGCCTCCCATGAACATGTCGAGAAAATATGACGCCAGATCGCTAAGAGAAATGAAGAGAAAAATTTCAAATGTGCTCAAGACAAAGATGCCAGACGTTGGAGACACGTTAAAAGACCTGCAAATCATTAGTCCAGTTCTCAAGTCAACCCTAAGCGGGAGAGGGAGTGGAGAGGGAGTGGAGAGGAAGGGGAGGAGGGGAGGAGGGGAAGGGAAAAAAAGGGGGAGGGGGGAAAGGGGGGGACGCTTACCGCTCACGCCCTGAGTCAGTGTGGCCGCCGCCTCTGTACTCCTATTTCCCAAGCTCACCGTGACAACGTTCTGAACCTTGCCTTCCTCGCCCAGGCGATTCGCCCACTTGAACACCTTTTCGTCCTCTCGGCCATCTCCAACAATCATCAAAAAGTCAAAGGCGTTTTCCTCACCACCCTCGGAGCTGAGCCTTGCCTTCTGGCCCTCATAGACCTTCTGGGCGGCTGTGCGCTTCGTCCACTCCATGGGCTCGACCAGGACCACGCCATCTGAAGCCAGCGCATGCACGCGCTGCGACTCGCAAGCGTCGTTGACATGGCTGGCACAGTCGGAGGCTTGGCGAGACGCCGCTTCGAAGTCTTCAGCGTTGTTGTAGTGGAAGAGCAGGCTGCAATGCCGCTCTTCGATTTGGGCGCCAGGCGTCCGCTCCAGGTAGTACCTCAAGATGGGTTTGACCGATCGCTTCCAGTCTGCGATCCGTGAAGAATCGGCCATTTCGACCCACTCTTCCGTGCCACAGTCTCGGACGAAGCAACCATTCTCGGCGATGAGGCCCAAATTCGGCACACGCCGAAAGACACGGTTGAGCTCCTCTGGTCGTCGGCCGGACATGACGTAGACGGTGTTGCGCTCGTCAAGCAAGAGGTCGTTGAGCGTGTCCAGGGTCCTCTGAGGGCTGACAGGGATGATTTGGTTCACGGGGCCCCAGCTGACGAGGGTACCTTCGTAGTCGAGGACGAATAGTCTGCGCTGGGATCTCTGGTACTTGACAGAGACAACGGGTATGGACAGGCGCGGGATCGACGTCTGGTCCCTCTTGTGCTGCTCGTCATGGGCCCGGTCGAGACGCGCAATGAACTCGGAGAACCAGTGGGCGCCCGTCTGGTGGGCAACGCGCTCGTGAAGGTTCTTCCAGCGCCGAGCCTTTTCCTCGTCGCCCATCTCGAGGGCCTGCTTAATGGCATCCGCGCACTGCCGGTAATGCCAAGGGTTGACCGATAGCTCGTTCTTCCCGAACAGGGACGAGGTTCCCGTGAATTCAGACAGGATGAGCGAGCCATGCTTCTTGTTGGGAAAGACGTTCCCGTCCTGGCAGAAGATGTACTCGTGAGAAGTGAGGTTCATGCCCTCGCGTTGGCTGGTGATCATGAGAGCGTCGGCAATGGTCAGGAGGGCGAGGTATTGGGCATAATCAATGTCTTGCTTCAGGTAGACGACGGGTTGATAGGCAAGATTGGCCCACGAGGAGTTGACTCGAGTGACGATATCCGAGACGGCCGCATCCAGGTCGCTCGGTTCGCCCGAGGAAAGGGCAACTTGAATGAGAACCGCGTTCTCACGCCACTCGGGGTTCTTGTTGAGGAAGAGCTCATACGCGAGGAGCTTCTGCCTGACACCGCGAACGTGATCAAGCTTGTCTCGGGCCACGATGAGTCTCTTTCCCTTGTATCGCTCTTGCATGATGCTCAACCACTTGTTCACCTCGGACGATTGACGGTGCTTGTCAAGGCTGACGGGGTCAATGCCAATGGCGAGACTGACGATGTCGACGAAGCGATCCTCGAGCTGGACGCCCTCCGTGGTGGCCTCGACGGTGAGGATTCGGGTGCAGGTCTGCAGAAAGTGGCGGGTGTACTCCTGAATCTGGAAGCCAACGAGGTTGGCGCCCAGCATGCCCTCGAGGAGCTCCTTGCGCACGGCCAGGCAGCGGAAGACCTCCGAGGAGGGGAAGGCGACGTGCAGGAAGAAGCCGATCTTGGCATCGGGGAGCTTCTTGCGAACCATCTCGGGGACGAGGAGCAGGTGGTAATCATGGATCCAGATGACATCTCCCCGCTTCCAGTTCTGAACAATCTTGTCGGCGAAGGCCTGATTGACCTTGACGTAGTATTTCCACGAGTGATCCTCGTACGCTTTGCTCTTCGGGTTGTCGGGGATCTGGTAGTGGAAGACGGGCCAGAGGATCTGCTTGCAGAAATGGGTGTAGTGACCGTCGAAATCCTTGTCTGACGGGAAGACGGCGAGCATATCGTGCTCGTTGGCCAGTGTGTCCTCGATGTCCTGTCTCTGCTGGGTGCCTTCGAGGGCATCCGTGGGCATTCCCAGGGTACCAACCCAGGTGTAGTCGCTCAGGCTCCCATTGCGGCGAGCAGCCTCGGCGGCATTACGAAGGCCGCCATTGCCCTGGTCGGCGCTGACGACTCGCCACTGGGCGGTAGCGAAGACCTGATCGTGGCTCTCGCTGCGGACCAGAGGCTTGGGCTGGAGGACGCCAAGGCGACCCAGTTCTTCGGCCTTTTTCTTGATGCGTCCGCCCTCGAAGATATCGGCCGGGGGAGGCGTGTTGGCTCTCGACCGGGGCAGATCGGGACGGCCACCCCAAGCCTCGAGGCCCTTGTCAGAGGGGGAGTTGTCGGAGTGGGGAAACTGGATGCGGAAGCCATCCTCGTTCGCGAACGGATCGGGCGACGTGGGCACGTCGACAGGGGTCTGTGGAGGAGTGATGTCGGGCTGTGGCGTGAAAAGACTTGGCTGCGTCTCAGCGGGAGGAGCAGAGGTAGGCTTTGGGATGGGGAAGTCCTTGGGGTAGCGTTTGGAGAGGGACCTCTGGTGACCGGGAGGACTTCCGGGGAGGTTGAACCGGACGGTCTTGGGGAGGAAGCTGAGCATTGATTAGCAGAAAGGTCGAAGCCAAGGCATTGCCAGGCGGGAAAAAGCGCAAGCCGGTTCATGGACTCACAGAGAGGCAATGAAGACGGTCATGTTGGGTGTCGAGACGAAGTGCCTTGTTCTTTTTGTTGCGCCGGTGGCGGATCAGTCGAAGGACTGCCGGAAAGCAATTGAGGAAGAGGAGGAGGTCCAAGCAAAGGACTCGGGCCGCTCCCAGATGGGTTATCGGTGGCTTCTTTATAGCACAGGCATATGGACGGACGTGGCTGGAGTGGTGAATGGCCGTGACGAGTTTGATTGGCGATGTTGCAGTGTGACAGAGGGTAGCCCAAGACGAAAGGTAACTCGTACGGTACTGGGCGTCGAGAACAAATTGGAGGCCGTCGAGGTCCGGGGCGATTTTATAGCAGTAAGGCAGAGATGAAAGTCCTGAGGAGAGATTGAAACACGAGGCCGAGGGTCAGAAGACTTGGAGAAGGTGAAAGCAGGGAGACAAGTCGCGGCAGATGGGGAGAAGTTTTGAAATGCTGGAAGCTGGAAGCAGGTGATGCAGAAGCGGCCAATGGCGGAAATGCGAAGCTGCAAAAAGCTGCAGGTTGCGAGTTGCGAGGTGCGAGTGGCAGGAGGCGGAGCTCGCACGGGGCAAAGCAGGTAGCGTTCACACTAAGGTAACCTAAGCTGATGCGCGCATTAGCACGTTCCATTTCGTACTTGATTGGGGGAGAGTACCTTGACCCAGTGCGCGGGGAAAGCTTGGGTGATCAGTGCCAACCGGGACAAGCCAAGACTTTGAGAGGGAAAAAAAAAAAAACTTCAAGGCGTCTCCTCCAAAATCCCTCGGAGAATTTCGGCTGAGATGGACGTATCGAGCAGGGATCGGCGGGAGCAGAGGGTTGAATAATACAGTGAGTCCAATACTGTACTCCGTACGCAGACGATGGATGGATGGATGGATGGATCGCAGACGAGATCAGAAGCTCAGGGAATGATGATTGAAATCGACGCATGCGTCACACGAAAGCCGGCGAGTCTGGCCCGAGGGCGGAAGACGGCCCGGGGATTCAATAGCTGGAGGGAAGAGAGAGACTCGAAAGTCGAGGCCAGAAGCGGTGGAGGATGATTGAAGTTCAAGTTTAATGTTGAAGATGATGAAGTTGAAGAGTCGACGATTCGGATGGACGGAGGGAATGAGCAGGACAAACAACCTGTTCTTGCCGTATTTACTTGAGGAAACAACATAGGTTAGTACAGGTACCGTGTAGGTCCTTCCTGCCGTGGAGAATCTGTTCCGACACCACATGGAAAGCACGGCTGGCTGCCTGTTCCTGCCTCGTACAGTCGAGGGTCGTGGGATCATGTTTCCCGTCGCGCGGAAGGCATGACTCAAGCAACGTGCCAGGCGGAAGGAGCGAATCATTGCCGGACTCTTGGCCTCAAATCAGTCCAACCTCGACAAAATGCCTCTCCTTTGACTTCAACATCGAGTCAATTACGATGCCTTCGAGCATTGCTCAATCAGTACACCCGTCCTCTCAATACCACTCTGAATACCACTAGATCCGGTCTACTCATCCTCGGGTTGAGGCTTTCGGCCTTCAGGCTCCTGTCAGGAGACCCGGATCGAGACTCGCCTCGGCTTCACTTGGCTGCAAAGGGCGAGATGACGACGCACTCCGCCCCGGGTCGCCCAAGCCGCCGAACTCGTTCCACTGTTTGCGGTCGCAGTAGCTCTGGTGGGAGTCGCTGCTCCGGCCCATGACGACGCCTGTGAGAGCCTGTGGCCCGTGAGCCTGAATTAGTGGTGTTGGGAACGGCATCCCGGTCGGTTGCCGAGCTATTCGGGGCACGTCCGCGAGTTGCTGCGACCTCCCCTTGCCCGTGGATCGATCCGTACGTCCATACTACTCCGTACTGACTTTGACTGCTGCTACAGGAGAGTACCCTTCGTTGTCTGAACCTCGGATACTCGGCCGGGGAAGACATCAAGATTCGGCCGGATTCGCGGCACCACAATGACAGCGGTTCACGACGCCCCATTAGAGGTGATACCGTACGGCATTCGATAGACCCTGGAGGCCGTCTTGTACAACGCAGACTCACCTCTTCGCCCCATCGTCATCATCGTCATCCGTGCAAAGAATCCGGCGGCCATGATGGTAAACTGATCCCTCCGCCATGAATTAGATTGTTTGTGCCCCTTCCTCACAATTCACCCCTTGGCTGCCCCTTGTCTCCTCCAGTCTTCGAGGTTTTTAACTCAGCTGACATCCTCGACTCTTCAGGTAGTACTCCGTAGCGAAGCCAAGCATGGAGCCAAAGCCTAGATCTCTCCGTCTTGTCTCGCCTGCTGTCTTGTCTGCATGCAGCCTCACGAAAACCCAAACCCCGTGGCCAATTCTCATGCCCCTCCACCGACTTCTCGTCCGCCATCCCGCTCCCCGCGCAGTGACCCATCACCGCTCCCCAGCTTCTGGCCAGGTCCTCCAAGATGCTGCCGAGTCCCTCGATACGATATCAACACAACATCCTTTCACTGGAGCTAACCACGCCCAGACCCCCTATATTGAGCACCTGGAGGACTTATGTACAATGTGCTGCCCGTTTCTTGATCCTTCGCTTTGACGAGCCTCTATTTTGAGGGCCAAGGATTTGATAACAAGGAAGATGAATGGTGGCCCCCCTCCCGTCCGTCGCCCACGTTGTGCCGCCCACCATGGCCATTGGCCCTGTCGATCACACATGTCTTCTCCAGCGCGGGTCCATCAACCAGGACCCTTTCGGTCTATCAGACCCGCCGCGGCACCCCGATCTCGCAGGAATGCCGTCATGGACAACCACACACGGTCTCTCAGCACATGCTTACCCCGTATCGTACTCGTACGAGTTTGATACTCCGTGCTTGCATCTACCGGTATATATACTCCGTACATATGTACATATGAGCCACCGTCTCTCCCGAAATACCGCGGCGGGCACACAAACCTCAAGAAGCGAGGCATTTTGCCATCGGGCTTGTGTATGTAAATGCCGTTGCAGCTCATCTAGTACTGCCGAATGCAGCACTCGATACCGGTACATGACCTCATGAAGTCCATGTCATGTCCGTACGCATGTACATACTGCCTACCTATTACTACTGCAGTGGTATTCAGCATCTCGATGGTGTCATGACTTGAGGATTGATTGTTCGCCAATCCTTATCCCCCCAAGGACAGATGACCCGAGTACGAGGCAATCTATCGCCCGTGTAACAGCACGCAATCACGGCCCATCCAATTGATCCATCTTTATCCGCGGCAAATCACCGCTCGCGCCCGCCACGATCGCCGTCGGCACTTTCTCGTCGCCAAATGCCTTTGCCCTCTCCCGGAGTAATCGGTCCGTACGCATCAGTGGGACTTCCTTGTGTCTTCCGTGCCAGATCGGCCTCCGGATCAGGTTTCTTCAAGGTAGTATCGATGGTTTCGCCTTCACGATCCTTCCCCTCTCCTTTCCCTGTCATATGTAGATGACACTGAAGAGGCCGTGATTGATTGGCCACAGAGGTCCCAACAAAACAAAGGAGGGAAATCCCAAAACGCTGGAGAGTGATATTGATTGCTTTGCGGCGTGATTGCCTCCAAACCGGGGGCGCCTCTCATGGGGCTTGCTACCTATCCATTGTGCGATGCTATGCCACGTCATCCGCCCCCGTTCAAACAGCGGCAGAGCCCTTTTGGGCTCTGGTGGGTTGTTGCAAGATCATCCGTTGTGCCCCTCGTGGCAAACCACTGTTGAGCCCCTCTGCCTCCTGATTGCTTCTTCTGTCTTGAGTGTACGAGTATGTCTTCTCCGCGTCTAACCCCGTGCGTCTCGCTTTATCAGTTCCGCCACAGCCTCACTGCCTTGTCCTTGCCACCACTGCCGACGCGCTGTCCGTCAGGACTCCAATCCACCTGCGGGACGTTAGTGCCTTTACCAATGGACTTCTCACAGACGAAGCTGAAAAAAAAAAACAGGGGCAGGCTCGGGGAGGGAGGAGAGGATCGGACTCACAGCGTATACCTCGTCCTGGTGACCGGGCAGGTCAACGGCGAGCTTACACGTAGCCATCGACCACACCTTGAGCGTCGTATCCTTTGAGCCCGTCACGAGCAGCCTGCTGTCCGCCGAGAAGGCGCACTGGTAGATGGGTGCCACATGGCCGCGCAGCGTGTTGATAAATTTGCCATCCCTAGATCCCAAATATCAGCCACGACTTCGAGTCCTGTTACCTGTCGCTCGCTGCCCGGGAATCACTATCGATTTCCGACCGACCGACCGACCGATCAAGGGCCTGACAAACCTCCCGTTCCAGATCTTGGTGTGGTTGTCCCACGCGGCGCTGGCGATGAGGCTGCCGTCGGGGGAGAACGTGACGTGGTTGATGGCCTTTTGGTGTCCCAGCATTCGCTGCACGGGCTTCGTCCCCTGCGAAGGATCCCAGAGGTACATGGTGAAGTCATCCTAGCAGCGCGGTCAGGTGGAGGGAACTGATGGGAAACCCAACTTGTGAAAACGATTTGATCGAGACGGAGCAACTCACAGACGCTGATACGAGGCGCTCAGCGACCTTGCCCTGGAACCGGGCCGCCTTCTCGAAACGCTCCTTGGCCTTCTGCCGCTTGCCCTCCTCCGTGTCCGGGGTCGGCTGGTGGTCGTAGAACGAGGTCCGCAGCGCGAAGTCGGTCGACAGCGCGAGGTGGTTGACCCAGTGCGCATGCGCCGACAGAGTGTGCACGAGCGTGCCCTTGTCCGCGCTCCACACCCTGATTGTCTTGTCGTGGCTCGCGGAGTAGATGTGCCCGGCGCCGCCCCACCGGACGCAGCTGACGCTGCCCTTGTGCCCGGCGAGGACGTGCTCGACGCGCCCGGTGTTGACATGCCAGACCCGGATCGTCGCGTCCTTGCTCGCGCTCGCGAGCCGCGGTGACCCGTTCGCCCACAGGTGGTACGGCTCCCACGCGATGCTGGTGACCCATTTCGAGTGGCCCGTCAGGGCGCCGGGGCTGACCGGCTTGCCCGTCGCGGGATCCCAGAGGCGCACCGACTTGTCCATGCTGCCCGTCGCGAGGCGCTTGCCGTCCGGGGACCAGGACACGCAGAGGACCCAGTGCGTGTGGCCGGACAGGGTGTGCTTTGGCGTGCCCGTCTCGGCGTCCCATATCCGCGCGGTGTTGTCTCCGGACCCGGTCGCGAGCCAGCTGCTGTTGGCGGGGCTGAACTGGGCCGTCAGGATCGCCTCCCCGTGGCCTGGTATCCTGTGCGACATCCGGGTGACGGCCTGGACCTTGAATACGGCTTGGGGCTCGGCGCTCAGCGTCACCGTCGTCTCGAAGGGGTTCTCGATGCCATGGCTGCGCAGGAGCTGGAGCAGGTCGGTCGGGTACTGGTCGACGATGATATCGGTTTCGGGGATGTGTATTCTGAAGCGATATGGGAGGAACTCTTCCTTTTCCTGCGGCGGTCTTGTCTCAGCGATGCTGGCCCCAGAAGCACACGGATGGGGAAAGGGAAACAATCAAATCAGGGCGTACTCTAGCGAGAAGGGTGTTGAGGAGCAGTGACAGATTCTTCTCGGAGGCGTCGGCGAGGGGAACCTCGATCACGTCTGCCATCTGATTGCCATCGCCGTCGAGGAAACGAGCCTTGAATGACCCGGCCGGACCAGCCGACAACTCTGTGACATCTTGCTGAACCCTGCTGCGCTCGAGATCCTCGCGCCTCTGGCGTTTTGAGGGTGGCGGGAGTACGGTCGCCATGGTCGCAAGAGTCGCAAGAGGGGGGATGGGTCAGAAAAGAGGGAAAAGGAAAGCAAAAGAAACAGAAACAAAGACAATGACTCTATCAAGGACCGATTACGCGGGATGCTATGGCCGGGATGCAGAGGCAATCATCTTGGTGATGGTGGTGATTGGGATTATCGCATCAAAAGTCGAGGTGGGGCGGATCCGGCAGAAAATCTGGGAAAATTTGGGCGGTGAGCAGCGATGTGGGGCTGATATCGATGGCCATCTCAAACGGCCATCTTTTTTTTTTGGCTTCTAAAGGCGGGATTGAAGCTGCGAGGCACCAGAAGATTATATTGTACTCGTAGATTGCGCCTTGGAGGTTAGTCTACTCGTAGTAGTAATCGCTCTGGGACTGGCGGCGGCATTAGCGACGGCGAGAACGGCCACAGCGACCACGACGACGGACGGCGACGGCGATGATGACGAAGACGAAGACGCAGACGAAGACGCAGACGACGACGACGACGATGACGACGAAAGACTCAGCAGACAAGAGGTAGACGTTGATTATTGGCAACTCTCAAAAAACAATGCTACTCCGATCTGGTGGCCAACGGCGGTCCGGGTCGTTCATCCTATAACTGCTGGATATCCGGCTGTCCTGGCATGCCTGGCCGGTGGCCTCGCATCTGCTTCGGGGGATTGGAGAAGTGCTGGAACTGCTGCATCGTCATTTCGGCCAGCGGCGCCTGGGCGTGGCCGGACCCTGGGCCCAGCTGGAAGTGAGCGTCCTGCATCAGCGGCTGGATCTGGGCGGCCTGCGCATCCTGCTGCATCTGCGATCCGGGCAGGGACTGGGGCAAAGGCTGCTGGGAGACGTCTGGCTGCGGGATCGGTTCTGTCTGCCGTCGCTGGCGTCGCATCCGCTGTTTCTGTGAGGCAGTCTGCTTACGGGTCTGGTCCACCTGTTGATGTCGTTTGTCCTGGGCCTCCTGCCTCCGCTGGCGCTGCCAGTCCTCGTTCTGCACGGCGTAGATGGCCGCCAACCTCAGCTGTAGCTGCGCCAGGGCATTCAGGCGATCGGGCTGGGCCATCTTGCGGTAGTCCGTCTTGAGCTGGTGGAAGGCGTCGCCGGTCAGGCGGAGGTTCGGCTCGGAGACGCCTGCGAGCTGCATCGCCGTCGAGGTCTCGGTGTCGGGTCGAGGGCCAAGATCTGGAGCGTTTAGCAGGCAGTCTCTCTCTGAAACCTCCCCCTCCCCATGCCCCTCCCGCCCCCCTTCACCCTGCCCCCTCTCCTGCTCTTCCTCCTCCGCATCTTCTTCTTCTTCTTCTTCTTCTTCTTCTTCTTCTTCTTCTTCTTCCTCCTCCTCCTCCTCCCTGGCCCACCATTGGCAGCATATTCCGGGGGAGGGAGAGGCAATTGAGCGAATTGGCTTACCCAGCTCTTCCTCGACGTTGTTGGCCTCGTCGTCGCTGGCCTCGGAGGGAGTCGGCGGCTCGGGGGTGCCCGGGGCGTGGTTGTGCTGGTCGCATGAGATGGTCAGGACCCAGCCGCCAATGGTCTTGCGGTTGACGGCCTTTGCCTTCCACGGGCAGTCTGTCTTCTTTGTGGTGGTCTTGTGCTTTGTGGCCATGCACTTGTATGGCCGGCCGCCCCGATCGCAAACCAGATCACAGCGGACTATCTCGTTGCCCGGGATGTCGGCACCGCCCATCCTCGACCGGTGGCTCCTAGCCTTGACTATCTTGTAGCCCTCCTTCTCCATGCGGCCGTTGAGCTCCTTCATGAGGTCCTCGTAGGTGTCAAAGACGCCGGAATGTGGCACTGCCACTGCCTCGAGGATCCCGAACATGATGAACGCGTCTCGCCGGGATGCCGATTGGGGGCGTGTGAATTTCCCCCGGACCTGGTGGGAGTTGTGGAAGTGGGATGGAGTCGAGCGCGATGGAGCGTGATGGAGCGTGGGTGAGATGGGGATTGTGGATTGATGTTTTGGGCTAAACCGCTCTAGGGCGGTGAATCGGATTCCACCACAAAAAAAAGAGAGGGCGCAAGGTCTGGCCCCAGCACCGCCCGCCATTGACTTTACAGGGTAGCCCTGGGTTGCTTGAGCTACATACATTGATATGTGGAACATTTGATCCAGCAGCCCATCAACATCATGGCGTCGACATCAACTCCATTGCAATTGATGCTGGACCCCGGCCCTTCCAGTGCCCCTCTCATCGAAGGCTCCAATCATTGATGCTTCAACCGCTCCGGCGATTTCCTATTCTAAGCTGTCCGGCCACCGAGCGATCAAGCAACATGATGGAGTTCTCCAATTTTTCTCAACCCTAACCCTCGAAGCTTCGTCGGCGGCGATAAATCACTCGAGGGCTCCTTCCGTGTCATCGACACGACCCCTCAACTTCTCGCTTCACTTTCGAGGCAGGAGCCACCGTCCAGATGAGAGATGCTCATCGAATGGCAGGAACAATCAATTGACGCACAATTTCCTTCCTGCCGTTTTGAAAATTGTGAACACGTTGGCGAAAATGAAGATCCCGTCAGGAACTTGGAGTTGCTGCTGGCGAGGGCGTCGTTCTGCCAAACATCAATCCAATCGATCGATTCCTTGATGCCCGGTGTTTGCTGCGACGAGCTCGACATTTGGTGATCCTGCACCCGCGTTCGCTTCTCGCTCTCATGTCGTTCTCAACTCCGACGCCTTCGCGGCATCTTCTGCGGCTCCAATCCTCAGAGTCCGCCTACTTCCCGAGCCCCCCCCCCTTGACTCGTCCGTCGATCCGCCCGGCCTCCATATACGACTTCGAGTCCCAGGATGGCTTCGCCGACAGATATGCCAGTGAGGGGGCAGAGACGCTTTGCAGCAGACTGCGGCACGCATCGCCGGTTTCCACCGTTGGCACAAGCCTCTCACGGCCTCGCACCGCTTCGAGTCGCAGGTCTCGCATGCGTACGGCCACCCCCTCGATCCTCGGCCAGAGTGATGCCCACGACATCATCTGTGCAATCAGCGAAGCTCGCCAGGTCTCCCCGCTCGTCGGGATCGCCTTGTTCAATATGACATTCGGGGAAGTCGTGCTGAGCCAGATTTGTGACAATCAATCCTACGTCAAGACGATCCACAAGCTTCGGATGGCGTGTCCTTCCCGCATCGTCTTCTCGGCGACCCTGTGCCCCCCCAACCAGCCAAGCAGCCTCTACTTGCTCGTGAATGACCTCCTCCCGGAATCACAAATCGCCGTCTTCGAACGTTCAGCCTGGTCAGAGGCTGCAGGCCTGGACTATCTGCAGACCCTGGGCATTCGAAGTGATATCGAACCCATCAAGGTCGCCCTGGAGGGCAAATTCTATGCAGTTCCATGCTTCTCAGCTGTGAGATGATCTCCATTCTCCCGCAATACGAGCGATCCTTTGCTGATGGGCAAGGTGCAGATCATGAAATACATCGAACGACATTTCTCGACCAGCTTCGTTCCTCACTCGTTGCGCATCAAATACGAGCCATCTGACAATACCATGATGATTGACATCTCGGCAATTAGATCACTGGAGATCATGCAGAATCTCAAGAACCCAAAGTCGAAGGACTCATTGTTTGGCCTCGTGAACCAAACCGTCACCCCGATGGGTTCTAGACTGCTGAGAAGCAATGTGCTTCAACCGCCGACAAGCCCGGAAGTGATCCGGCCTCGGCACGATGCTCTCGAAGAGATGGTGAGCAAGGAAGAAATGTTTCGAGATATTCGCAAGGGTTCGTCTGTGGCCCAGGATTTGCCTTCTCATGCTGATCCTCGCAGTCCTCAAATCGTTTTACGACACAGAGAAGCTCTTGACGAAGGTACACTTGCGAAACAGTTGACTTGTGAGAGTCTGGGCTGATCCTTGCAGCTCATCACCATCAATCCTGCCTCCACCGTTTTCGAATTCGAGGAGCAAATCACACAAGTTCTGATGGTCAAGACCTTCCTCGAGGTTGTCCCCCAGTTGCATCGTGCTCTTGGTCCAGCTCAGAGTCACCTGTTGGTCCACAGCCGCAACATTTGCCGTCCCGAGATCACGGTCCCTATCCTCAGCAGCATCAGAAGAGTGATAGAGCCAGACGTGACCTACACCAAGTCACCATTGGACTTGAGGAACCAGAGAGCGTTTGCTGTCCGATCCGGCATCAGCGGTATGCTGGATGTAGCTCGGAGAACGTACAAGGAGCTCACTGAAGAGATTCACCAATACGTGGCCGAGCTGAATGGTACATGTCTTGATACAAATAACACCAGGTTTGCCTGCTGACATCTCTCAGACCAGCACAAGTTCTGCGCCAACCTCAAATTTGACAACGGTCGCAAGTATTGGCTCCGAATACGGACGGCTGATATCGAAGACGAGACGCCCCCCGATGTCCTGATCAATGTCGTTCGAAAAAAAGCTGCCATCGAGTGCCAAACCCTGGGACTTGTGAAGTTGAATCAACGGCTTGCGGATGCTTCTGATGAAGTAGTCAATCGGAGCCACACAATCATCCAAAGTCTAGTCAGAGAGCTCAGGGGCCATGTTCCCGATCTTTTCAAAGTCTGCGAATCGACTGCATTCATTGATATGATAGCTTCTTTCGCCCAACTGGCAATGTCTCGAGACTACGTCAGGCCAGAGATTGGCATAGCCCTCGCACTCAAGGCAGCTAGGCATCCAGTCCTGGAAAAGGTCGGTTCCCATATCCAGCGTCCCTCATATGGTCAAGGCTCACGATCACAGGCAATCACGCAAGGCTTCGTGCCAAATGATTATTATGCCACAGAGCAATACTGCTTCCACCTCGTGACCGGATGCAATATGAGCGGCAAAAGCACATACATCCGGACTGTGGCACTGTTGCAGATCATGGCTCAAATCGGCTCCTTCGTTCCAGCTGAATATGCTGTGTTTCCCGTCATCCACAACGTTTTCGCGCGGGTGTCGACAGACGATAACATTGAAGCAAGTCTGTCGACGTTCTCCGTCGAGATGAGGGACATGGCGTTCATCCTCAAGACCGTCGACGGAAGAAGCCTTGTCGTCCTCGATGAGCTGGGCCGTGGTACAAGCACACGGGACGGATTGGCTATCGCTTTTGCCATGTCTGAGGCCCTCATAGAGAGCAGAGCATCGGTCTGGTTTGCAACACACTTTGTCGAGCTGACTCGGTTTTTCCGCAATTGCTCAAACGTGTTGAACCTGCACCTGGAGTCTGACATGTTGACCGCCGTGGATGGGACCCCGCAGCTGATCATGCGATATAAAGCCACGGCGGGGACCGTCGATCCCGAACAGCATTACGGAATCAACCTTGCCAGGGCGATGGGCTTCCCTGCCAGTGTGATCCAGAAGGCAGAGGAGGTTGCTAATGACCTGCGACAGAAGAGGGAGGCCAGCCAGAGAAGCTCCGAGTCGAACAAGGCCATGCTTCAGCGGAAAGTCATGACGAGCCTCTACGAGGCGTTGAAGCAGGCGTTGATCTCGGGAAGCGAGGATGCCCTCCCCGGCTACCTGGCGCACCTTCAGAAGGAGTTCATCTTGCGGATGGCGGAGATTGACGAGATGTGAGGATCCAAGGCGAAGCACTCTACACGCGGTCGAGCCTTTTGAGTGATACAGTGCCATTGTCGTCTACTTCCTGTTTCGTGCCCTTCCTGTCAGAACCCGTTGAACAGATGATGCCAAACTAATCTAGGATGGGCAGGACCTCGAAATCAAGAAGACGCCGGCACTGCCTGTGATGCATCTACGTTGAACTGCCCGCCCATTGAACGCTCATCCTAACCCACCACCCCCCTCTTCAAGCTGCAGCTGGTCTGTACTCGTACATACGTGAACAACGTGCCTTGGCCCATGGGTGGAATTCTTGACATCTCACAGCAAGCGCGCACACATGGCGGCATGGACTCTTCGAGATTTGCAGGGCTTGGCCCGAACCAATCAGATCGCCCGGGTAAAATCGATGGATCCCATCCAAACCACTAGCAGGGCTGAGTCCCCCCCCTGACTCCTCGTGACGACTGACCTACACTATTGCCCGCAGGGCTCCGCCTTGAAGAAGCTGTCCATTGATGCTTTGATACTATCGATCGACACCACCCGCAGATACCCTTGGCAATGCCTCCCGCCTCGCCTCGCGGTGCCGTAACACATGTGCGACCCAGTGCTCGCGATGCTCGGGAAGGATTTTTGCGCGGATAAATAGCTTATGACCGCAGCATGCTCGTATTCCTGCCTCTCCTTTCCATAATGGGGCGGAGTGAGTCATCGAGCTCTGCGAGACTCTTGGCGTCGTCATGAACGGTTAGCATACTGGTTATGCATCCATATATATCATTCAGCGTCTTGGCCCTCGGAGAGTCTCGGTCAGACAACTTCACATATCGAATTATCCATCATGTCGGTCACAAATCGTAAAGTCGTCATCACGAAATTCGGGGACGCCTCGAACCTCGCCATCGTGGAGGAGGAGCTCCCTGCCCCGGGCAGCAACGAGGTCCAGGTCTCCATCCTCTACAGCGGCTTCGCCGGCGCCGACATCAACATGAGGTGCGCCCACGCAGCCGACCCATCTGTCCTCGCGATGTCCACTACCTGTGCTCCATACTGACATGGCGATCACGTTCCCAGGCTCGGGGTCTACCCGTTCCAGAGATCGGCCCCCCTGACGCCCGGGTACTGCTTCGTCGGGCGCGTCCGGGCCAACGGCGCCGGCAGCTCCAAGTTCGCCGCGGACGATCTCGTCTGCGCCCTCACCGTCTACGACTCGGACGCGCACTACATCAACATCCCCGAGAAGTACCTCGTCCCCGTCCCGCCGGGCGCGGACCCGCGGCAGGCCGTCGGGCTCGTGCTCGACTGGTCGACGGCGTACGGCATGGTGCACCGGCACGCCAAGGTCCAGGCGGGCCAGCGCGTCTTCATCCACGGGCTCAGCGGCGCCGTGGGCCAGGGCCTGCTGCAGCTGTGCCGGCTCGCGGGCGCCGAGGTCTACGGCACCGCGTCGGCGCGCAACCACGCCGCGCTCGTCGCGCAGGGCGCGCAGCCGTTCGCGTACACGGACAAGGCGTGGGTCGGCGCGATGCAGGCGCTCGGCGGCGCGCACGCCGTCTTCGACCCGCTCGGCTTCGAGAGCTTCGACGAGAGCTGGTCGATCCTGTGCGCGGCCGAGCCCAGCACGCTCGTCGCCTACGGGACCAACCTCAACAGCCTGGTCGAGGGCCGCGCGCCGCGCTCGCCCTGGCCCCCGATGGGCAAGCTGGTGCTGCGCAACATGGCCTTCTGGTCCAATAAGTCGGCCGCCTTCTTCATGATCACGCGGGACCAGAAGACGTTCGAGCCGGAGCTCAGGACGCTGCTGGGCTGGCTCGCCGAGGGCAAGATCACGGTGCCCGTCAAGAAGGTCTGGGACATGGAGGACGTGAAGCTGGCGCACGAGAGCTGGGGCAAGGGAGAGGGCATGGGCAGCCTGGTGCTTCGCATCTCGGGAGAGTAGCAGCCGTTTTCCTGATGTTGTCTGTTGTTTGTTTTTGATTTTCCTTCATTGGGCCGCCGGCATTGCTTGGGATGAGGCGGATCGGCGCATTGTTTGTGATACTCTCCCCTCCGTCATTGCATTTGGAGTTCTTGTATTGAGATACCTCGTTGAACCTGATTTGCGATTTGAATATGATCTCCACTCACTGGCATCTCCTTCTTCCTCGAGATGGCGCGTCTCGCAAGACATGGCCGTCCAAAGATTCATTTGAAGCTCGTACTGATCGTCACAGCTGACGCGGCACGACACACCAAGAATCCATCCACAACTGCTCCAAAGATCGACGCGTTGCTGCATGCTGATTTGACCTGATGCATCCCGTGTACCTAGCTTCAGATCATGCTCTGCGCCGGCTCGCCCTGATGATGTCATTGCCCCTGACGTCAAATCGCCACAGGCCCTGAATGTGTTCCTATCAATGGGAGGGGAACCAATTGATCCATCAATTGATAAAGCCAATTCGAATCGCCCGATCCATGCAATATTCGAGCAGTTCGTATTCCTTTTTTGCCTCAATTGCAAGCTTTCTCGAAGACATTTTCCGCCCTATCGACAATGCGATCGGCCACACCAATGCCCCTGATTTCGCGGCAATTGTTGGCCGCTACTCGCTCTCACGCCAGCCGAGCCCCCTTGCGTCCAATCCATCAGACCTCGTTGCGTCCATGGCCGCCCACAGTCTCCGAGACGCAGTCAGAACACAAGCCGAGCCCGGAAGAAAGTGGGAAGACGCAAAATGGGGCCCCAAAGCCCAAAATAAGCAATTTGAGTGTTCCCGGAGTGGACACTGCAAAGCATCTGTCCAAGGAGCAGAAGGAAGAGGTAAGAAAAGTCCTTCAATATCACAAGCAGTGCATGCCGATGCTGACACTAGAGTAGGTGCGGAAGCATAATGAGGATTTTGAGAAACGGCCTGATCACGGGCAGAGGGCGCCGGAGGACAAGGTTGACAAGAAATTCTGGTCCGGTCAGGGCACGCGTGAAAACCCAGGAGTCTCGAAGACCAATGGTCGAGGATGAGGAAGTTGGAGGATGAGGAAGTTGCCTTTGAATGCTGAAGGCTTTCGAGGACGAGAATGGTTCGACGGAGCAAGCTCAGCATCTGCGCATATTGGGACCCCCCTCTTTTGAGAGCACGGCCGAAAAGTCTGCAGAGTCATCGAATCTGGAACCACGGAACCACAGCCTGTGTGCGACAGGAGGATGATGGGCTCGTTGTGGTATGGGACACTGCCTGTCCGTTCTCGCGCATCGAGTGCCTGTGGAGTAGGCCACAACCCGGGTGCGCATAAGGATCGCTTGAGGGCTAGATCTTGGGCCATGTCAGCAATGAAGCAATCCAGAGGTGAGTGGGTTAAAGAAGATGGTTGAGGGTGAGCGCTTTCAGCTATCAACCTGAAATGGCAATCAAGCAAGGCATTGCCCTGTCAAATACAATCTAGCGTAGGGTTTGATCATCACAAACGAGGATGAAATCGAGACACACAGCGCAGACGGGAAACCAGCTTACCATGCCGCATGAGTGACCAGACCTGCATTGAAAGCTCGGGATGCCCCGCAGAGTCTGGCTTTCGCATCGTTGCGCTTCGAGACTATTGCCGACTGCGCTGCGCTGCAGTGTCTCAAGGCCGGTCCATGCCAGACCCGGCCATGTCTCCAATGATGCCGCGAACCCAGTCGACCAAAGCCTTGACCATCCCCTGATGCTTGTTCTTGCCGTCGCTGCCACGGACAGGCTCCGTGCCCATTGTAGGCAAGACGTTGTCCCCAGCAGACAAGCTGACGAACAGGGCGAACGGCACGAGCCAGACACATAGGCCGAAGTAGGATGCGATCTGGGTGAAGCTCGGGACGTCGGCTGCCTCGTAGTACGATGAGCGCTGGTAGGCGCGGGACTGGGTCTCCGAGAAATGGCGGAACCAGACATAGTGATCGACGAGAACAAGAACTGAAGCCGAAGTCAGTCACTTGAGGTCCTCGCAGCGCATGGCAAGAAGATGCGAAAAAAAAAGAAGAAAGAAAAATCCAGCGCTCGACATACCACAGGACAACAGGAACAGCGGATCGGAGAGCTTGACAAAGGGGAAGCGCCTCATGTTGCCGAGGTAGACCACGTGGGAGAAGATGCCGAGGAGGGAGGCCCAAAAGGGAAACCCATCGAAGAGCCACAGCAGCGTCTGGGCGCCGATGATGGTGTAGATGAGGCGCGTGAGCAGGCGCTTTGCGACGACGGTGTGCTCCTCGACGAGCTCGGAAAGATAGTACAGGCCGGAGGCGATGGCGAGCGTCAAGAAGCAGAACCCGAGAAGCGCGCCCGCATAGCCGAGCAGAGGCAGGACGCCCATGTTGAGGTCGTTCGAAACTGCAATTCAAGCTGACAGAACGGAGCACGAAGGACAGAGTATAATCGTATGTATGCGCGAGTCGCGGGGATGACGGATTGAATGATGACAGGCACCATGGAATGCCTACCAGTGCTCCGTACGGGTAAGTAGTGAGGTCTTGGCGGCGTATGTAAAGGTGGAGGAGCAGGGTCGTGGGGGAACGAGATGCGCTCACACGCCGGCGCTGATCGTACAGGACACGTTCGAGAAATCGAGCTTGAGCTCGCGAGACGCCGAGAAGCTGGAGCTGCTGCCACTGGAAGTTCCGGGCGCTTGACTTGTTCCGTTCCGTACCTGCCGACAATTCGACGGCTTCGGTTGCGGGAAGGAGCCAAGCAGCACCTGCTTGAGACTTGTGATTGTGTCCTCAATAATTCATTCTAATTCCTTCAAACCATTCAATGTTCTCAATTCAAAAAGTACAATATTTTTATTTTGATATCAGGTTGATGAGAAAGCTGAAAGAAATAAGGATATTACGAGCACGGAGTAGTATGTTTCGGTTCCTTGGTCTGTATGATTGTTTTCTCGAGGTAGCGGGCTCGATTGTCTTATCGATACGGGTCCAGATAAGAGAAAAAAAAGTGGTCGCATCAGATTGAAGCCAACGCCGTGCGCCGAGTCTCGCGATCCGCGATGCAGCTTGAGGAATTCGAGGTCGCCCGCAGTCTGCGCCGCGATACATCCTTATTGGAGACAGGTCGATGATCTATGGTCTTTGACCCTCTCGCCGCTTCTTTTGGCACCGAGAATAAGCGTGCGCAATCATATAATACTTGATAACCCTCTTCTTCTGGCCATCGCCGCCCGACACACCCGCCCACCATGTCCCGCCCCGAAGACTCCCTGTATGTGCCCGGCCCTCCCCTCCTGTTTCCGTGCTGAACGCAGACCTCACGTTCCATACATTTGATGCTCATCCAATGCCGCTCGAACCCGCAGGGCCGCCGACGTCCACTATGACGACACCGAGGCGCGCAAGTACACGACCAGCTCCCGCATCCAGAACATCCAGGCCTCCATGACCCGCCGCGCCCTCGAGCTGCTCAACCTCACCGGCCCGTCCTTCATCCTCGACGTCGGCTGCGGAAGCGGGCTCTCCGGCGAGATCCTCTCCTCCGTGGCGCCCGCCGACGGCGGCCCGCACACCTGGGTCGGCATGGACCTGTCGCCCTCCATGCTCGACGTCGCCCTGCAGCGCGACGTCGAGGGCGACCTCATGCTCGCCGACATCGGCCAGGGCGTGCCCTTCCGCGCGGGCACCTTCGACGCCGCCATCTCCATCTCCGCCATACAGTGGCTCTGCAGCGCCGAGACCAGCGACACCTCCCCCGCGGGCCGCCTCGCCCGCTTCTTCAACGGCCTCTACGCCGCCCTCAAGCGCGGCGGCCGCGCCGTCTGCCAGTTCTACCCCAAGAACGACTCCCAGCGCAACATGATCACCCAGGCCGCCGTCAAGGCCGGCTTCGGCGCGGGTATCCTCGAGGACGACCCGGGCACCAAGAACGTCAAGCTGTACCTCGTCCTGACCGTCGGCAACACCGACGAGCCCGGGAACAGGGACATCACCGGTGTCGTCGATGGCATGGACAACGTCGACGTGCTCGACGCGCGCAAGAGGATCAAGGCAAACAACACAGACATGAAGAAGGGCAGCAAGGCGTGGATCATCAAGAAGAAGGAGCAGATGGAGAGGAAGGGCAAGGTCGTCAAGTCCACCTCAAAGTACACTGGCCGGAAGCGTCGCATACAATTCTAAGACACAGGGCATCAAGGAACAAGAAGCACGAGAGACGCATCTTTCATTTCATTCAAATAGGGGAAAGCGACGACATCAAACTCTTGATCAAAGCCTAGATCACAGGGAAGAAGAGGTAAAGCAAGGAGAAGGATGCGGGGGGGAGGGGGGCTGGCTGACTGGCTGGTTGGTTGCATGGCACAGGGAGTTGGGGCGCTTTCATACTACATGGATATCTTGTGTGTCTATTGATTTCCGCCAAAGGAAGAAAAACAATTGGCGATTTTACTCTTTGGAAATTTGTTTCGCGCTAGCTTCAATAAAAAGCTGATGCCATTGATGCATAAAGCCCCCTTACGCCTTGGGCTACTCCGCCTCAGGACGGTCTGTTGATGCGTTCGCCTCGGGCTTCATGGTGGGGAAGGCCAGGACCTCCCTGATGCTGTAGTTGTCCGTCAGGAACATCATCATTCTGTCCATGCCCATGCCCCATCCACCGGTGGGCGGCAGGCCGTGCTCGAGGGCCTTGCAGAAGGTCTCGTCGACGGCCTGGGCCTCGTCGTCTCCCTGAGCCTTCTGGCGGGCCTGCTCCTCGAATCGCTCGCGCTGCTCGGCGGCGACGTTCAACTCGGTGTAGCTACACATTGTCTCATTAGACCCATGATCGATGTTCTAAAACATTCGGGGCTCTAGTACTCACGCGTTGATGATTTCCTTCTTGCAGACAAAGGCTTCGAATCGCTCGCAGAGGCCGGGGATGGTGCGGGAGCTCTTGGCGAGAGGAGACATGATCTTGGGGTGACCTGCATCTGTTAGACTCCTCGATCATAGAATCAGGCGACGGATTTCTGCTTACCAGTGATGAATGTGGGGTTGATCTGTAGAGAAGAAGAAAAGAAATCCCTCAGTCAGCCATGAAATTCAGGGTGTTCAAACGCCTGTGAGGGAAACTTACGCATTGAGACTCCAGGAACTCTCCGACAAGGGCATCCAGCATCCTGGGGTTGGTCAGAGGGGCGCCGCACTCAACGCCGGTCTTCTTGAGGATTCGCTTCAGGAACTCCCCGGCCTCCTCGGTGTGCAGGGAGTCGGCGGGGGGGAACTTCTCGCCGACAGCCTCCTCCAGGCTAGGGATCATGTCGATCTTGCGCCACGGGGCCTCCCAGTTGATCTCAAACTCTTCGCCGTTGACGGAGTGGTACTTGGTCTTGTAGGAGCCGTGGATGTGCTTGACCAGGCCCGGCACAAGCTCCTCGGTCATGGCCATGAGGTCCTCGTGGTCGGCGTACGCCATATAGAATTCCAAGCTGGTGAACTCTGCCGGGAGGGGTCAGCCTTTCTGCGCTCATGTCAAAGGTCAAGGAACGGGAAACGTACCAGGGTTGTGGGTCAAGTCAATGCTCTCGTTTCTGAACTGGCGGCCCATCTCGTAGACCCTGTTCAGACCGCCGACGACAAGCATCTTGAGGTAGAGCTCAGGGGCGACACGGAGGAACATGTCCATGTTGAGGGCGTTGTGGTGGGTGACGAAGGGTCTGGCGGTGGCACCACCGGCGATGGGGTTCAACATGGGCGTCTGCACGGAGATGAAGTCGCGGTCGTCGAACCAGCGACGGATGTACGAGTCGACCTTGGCTCGGGTGACGAAGACCTGTCGCGCGTTTTCGTTCATCATGAGATCGAGGTATCGCTGGCGGAAACGCTGCTCAGGGTTCTTGAATCCGTAGTGGTCGTCGGGAATCTGCGCTCCATTGTCAGCGTGCTGCTTGAGCGGCCAAGGACAAAACACATCTCGATGTACCTGGTGCAAGCATGGCGACAGAAGGGTGACCTCAACGGCGGCCACGGATAGCTCTCCAGAGAATTCGCCGGTGCCCTGCTTGTTCTTGGGGTTCGTGCGGGTAGCAAAGCCTCGGACACCTAGGAAAGAAAAGAAGAACGATGAGCAAATCTCGATCATCATGCAGAAGAGAAAAGGCGGGATCTCGAAGCCTACCGATGATGTCTCCTCGTCGAAGGTTGAGGTGCTGGTTCTCGAAGCTGGGGCTAGCCTCATCGCGGTTGTCGGCCTGCGCAAGGACCTGCAACTTGACGCCCTGTTTGTTCTGCATGTCAGATCTGCATCCTCCCACGGCCATGGAAAAAAAAAGGCAGATTATAGTAGTAGATAATCTGAGCCTACCTCGGAGCGAATGTCGTAGAAGTAGAGCTTGCTGCCCGCGGATCTCTTGACGTAGACTCTGCCGGCCAGGCAGATCTCCTGGGACTTGTCGTTCTCGCCGTTCTTGAGGTGAGAGAATTGCTGCGCAAAGTTGCGAATGTCGTACTTGACGTGGAACTGGACGGGAGAGACGCGTGGTTAGCAACCGGTTTCCGTCCACCGAGGCGCCAGCCATGGGCGAGCAGCTGACGCCGAGGAGAGGGGTGTTTTACCTTGTGGGGGTAGGCAAGATTCTGCGCGTGCAGATCCTTGACCGTCCTCGATCTCATCTCATAGTACTGGTTCGGCGTCAACTCCTTCTCGAGCGACTCGGTGTTGGCAGGCTTCTTGGCCTCTGCGGGCTTGGCAGCCTCCTTCTCCTTCTTGGCGGCCTCCTTCTGGCGAGCCTTCTCTCTCTTCTTCAACTCGGACTTGCTGATGCGCTCGCCGGTGACGGGGTCGAGGTGAAGTTTGGCGACGTCGGCAGCGACGCCATCGACGGTGACGGCGTCGACAGCCTGAGCCGGGGGTTGTTCGGAAGCCATGGCGAGGAAATCTTTGCTGGATTCGAGGGAGTCGTCCAAAACTGTATATGCACAGAAAAATCTAATCTGGAGATCAAGGATCAAGATGCGATTGGGGTGAGATCTTCTCAAGAGAGAGCAGCGCTTTGATCGGGGCCGCCAGATGCAGACGAGAGAACGAGGACTTGGACTTGGACTTTGAAGTGGGGGCGGGGTTCGAGTCTTTTTTTTTGTTGATATTTTTTTTTTTCAATAATTCTTCTTCCCTCCCTTCTTTTTCTCCCTTGGCTTATTGTCTTGGAATTTAGAGGCTGCACGTGATTGGCTGGACGGCAATGACTTTAAGAGCGCGAGGTCGGAGGCTTATCGATAACGATGGATGGATGGATGCGATGAGTCGATCGGGTCGCGACAGCAGGCCATGATGCACACGAAGTTGTAGAAGAGATTCTAGAATTTCAAAGACATTGAGACTTCTATGAAGAGAATCTCTTACGGAGTACATCCTCTTCCATCTTCTTTCACAGGCAATGGGGTGGTTCGGCGCTGGCAGTTCTCTTTTCCATTTATCTATGTAAACTGATCTAGTCCGGAAACGGAATGGCCCAGGAACCTGGCCAATAGCATTGAGCTGGAGACTCAATAAAGCTAAACCTGAAAGGGTCATAAATGAGACAAGAGAACATTCATGCAGGTAATGCTTCATGATCGAGGCCAACGCTCGGAATGAAGATACGATCTCGCCAGAGGCAAAGAATTGTAGACGATCCAAAGACGGATCCGACAATGAGAGGCATGTTCTACCTGAGCGACGCATTCTTCATCAATCGATGCTGGCTACGTAGTATCGGGAAGACTTCCACTCTGAACCGCCATCACGTATTCCAACCTCCCTGGTCACGTGCTCGAGGCGCGCCCTCTGGTCAGACTCATCGATGACCTTATGCAGCTTCACAGGCCACGATCCATTGTCCAGCAACGATCCAGGCTCGAGCTCGTCATGCTTCCTGCGACCGACGAGGACAATCGCTCAACATCTCCAGCAAGACGATGGACCGACCTTGCCGAGGACCCTGCCACCCCGTCGAGACTAAACGCAGTGCAGACTAGAAGCAGTCGAGCCAATGAGCAGTCATGAGCACAGAATAGCCGGTGGACGCGGGCGATCAAGCGCCGAAAGTCTGTCCTACACCAGCTTTCGTCATCATCCTCGGGACATCTTGTGTTCCATGAGAGCCAGCAGAAAAGAATCCGAGCGGGGAAACGGCAACACCGAGGATCCTCTCGCAATTCCCCTCCAGATATCTCCACGGCCCTCAAGATGCTCTTTACCAAGCCGGCGATGCTCCTGGCCGGAGCCACCTCCGTGTCTGCCTTTGTCGCCGCCTCGATCGAGCGTGGCCAGCAACAGCAACAGCAACAGCAATTGAGTGTGGATCCGACGGACCATGGGTTCAGATGCGATCTGCCTCCAGTTCTCGACCCGGCCGGTGATGGGTTGCCAAGCGCTCTCGGCCTCTTCTCGTCCCGGGAAGCTCTCGAGAGGCAAGTCAAGCGACACCAAGCCGTCGTGAGGGTGCCGACCGTCTCCTACGACGATCTGGGATCTTTTGACGAGGATAGGCGCTGGGAGCCATACTATGAGCTGCATGATGTCTTGAAGAAGACATATCCGGTCACGTACGTCTGATCCGTCATGAGCATTGAATCTCCAGAAATCGACAAAGGACCGGAATCACAGGAGGTTCCGTGGAGCTCTCGAACCAGAAGACCTGACTCTGCATACCTAGTCATAAACGCGCCAAGGTTGAAAAGATCAACACGTTCGGTCTGCTCTACACGATTCAAGGCTCGGACGAAACGCTCGAGCCCGTCTTGCTCCTGGCTCATCAAGACGTCGTCCCCGTCGCCGACGAGTCCTCCTGGAAATACCCTCCCTTCGAGGCAGTCTACGACGGGACAAGCATCTGGGGCCGCGGCTCCTCGGACGACAAGAACAGCCTCACGGCCATCCTGTCCGCCCTCGAGGCGCTCCTCTCCCATGAGCACTACCGCCCCAGGCGCACCGTGCTGCTGGCGCTGGGCTTCGACGAGGAGAGGTCGGGAGACCTTGGCGCCGAGAAGATCGCGCAGACCCTCGCCGAGAGGTACGGCGAAGACGGCGTGGCCGCCGTCCTGGACGAGGGGGGCCTTGGCCTGCGCGCCTTCGGGGACGTCCTGTACGCCCTGCCTGCCGTGACGGAGAAGTCGTACATGGACGTCTGGGTCGAGCTCGACGTCGTCGGGGGCCACAGCTCCAGGCCCTTCCCGCACACGGGCATCGGCATCATGGCCGAGATCGTCGCCGCCCTCGAGGCGCACCCCTACCAGCCCAGGATCGTCGAAGACAGCCCCGTGCACAGGCATCTCCAGTGCCAGGCGCGCTACTCGCCCCACGCGCAGCCCGCGCTGACCCGTCGCATCAGAATGCACGACCTCGAGGGCGCGGCGGACTTGCTCGTGCAGGACAGCCTCGCCGCGCAGTACCAGGTCCAGACGTCCCAGGCGGTCGACTACATCTCGGGCGGCCAGAAGATCAACGCCATGCCCGAGAAGGTGCTCCTCGGCGTCAACTACAGGGTCTCGCACCACGACTCCGTCTTCCAGGTGCAGCATAACGTCGTCGAGCACGCCCGCGCCGTGGCTCGCAAGTACGGGCTCAGCGTCAGGGCGTACGAGGGCGACGACGACTACGCCAGATGGGCCGCTGGGCACGCCGCCGCGGGCGAGGAGGCGCAGAACTCGCGGCCCGACATCGACTACAGGGGCACGCTCATCTTCACGACGCAGCAGCGGTCGGAGCGGGTGCCCGTCACCCCGACCTCGGGTCCTGTGTGGGACATTGTCACGGGCACGATCCGCCATACCTTTGCGAACGACAACGGCACCGTCGTGCCCAGCCCGGACATCATGACGGGCAACACCGATTCTAGGCACTATCTCCGTAAGTCTCTTTTCTCTGCCTTGACCTCCACGACGCCTGCTCTTGTCTCTCCATGTCTAACACACAATGTTCATCTCAAGGACTGTCCAAGCACGTCTACAGGTTCGCGCCGTATCGCTACGCAGGCGAGGACAACATCCACACCATCGACGAGCACGTCCGCATGGATGGGCACATGGAGATGGTCAGGTTCTACTACGACTTTGTGCGCAACTTTGACGCCGCAAATGTGTAGCTGCGCGTCGTTTCTGAAGAATCAATTTTCACCCCCATATCCTAGAATATACATAGGTGCATTGCGATGCTGTATCCAACAACATCCAGGAGACCCTTGCTTTCTCAAGGATCATCTCCACCGGCCGCGTGGCCTAATGGCTAAGGCGTTAGATTTCGGCTCTGTTTCCTTTCTCTAAAGATTCCAGGTTCGACTCCTGGCGTGGTCGCGTCCTTTTTTTTTTTTTGGCTTTTTGTCCTTCTTCTTAATCTTTCCATCCTTTTCTTGCATCGGCTTTAGAAGTCGCTCCTCTTCTATTGTTTTCCAGACGTGGAACGGAGGGAGTGTGCCGGGGATGAAGTTTACAAGGTGAAGATGCATCCACACGTACGGAGTAGACTTCGGAGTAGGAACTAAATCACCGTCCGTGTCTGTCCCAACCAACACAGTTGACGTCTTGCCTCGATGCACTTCCATCTACTCAAGGTACATATTTATGAGCATTTGCCAATTGTCATCTGAGTACTGGTCCATGACCATCTACGAAGCCGTGAGTCTTCAAATGGCATTGGATTTGCACGCAACATCAACTGCAGGACCCCTGACACTGACCCTAACCCTAGTCTTTGATGTGTGCTTTTGCCCCCTTTCATGTTAACCACTCTGCATAACACCAAAGAAGTCATCGAGTACCTCGGCACTTGCTCTCAGACATCTGGACCTCCTTTCCGATAGGACCCACGAATGAGATTGATTTGTTCTAATAAATTCAGAGTAAAGCTACTAGAGTAGGCTAAGGATGTGTACTGTCCTACTCCTCCAAGATTGGTGATTCCTGGGTGCTTGATAGGGGACGGGGAATCCCCCTCATTCTGTTGAAGTATTCCTCGTCCCGGGCACTGCGCGAGACGTAGCCGGGGGGGATCCAAGAGGAGCTCTTGCACGGCTTCACGCCGTTCTGACGGTACAGCAGGCCGACCGTCTCTAGACTGAGATCCGACGACTCGTGAAGGAAGAAGAAGACAATCACGGCTCCTATCAGGTTGGCTATGCAAAAAATGTATCCAAAGCGGAAGGAGAAGAGGCGAGTCCCAAGAGGAAGACAGACGCAGAGGAGTCCTTTCTCGAAGTATCAGCTTTTACCGCGAAACGCAAATTGATTCTAAGTGAAATCTCCCCCCCAAAAGAAAGAAAAAACCCATGTTCAACTAACCATTTGCCAAAGAGTTTGACATGACGGCCAAAGACGCCTGCTTCATTCTCGTTCGTGGTTCGAAGATCTCGCCGGTGATGATCCAAGGCACAGGACCCCAAGTCGATGAGAATGATGAGATAAAGACGCAGGTTGAGATGATCATCGTGGAGGACCCTTTGCCATGCCTGACATCTCCATCGAGCGACGCGGTCGTGGCAAACAAGAAAATCGAAGCGGTCTGCAATATCGACCCGGTCAAAAGGAGATATCGCCGGCCAAATCTTCGAATCATCAACAAGCCACCCGACATGGTGAATGCCTGCATGCAATATAGGATCAGCCGTGGCAGGTAAGCATCTTTGATCCCGAGGTAGTGAAAGATGCTGCCTTCGAAATACAGCAAGTAGTTAATACCGGTCCATTGTTGTAGGAAATGTAGTGTGATTCCGAGAAATGTGCGACGGATCATGGAGCGGTTTCCGGCTTGCGTTGCAAAGCACGCCGACCAGGTGCCCGAGTCGACGCCGGTCTCGTCCTGGAGCGCCTGCATGATCTCCTGCAAATCGTTCTCGGCCAAGCAAGAGCTGCAGTCATGTCTTTTGAGATTGAGGCGTATCAGTGAGGACCTGGCGTTATCCCGTCTGCCTTTTTCAGCCAGCCATCTCGGAGATTCCGGGAGAAACAGGATTCCAATGGCCACCAACAACCCAAATATATTCCCGGCGGAGATGAGAAATCGCCATGGTTGATAGGGTCGGGCGAGCAAATAGGCCAGACAGGCGGTCGTAGCCCCTATTGTCCAAAAGAGATGAAAGGATGCAACAATCACGGCTCGCTGCTCTGCAGGAGAGAGTTCGGATTGGTAGACGGGAATGGACACCATCAGCATGCCAACCCCAGAGCTGGCGATCAAACGGCCCATGGCGAAGTGAGCCAAGCTGTGCATGGCAAAAGCCTGCAGGACGTTTCCGAGAAGGTAGCAAAGGGACCCGAGGACTATCGACTTTCGCCGTCCCCACCACGCAGCAGCACTGGCATGATTTTGTACGGTCAGCAACACCGAATAGACCACAAAGGAGCTCGTAGATGCCCTTTGATGTGATGAAGGCACTTACGATCCAGTGACGAAAGAACCAGACACACATCCGATGTTTGAGATGGAAGCGACGAGAGTCGCCGTTCGTGGGCTCAACTGTCCACTGATGCTGCTCGCGAACCTCTCGCGCCAGTCATCCGACAAGATGACCATCCTCATCTGGCCAGTGTCGTATCCGACAAGGAATCCGCCCAGGGAGGTAATGGCGATAAAAAGGAGTAGCCGGCAAGTGGGGAGTTGAGGACCATTATGCCAAAGTCGAGCAATCCTTAGTTTGAATCGGCACAAGAAGATCTTCGGGTTCGAGGGAATGAATACCGAGTCCGTCTTCATGCGCTCCAGCGATGTGAGATAAACAATAAAAGGAGAATTTGTGTTTCGATCAGGTCATGAAATCAATTATCCAGTTAAGTAAACATGAGACTCAAGAAGGTATTCGCAGGAGTGAGGTTTCGCTTTTGAATCGAGAACAGAGCTTGGTTGTATGAAATGACGGCAGAAAGATACAAATCAGAATAATGATTTCCACGGGCGAGTCGCGACAGTATCGCAAAAGAGTGACGATTGAAGCTCCAAAGTCGGGTTGAAAGGAAAGACGAAGAGTGAAGCATCACGCGATCTGGAGTCACATTGAGATTTTAATTTGAAATAAATTGGAAGCTACATACCCGGTACAGCAGATGTACCTCTTTGAACCACCTGGGAGGTACTAAGGAGGTACTAATTACGAGAAAGAATGCGTCCTCGCGGCTTCCCATATTGAGGTATCCAAGACTGAGGCAGGAAGTGGCGACCGTGGAAACGACGAAAGGGAAAGAACAGCCCGATTTTGAGGGAAAGGTGCTCCTGAGACGTTCGAGATGCCTCCTGCCGTTCGAAACATGGCATTTGAATGGGCAGTTGCAGCAAAAATAGGGAGAGATTCGTGCCTTCCATCTGAAACGAAGAGACCGAAATAATGGAACATGAAAATAGAATTGAAAGAAAGAAAAGTAGAAAAAGTAGTAGGAGAAGAAGAGGAATGGCCTCTGAGAAAGTCTGCATCGAAGAGTCGCAACGAGGACGAACTTGAATGGCCATCGCCGTGTAAGAGAGGCTCAAAGGGAATAGGGGGGTGCAAAGGAAGCGCACCACCGCTACCGCGAGAGGACAAGACGGTCAGGGGCTTTGGCGATAGCACGCCTTGTTGCAAGATGAGCACAGCTCTCAATGGGATTTCCTCGCTCATCCGATATTTGCACCATGGAAATACTGTTCCTTTGCTGAGATGTCTCTAGAAGAAAAGTCATCAATAGATTAAGTTCCAGGTTTGATCTCTCTCACCCATTGACCTGGCCATGCTACTCCAGACACATTGATTCACAACTCAACCATCGAAACGAATCAGTAGTTAGACAAAACCTATGATCAAACACTCCTCTTCACCCAGAACAAGACAACTCCCCTACTATGATGAGAATACAGATAGACCATGGGCGAAGAAGACAAGGGAGATAATTAAGAATAGCCAGAGAACCCGCGTACAACTGCTCCAGCACCTGAATCCCAACAAGAGACGCCCCATGATGGAATACAAAGAAAGGATTGATAGAAATGCCGAGATTATGAAAAGTGCCCTAGGTATGCAACAGGAATGGAAAATATCGCCTCCCTGTAGATCAATGACGCAGCGCCGGTCACTCACTGCTCCGGCTGGCTTGTAAGTGGATGCTCGGGGTCGTACCCCACAGACTGGACTATGCCCAGTCCCCGCGTGCGGCCCTCGCGGAAGAGGAGACGGTCCCCGGGGGCCAAGTACTCGGGCCGCTGCACGAACTGGAAAGCCACCGTCGCCCTGTCGCCTGTGCGGATGAGCTCGCGGTCGATGTCGATGATGGCGCACGTCTGCGAGACGGGACCCACATGCAGCATGGCCTGATACTTCTTCTTGATGGTCGTCGCGTGCGACAGAATGAGGACTTGAAAGGATATTCATCAGTTCTCCGTATTGCTGGGAGTTAGGGTTGAGAAGAAAAAAGGCGCGGCTCACCTTCGGCGACGAATTCCCGGTATACTTTTGGCCCAATCTGCCCCTCGACCTTGGGCAGCACGACCATGCCCTTCCTCACGTCCCGCCGCTTCAGCTTCTTGAGCGCAAACGACGCCGACTGCCCCGCCGACGCGGCCTGCACGCGGATCCTCTTGCGCTCGATGGACCGCACCGCCGTGGTCATGAACTGGCCCAGCGAGTCGGGCCCGATGATGACGTTGTCGCCCTCGTGGATCACGCCGGACTTGACGATGCCCGACACGACGGTCCCCGTGAACGGCACCGAGAACGTGTCGTTGACGTGGAACTCGAACGGCGCGTCCGAGTTGTACCGCCCGTGGTGCGGGAGGATGTTGAGGAAGAGCCGCACCAGGTCCAGGTTCTGCCCCGTCACGTTGGAGACCTGGAACACGGGGCATATCCGCTTGCTGACGAACTGCGTCGCCGTGTTGACGCACTCCTCGCGGTTGGTGATCATGGTCGGGAGCTTGCGCGCCCCGGGGCTCTTCATGATCATGTTGATCTGCTTGATCGTCTCCTGCAGGATGTTGGGCGGGCAGATGTCGATCTTGGTGATGACGACCATGACGGGCACGTTGAGCGCGAGCGCGATGCCGAGGTGCTCCTTGCTCATGCCCACGAGGCCGTTGTTCGCGGCGACCATGAGGAGGCAGTAGTTGGGGCTGCTGGAGAGGAGGCCGAACACCGTTGTGCGGAGGTATTTCTCATGTCCCGCCAGATCGCTAAACGTGATGACCTTGGCCGAGCGCTTCCCGATGTCTTCCCACGAGAGCTTGCCTGGTACCCGTACCGGTATGTCAGCAGACATTTTTCTTCGAGGAACCGCCTGAGGAGAAAAGTGAGGGGGGTTGGCTTACGGCCTGGCGTATCGGAGGTGACAACCTCTCCCGCGACGTCGAAGCCCATAATTTCCATCCCCACGGAGCTCGTCCGGCCGCTCTCGACTTCGTGCTTGTGACGGAAGAGGTTCACTCTCGCCTTGCCTCGGCCGTCATCCAGCTCGTTCTTAACCAGCACGCCGAGCAGTGAACTCTTCCCCGCATCGACTGTCCTCTCCCCTGTCAGCCAACAAACGTCTTGACCCAAGTTTATAGAGCACGGGAGAGGTCTTACCGTTCCCGACCACCGCTATCCTCGTCTCGATCACGTCCTCCACCTTGGGCGGTATTCTCCGTATGAGAATCTTGCCGCTGCAGCTCTTATCTCGATCAGGCTTCGTCGCCGTGCTCTCCGCCTCCTCCTCACCCCCGACGTTCTTGGTGAGCAAGAGCTGGCAGTGCCCGCGTATGCTCTTCGCGGCCGACTGCAGTCTTGCGTATGCGCGCTCCCATTCCTCCAGGCTCAGATGCATGCTATCCCCGTTGTTCTCGAACCCCAGGTCGAAGACAGTCTCCCCGGCGCCCTCCTCTATCCTATCGACCAGCAGATCGGCCAGGCGGCGCAGCGAGTCGTCGTCGTCCTCCGGCCCGGCGCCGTTTTGATCCGCACCATCCTTTCGGTCAAAGTCGCCCGCACGGCCACTACCTGTTCCAAGGACGAGGTCTTTTAGCTTGACGCGCGGCGCCGAATCCACCAGGTCAAGGCTGTTGAACAGCTCATCGAGCTCGGCGTAGTGCTCCGCGGGAGCAGCCGCGGCATGACCCTCGCTGGCGCTACTACTAGTAGCTCCCCCGGGGTGGCCGCCCGCACCCGTGGGGTATCGTAGTTGCTGCTGCTGCTCGACGTATTCCGCGAAGTCGCTGAGGGCCTACAGTTGCGCGACTCGTATCAGTACTCGTGCTGGCCGATCGAGGGAGATTCGTCTTTCCACGGCTTGCTGCGACTCGGGGCGGGATCACGGCATACAGATTCGCCTTTCCGCCTCTCGTGGCCTTGCGCCTTGAGAGCCTTGCTCGCCATCTCGTGGAAGCAGCAAGATGACTCTCTTCTCAAGCCAGGCTAACAGCGTCACATGAGCCGGACTTTGCCTTGTTGAGCAAAGATGAGAGAGGGCCGGGAAGGGAGAGTGAGAGAGAGAGTGTGTGTGTGTGTGAGAGAGAGGGAGATTCGAGAGGGAGAGAGAGCTGAAATTGAGGCTTGAGCGAATCTTACTTAAGCACTTCCCCCCAACGCTAGGGAGAGATCGACTTTCGTCCCGCAAAAACCATCAAGATCCAACGGATGACATTTGGTGTCAACTCACGGCCAAAGACGTCTGGTGTGAGTCTTGCTCGATGCTCCGTTGTCCAGCCCAGTGGCGTCACTGGCGAGTCGGCGGCTCATCGGATCGGCGTGAGTAATCGCATCTATGCATATTTCGATAGATGCATAGAGATTGGATCCGATATCGCAATAGCCAATCAATAGGTATGCACATATCGAGTATATCTCATTCTCGACCGGTCGACACGTCGGAGCCCGAAAGTCAAGACTCCTTATTTTCTCCAATCAGATTGATGTTCTTGAGACTTGAATGACTGGATTGGACGACGTGCCCTTGCCATTAAGATGTCCTTCCTCTTGGAATGGCAGTCTGGCTGTGCCCGTCTCGACACATGCCAGCTCTCCCAGGGTCACGACCAACGAGCCTGCATTGATCACCAAGTCAACGGGACGCCGCAGACAGCGCCGCTCCCGCTGCATCTTCATATCCCTTTGCGTGTTCGGTAGAGCCAGGCCAGCCGTGCTCGGTGACTCATGCATCACAGCCAGCTTTCTCTGGTGAATCATTCAATTTTTCATCTATCGCTAGAACGGAACTGAGGGTGATATCAAAACGACGCTATCGCCTATGGGTTTTTCATTGTCAGTGTGTTGAGCACAGGTGCGGCGACGAATCGATGTGATGCACTCACCTCTCACAAACAGCATTTCCGACTTCCGGCTCGTGGTCTAGCACAATGTCAGTCTAGCTCAAAAAGGCGTCCAGGGCCAGAGGAGAAGCCGTCGCACCTTGACCTCATCGTCATCCTCTTCATCGTCGTCTACCGCATAGATGGTCTCCTCCACATCGCCGAGCACCAGGTTGCAATGGCTGTCGTACGCCTGGCAGGGGGGGTCAGAGTCAAAGCAATCTCCGATTCGCGACAGAGAGGGCATGATATGACTCACATGGAGCTTGCCCTTGAGCTCTCTGTCACCCCTCAACTTCACAAAGACGAGCTCATTGAGGAGGAGTCGGACGAGGTCGAGGGGCTCCGATACGTGGGTGGTCTCTTCGCCCGCGTCTGCCATCCTGTCTTCCGGGACTCTTTCCTTCTCGAACCGATTCCGTCTTGACTTCCGGCTTGCCGACTTTTTGTTGGGCTCGATTTGGTCGTTGGTGGCGGCCCTCGTGGTCACTGATGCACCCGCGAATGAAGACGAGCAAGTGAGGTCTTGCGACTGAATGTGAGAGTGAGGCTTCGATGTTTGGCGTCTGCCTGTCACGGGCCGGCGGAACCTCGGACACTCTCTCCATAGATCAATATATGCATATATCAGAAATGCATTCTTAGGTACTAAGATGCCTATCTCTGATATGCATTTATCAAGGTGATGCGCTTATCGGAAGCTTACCCCACAATCAATGGTTCGCGCCTTCCCCAAGTTGCCACAGTGCCAGGTTCGAGCTCTGCACACTGTCAACATGGGGAGCTGCAACTCGATCCTGGAAATTGCCAGATTGAAAAGAACAGATTGATGGAAACATCCAACATGGGATCCTTCGTCCAGATTACTGGACCATCTTTCTTCTTCTGTCTTTGATTGTTTGCTTCAGGTTCGCAACATCAGCCCTATGCCGCGCCGACAATGGCAATGAGACGAGCCTTGAGGCCAAGCAACAGTCTCCACGATGGACTCTCCCCACTCGCCGCGATAGCGCATCGTGGCCCACCAACCACCACCAGCTCCACGCGGGTCACCCCAAGCTCTCACCCTCACCCGCCTCCACCTCCACCTACCGGTATACCCATCCGTCGCTATGCCTCGACCCCAGGTCATGAGCTTCGCGGCACGCTCCTTCAAGATGCGGGAGGAAGACTAGCTGGCGGGAAGGACGCTCTCCCGCCGACGAAGCCTTCCGAGCTGGATCTCCTACTCCGGGCCATCCAGCGAAGAGACATTGCCAGCATTCACAAGGCTTTCATTGCATGGACCGATCTGCTCATCGAAAGCACTCGAGAAGATGGCTTCGAGCTACCATTTCCGGAGAGAGCCGCCCTCGCCAGGGAACAAGTCCAGAGACTTCCGGGCCCAACACTGTCTGAGATCCTGCGCAGCATCGATCCCCTCAACTCCCCTTACGACATCGCCAACGGCCTCTTCTTCTCCCAGGGCCAGACCCAGTTCTTCGACCTCTCGAATCTCATCGACCCCTTTGGCGTGCGCCGCCTCCACCGCAAAATCATGTTGGGCATGGTGTCCCTCATGAGGATCCGGGCAGGCTCGAGGCTCGGCCTCCTCCCCCACGACTACCAGGTCTTCATGCGCTGTGCCGGCGCGGCGATGGACTATGAGCGCGCCAAGACGTTCTGGGCGGCGATGGCATCCCATGGGCTGAGCAGGGCCCGCACCGGCGCCTCCTGGACGGACTTCATCAAGGCCCGGTTCGTGACCGAGCCACTGTACTACCAGTTCGACAGGTCCCGGATGGCCGTCATGGCGCGCGACCTGTACCGCAATCGATCCGTCATTCCCATGGCGGTCGTCAAGCGGCTGGAGAGGCTGAGATTGAGCGTCGACGCGTTTCGGCGCCAGCCGTGGAACCGCAGGCCCGATCAGCCCGACGAGGATGTGCGGCGTCTCTTCCGCCGGAGAGGAGACTACAAGGCCTTCAAGAACCACTGGATCCGAGCGGCATACTACGGCCACGAGATGGACGAGGACCTCCTCTGCGTGTCCATGATCGCCTTTGCTCGCTCGAGCTCCCTCGCCTCCATCCGCAGCCTCATCCTCCTGCAGTACTTCGGCGTCACAATTACCAACGTGTTCGACCCCTCACAGACCACCATCTCGGGCGGGCACGATCTCCCCCCCGGATCGCTCATCCGACCAACCGCAAAGTTCCTTGACGCGCTGGTCGAGTCCTTTGGCAGCATGTCCCACATCGCCCTCGGCTCTCGCCTGCTCGACTTCTTCTCCCGAAAGTACGACATCCCCATCCCCCACGCCACATGGTCCAACCTCCTCAACTGGGCGTACGTCTGCGCCTCCAAGCCGTTCAGGCCCATGCGGCGCATCCACGGCTCGTACCCTTCCACCGCGGTGAGCAGCCACGATGTCCGCCAGATCTGGACCATCATGACCTCTGCTCCGTACAACGTCGAGCCCACATTCGACGACTTGAACTGCTTCATCAAGACACTCATCCTTCAGCATCATTTCATGGCCGCCGTGACGATGATCAAAGAGAGCGCGATCCCCATGTACAACGCCTTGGCGCGGGAGTTCGAGGCCGCCCTCCTCGACGAGGTCCTCCAGCTAGACGCCGTGGCCACCAAGTCCAACGCTCATCCTCACTACAATGCCCCGGGCAACCAGGCGATTCAGAGGGCCATCCACAGACGCGAACGCGCGCAGCTGCTCAAAGACCGCGCGCATCAGCAGATCACATCCCTTTTCGTCCGCATCCTCAAGATGGCCGGCCGCAGGCATACGCACCGCAGCGGCTCCTTTCCCAACAAAGTCATTCCTCGCCTGATCAGGCAATATCCGGACTTCTTCCCCTCTCAGGTCAGGTTTCGCACAAGCCAGGGCGAGGTCGTGCTTCACCGCCCGGGAGCCGTGGAGCGATTCAAATGGATGCCGGCATTCAGGACCGTCAGGGCGCAGAGAAGAGCAGGCTGGACTGTCATGGGCATCGAGGGATCCGATCACAAAGACTTTGCGTGGCCGACGACGCCCGCCTTGAGGGTGAGAGAATGGGTCAGGAGGCCGGTGAAGAGGAAGCCGTTGGGCCCGCCGCCCCTTCTGACCGAGGACAGACGATGGTGGGAGAAGCTGGAGCAGCATTTGATGCTCTGAAGCGCTTGCTCGAATCACTCGCAACACATAGAGGCCAATACATGAGCATCATCCGGCATGGAATGCATCTTCAAATTGGGTGTCATCATTTGACTCCGAAAGGTCGTTCCATCGAACGACATCATCACCTTTGTTTCTGTGACAACCTCGCAGGCAATCATGATGAGCCACGCGAGGCACCGGCCAACTTTCCCAGCAGACTCGCAGCAGCGCCCCCTATGCCAACCACACCGAGCGCCTCTCCCCAAGCTCTCCTCCTTGAGCCATGAGCTTGTCTGCCGCCATGATCCCGGTGCTTGCTTCTCTTCCTGTTCCTATCCCGGCGTTGATCGTCTATGTCCCCAGTCCGCCTTTGATGATCCCGACGACGAGTCAAGCCATCGTGTCCATCTCGGTCCCCGTGCGTGTCATATCGTCCGCCTCCATCTCTCTTCGGCCTCCCATCTCGACCCGCCGTCCCAGCGACTGCCTCACCCATCTCGAGACCGTCTCCAGAACATTTGTGCGCTATGCTCCTCTTTTTCAATATGGATCTTGGCTGAACGCGAATCGGCGGCATCTCACCCGGCGGACTCACTATCACGATATGCCCGCTTCCCCCATCCCCGGCCTCATCCGAGCTTCGAAAACCATCGGTCTCGCTGTCGCCAGAATCGTCCTCATCTTCGCCCTCCCCTTCTTCTTCTTCTTCTTCTTCTTCCTCCTCCTCTCCACCGTGCTCACACCCAAAGCTCAGGAACGCCCCGTCCCTCGCCGCCCTGCACTCCGCGCTCCGCCTCGCATACATCGCGACGTGCTCGTCCGTCAGTCTCCCCAGAACAGCCACCCACCCCGGCCGCGCCTCGTACCGCACGCCATCCCGCCTCAAGACCTGCGGGCTCACGATCCTCCTATCGATCCTCGTCCATCGCGCATCTGGCCCGATCTCACGGCCGTAGCGGTCCGCTTGCATCCCATCCTCCCCTGCCGTCGCGGCATCCAGCGCCGCCAACTCCCGCGTCGATATGGTCTCAAAGCCCCGGCCCTCCTCAGCACACAGAGACTGCGGCCACAAATCAGCATCAGGAACCTTACCCCCTACTGCCTCCGATATCCACGAGCCCATCGCCATGCCGCGCACCAGCTCATCCACCGCGAGCCTCTCCCTCGCGAGCTTCGCCCTCGCGGCGGCCACACCATCCTCCATCCCCAGCATGCGACCCCCCGCCCCCCTTATCTGATCACACGTGTCCACAACATGCTCCAGCAGCCTGAGCCCCGCCTCCGCGCCCCCAACGACGGCGCGCAGCCTCTGACGCAAGGCCGACGGGTATTCTGGAGTCTCGGGGGGAGTCTCGGTACAGGTCGATACAGATGACGCTTCGTCGGAGAGTTGTGTGCGCAAGCGCCGCAGGGCGAGATGCAGGTGCTGCACGCTGAGGGCCAGGTCCGCGTGCACGGGACCACACTGCTGTGCGCGGATGAACAGGGTTCTCGCGTATGCGTCCAGGGCGTCGACGCGTTGCATAAGAGCGCTGCTCATCATGGCTGGAGGTGGGGGGGGCTCAGATCTGACGGGCGGAGCGCTCATCGGGTTTTCGCGCGTTCAATGGCTTTGGCCCAAAGTGTGCCGCAGCTGTGTGAATAATGATAGCAGGCCGGTATCACAGGGGAGGGTGTTGAGAACACGAGAGGGTCCAAGGGGTGAAAGGGGCTTGGCATCGAGTGGGAGGAGGCAGATATTCTACGTACATTCTCACGCACGTGAGGCCCGCTGGTCCCCTTGGCACGAAGCCATTGTTGTCATTCCAGGTTGGCATTGATGGATGCAACAAATGTCTGATGGACCGTTGCCTGCGATGACGCGATGGATGGAGATCGTCACGGCCGCGTGCTTCCTTCAGGTGGGCGACCAATCCCGAAGCCATCGCACCCCGATGGATCCAAATCCTTCAAATGATTCAGATGCATAAGACAGCTCTCACAATGAAGTCGGTCCTCTGCGCAGAATAATTCCAGAAGCCCAGGTATATAGAATTCATCCAACGTGATGCTCTCCTCATCTATAAATCCTCCAATGCAAAGGCCAGAGCCGCCTCATTACATCAATGCTCTGTCCCAAGATCCCCAAGTCAGCGTCGGCATCAAAGATATCCTGCCGCCGCCGCCGCCGCCGCCGCCGTCGGTCCTCAGACAGCCAGCTTCTCCAGCGAGTACACCTCGACCTTCTGGCTGATCAAGTGTCCCGTCTCACGCATGCTCCTCTGCACGACCTCGCCACCAGACACCACCTTCTCCTTGGTCGGCAGCTGCTTCGTCTTGAGGCCGAGGGGCAGCAGCCTCGACTCGCGCGACTCGAGGTGCAGCGAGACGGGCTTGTTCGTGTTCCACGTCTGCCTGCCGGCGCCGCCCCTCTGCGCGGCCGAGTTGAACCGCACAGCCTCGCTGAGGATGCCGTTGAGGTAGACGGCCTCCTCGATGCCCTCGAGGGCGGCCGTCACCTCGAGCCGCAGCGCCGTCAGGAAGTCGCCCGCGTCCGCCTTGTCTGACGACCCCGCGACCGCGTCGTTGACGAGCCACCCGCCGGCGCCCACGGCGTCGAGGCAGCGCCCGAGCAGGTCGGCGATCAGGGCGATGACGCCGTCGGGCGGCGGCTCGTTGGACTCGGAGTCGAAGCTCGTCGGGTCGATGTACAGGGACGTCCACGCGCCGCGGAGCAGCTCGACCCGCAGCAGGTAGATGAGCGACATGATGTCCTCGGTGGAGACGGCGGCGCGCAGCGCCCGGACCGTGGAGACGGCCGGCAGCCTCCAGAGCTTCGTGAAGGCCAGGGTCAGCCCGCGCGAGCGGCTGCCGGACTCGTCGCCCAGGTACTGCTCGGTGATGGCGATGCCGCGCTCCAGGTCGTCCAGGTCCATCTCGTACTTGTCCGGGCTGTCGCCGTGCGGCTCGTTCTTGAGCAGCTTGACGGCCAGCTTGCCGCCGCCGCTCACCATCTCCATGCTCTGCATCAGCGCCCGGATGGCGAGCAGCAACTCAACCTCGCCCAGCTTGGTGGCCCGGAGGTAGTTGAGCAGGAGGGTCATGGAGAGGTCGGCGTCTGTCAGGCACTTGACGATGTCGCCTGCCAGGGCCTTGCTCTCGGCGGCTTCGGGCACCAGCTCGTCTCGGAAGGCAGATCGAAAATTGGACAATGTGAGGTGTCCGGCAACGGCCAGGTAGGTCAACGCGTTGCTTTCGGGGAGGATGAGCCGCAGCTCCGGTCGGGCCTGGTCCTTCGCTTGGACGGTGTCGACGGAGAAGATTTGGCTGATGGCGTAGATGACCCACCGGCGATCGACGGGGGCGTAGGCCGACGTCTCTGGCAGCCAGTCCCACTCGGGCAACTCCTGCACCTCCGCGTCGCCCTTGTTGCCATCCTCGCCATCCATCGTGACGTCCGCTTCCGGGCGGAGGCCCATGCCGAACTTGTTTCGCAGAACCTCTTCCCACTTGGCCAGTTCGTTGTTCGCCAGCAGGTCGTCGGCAGCCTCGGCTTCGATCTGGTACTGAGCAAGGTAGTCTTCGGTAATGGTTCCGGGGATGAGGTTCGAGAACTCGATGGATCCCGACTCGCACTTGAATTTCTTAGCCGACAACTCCAGAGCCGTGCCACGCCCGATCGAGTCAATCAGCAGCCCCTCTTTGCGCCTCTTGCCGTGGTTCTTGGGCGATTCGATCTGGATGGACACCAAGCTGTTATCGACCAAGGCGACGACGAGGTCTTGGCTGCGGAGGTAGCTGATCAGCTGGCACGATCGGGGCGACTGAGATTCGGCCGGCAGCTCGGACCAGTCCAGTGCTGCCCGGCAGTGGATGGAGCGATATTGGTAGTTGTAGAGGCCGATCGAGGAGAGCGACGCCGCCAGGACGAACGGTCTGTTGAGCCGCACCGAGGACTCTGCGCCGTCGATGTCGACCGACGACTTGAGTCTCGGGACAGCCCCGGTGAGGTCGTAGACGCCCAGTGAGCCCTGCTGGAAATGGAGCAGAGCTCCAGCCTGCACGTCCACCTGGTAGGACGACGACGACGACGACGACTCGCTTGCCGAGTAGGGTGGTGTGATGGGCACGACATCGAGGGGCACCAAGTGTTGTCGGTCCGGGGATGCGGAAGCCTCGCCAGTCATGGCCGCCAAGGCGATCAAGTGGCGCTTCTCGGTCTGCTGGGTGGTGCACCTGGAAACCAGGACCAAGAGCTCCGGCTCGGCATCGAGCGCTCTCGGGAGCGAGTTGAACACCTCGGGCCTGCTCTTGAAGATCCCCTCGTTGAACTCGGCCATCGTGCCGTTCACGGCATGCTCGATCTCGAACGCGTCCACGTTGGAGGCGAAGACATCCTGGACGATGGACTTGGATGACGAGACCCATCGGATCGCCAGAGTCTCGCCAGCCATGCACACCAGCTCTCCATCCTGGCAGACGGCGATGACATCCCCAACGCTAGCGGCTTTGCTCGTGGCGGAAGAACAAGTCAAATACCGGACCGCCGAGGTGCGCAGAGTCTGAGAGAGGGTGTTCGAGGTGGTCTTGCCGTCGCGGTGCGCCACATCCTTGAAGACAGTGATCTTGTTGGAGCTGGCGTCCTTGGTCGCTATGAAGGTGTATCGCAGGGCATCGGGGCTGTTTGAGGGACGGACCCGGACGGAGTAGGGTGGGCAGGTGAACGATTCTTGGGGAGGGATCGGATACGAGGTGATGAGGCGCGATCCGGGGACCTGGTGGATTGCAGAGTGTCAGCTTGTCGAGCCGCAGACATGGCAGGTATTCCTCGCTCTTTCTCAGCATTGCCGCGCCGGGCCATTTCCTACATCGTAGATGCTGGTCGTCTCGCCGTCGACGCCAACCACCAGCTCAGTGCGCTTGCGCTTCTTGAGGCCCTCTCGCTGGCCGTAGACCTCCCGCGCCACGATGTTGCCCTGAGTATGGTCCAGCGGCTTTGGCAGGGTCGCCAGGACGTAGGGTCTGTGTATCCTGTATTCAGAAGCCATTGCGGCGAGGTGCTGGTCCGGCTCGAGAGGCGCGCAAGTTGATCAGCGAACAGAAGCTTCCTCGATCTTCCCGTCTTCGTCCTTCGTCGTCGCCTTCTTCCGCTTCTGCTTCGGCTTAAAAAAAAAAAAAAAAAAAAAAAAAAAACAATTAATTGTCGTTTCCCGGCCAAACTAAAAGTCCGATGGTGGGGTATCGCTTACCTAATCATCTGCTTGCTCCTTCCTCTCTTCTTCTCTCTCGTCTGCTCCTTCCCCTGTCGCTCCATCGGGACCGCTGATTGGCTCAATTGCCGCGTGGCGACCCACCCTTCATCATGCACGCGTAAATGGATCCGTCATGGGAGAAACGCGCCTGGAGATGCTGGACGACGCGATCCTCAATCTGCGTGCCATCGATTCTTCTTGCGACGCCTGGGGTTCGGAGTCTGGCAGGCTGCCTTTTTTTTTTCCTTACTTATCTTTTGGGGCTTCGGATCGACTAGCTCTCGCTTGTTTCTTGGGCTCGGCTTGGTCTGTTGGATGACATTCAGGAAGGCCTGGAATATCGATCAGCCATGACCTCCTAGAGCCGAGCATTGGACTGTACGTCTGCGTTTTTGATGATCCTTTACGAGTATGGGATACTCTGATCAGTTGGTGAAGGTCTCTAACCGGACTTCTTGAATGCTGACACAACCCGACCGATGCAGGCTTGAACACCTGATGGGACGGGCCGCTCTCTGGTCGCAACGATGGTCCAAGGTGGCACTGGCGAGCCGTCGTCCAAGAAGATCCACCCTTTCTTCACCAAAGCCGATGCTCCATTGTCCCTCGAGGATCCACCCTCCACAGACTTTTCCACCACTCCTCCCGTGACTGCGGGGTCCGAGAGCTCTGTCCCGGAGACCAATCATGAGGAATCACGGAGGAAGAGGCGCAAGACAGATGGCCCCCCTGCTCAGGAGGAGTCGGGGCTCAAGAGGCAGCGGCGCAAGAGGAAGAGCAATGGGGATTCGTTGACCGGAGCCATCCTGAACCACCTCATCAAACCCCAGCAGCCCGCCACGGCATCCGCCACAGCCGATGAGGACGCGGAAAAGATCCCCAGTCCTCCCCTGAGCGAAGTCTCCTCGAAACCCGACGAACATGCCGCCGAAGGTGCGGGGAGCCCTGCGCCCGATACTCTGCCCGGAAATGCGCCCAGCACGACCAAGGCCGCTCAGCCGAAGAAGGTGCTCAAATTCAATCCGAAGACGGGGAAGTTCGGCTCCCCGCAGAGGCTGAAAACAACGAAAACGCCTTCACGGCTAGTATGCATCAAGTACGGGAACGATGCGGACAATCGGAGGCGCATTGGTGGCATGATTACCCAGATCTTGCAAGGCATTGCGCAGCTGCCCCTGGATCCCGTCGAAACATCCGACGATGCGAAAACAAAACCTATGACGACGACGACGACGACGGCCACAAAATTGACGAACACATTCACCAAAGCCAAGTCGGCGCATCCCTTCTTCTCCAAATCGATGCCAGACACTGGCAAGGCAGACGATCCAGCCACGAAGCCTACAATCAATAAAAACACGAAAATATTCATGTCGACACCTGTCTCGCCGAGAAAACCCAGACCTGTAACCATCCCCGCCAAGGCCCTTCAATTCGGCATACGGTCTGCTGGAGCCAAAGTCCCCGGAGCTATGCACCCCATGTGGCCAGCCCAAGGGATGGCCCATGTTCGAGGTGAAGTTCGCTCCGGGCTCAGGACCACGAGCGAGGAGTTCAGTCCGCACAGAAAATCCAAGGGCCTGACGACCATCGTCGCGCCTGACGAATCTCTGCTGCGGCACATCACGGAGAAAATGGGGATCAATGCTGTGCGAAAGAGTCTGGTCAGAGACGTATCGAAAATCGAGCCGACCCCCGACGCATTGCGTTTGCCACTGAAACACTTCGAGAGCGGCCGAAAGCTTCGAACACGCATCCGTTCTCAGTTACAGGCTCGCTTTGTCGAGAAGCCGCTGTACGAGGACTGCGACTTCAGTCCAGACGAGCTCTCTGCATCATCAACTTCGAGGGCTCATCCCGGCCTAGAGTGGCTGTACAGATCCTTGGAGACGCAGCTTTCAGCGTACGACAGATCAAGCTGCGAAAGTTCGGCGTGGACACACAAGTATGCACCCATGAATTCGGGGCAGGTCCTGCAGCAAGGACGAGAAGCTGTACTTCTTCGAGATTGGCTTCAGACTCTGCGGGTACAATCGGTTGAGTCTGGAAGCGCCAGCGACGACAAAGATAAAGACAGGACGAAGCCCGAGGGTGTTCCGAAAAAGAAGAGAAGAAAGAATAAGCTCGAGGGTTTCATTGTCGATGATGAGGCCGAATCCGACTCCATGTACGAGATCTCCGACGATGAAGACAATGACTCCGATCAGGAAAGGGGTGGTCCCCGGCATAGGATGAGAACGATTATGCGTGGGGGAAACCTTGCTCCGGGCCAGAAAAACGCAAAAAGGCTGGCGAACGCGATTCTACTGAGTGGTCCTCACGGCTGCGGCAAGACCGCGACCGTCTACGCGGTTGCTAGGGAGCTGGGTTTCGAAGTCTTCGAGATCAATTCGAGCAGTCGAAGAAGCGGCAAGGACATTTTGGAAAAGGTTGGCGACATGACGCGCAACCACCTCGTGCAGCAGAACCGCGCCGATCCCGCCTCGATCGATGTAGACGAGGTAGGCGACGAAGTCAACCCCGGAAAGCAAGGCATGATGACGGCATTTTTCAAGCCAAAGGAGGTGAAGGGGGAAAATAAGGAAGCGGCGCCGAAGATGAGAGGAAAGAAACAACAAAACGATGAGGGCGCAGACAGAGAAAGCAGAGCGACGTCGGGCAAGGCTCATAAACAGTCCCTCATCCTCCTGGAGGAAGTCGACATCTTGTTCGAGGAGGACAAGCAGTTTTGGGCGACTCTGATGGGATTGATTGCTCAGTCTAAGCGACCTTTTATCATGACCTGCAACGACGAGGAGCTTGTCCCCATCCAGAGTCTGAGCCTGCATGGCATCTTTCGATTCTCACCGGTGCCCTCGCACCTCGCAGCGGACTTGTGCATTCTCATCGCCGCGAATGAAGGCCATGCCATGCGGAGGCCTGCCGTCGAGGCGCTGTACCACTCCCGCGGCGACGATCTGAGGGCGACCATCACGGAGCTCAACTACTGGTGTCAGATCGGGGTGGGCGACCGCAGGGGCGGGTTCGACTGGTTCTACCTGCGCTGGCCGAGGGGGTGCGACTTGGACGAGGACGGCGACGTCGTGCGGGTCGTGAGCGAAGACACCTACTGCGAGGGCATGGGCTGGATGTCCCGGGACGCAATCGCCACCGCATCCGACCCCCTCGACGCCGAGGAGGAGGCAATTCGGCAGGCGTGGGACCATTGGCAGTGCGACGTCGGGGATTCGAACGACACAGACGGCCTGCGCTCGTGGGCCGCGCAGGCGCCGCAACCCTCGAAGCCGAGGAGCAGGCTCTCGCTCCTTGCGGCGTTCGACTCGTTCTGCAGCGCTATGAGCGACGCGGATCTGTGTGCGAGCCGAGCCCACGGGACCCAGCTGCACGAGATGATGGATGCAACGCACCCCGATCTGCCAGCCTCCCGCAGAGACGACTTCATCACCGGGCAGGCCCTGCTCGACGCACAGCCCCTGACCCGTCAAGCGTCAGCCAACAAGGCCATCTCGACCACGCTCCGATCGCTCGCGCGGGAGACGCTTTCTTCCCCGACCGCGCCGCCGAGCGGCAGCCCGAGATCGAAATGCAAGAGCCGGAGCCGCGCCCTCCAGCCGCTCGACGAGGCCGGCGCGACGTCCATCCTCGGCAAGTCCTTCCGCGCCCGCCCCCGGCCCCTGGTGCGCTACGACCTCGCCGTGGCCTTCGACCCCATCGCGATCGCCCCCAAGGGCGCGCCAGCCACGCACCTCGACCCGTCCGTGTTCGACCGCCCGCTCCTGCCCATCGTGCTCGACGTGGCCCCCTGGGTGCGCGGCATTGTGCTGCACGACCACCGCCTCATGCAGCGGCGCCTGAGGCTGAGCAACCTGCTGGGCGAGGGGCCCGGCAGGCGCAAGCGCATGCGCAGCACGCGCAGCGCGCTGTCCGCGCTCGAGGGCGGGGAGCGGCACGCCATGAAGAGGGACAGGTGGTTCGGGGACGCGCTCGGCGTGAAGTGGGTGATGGGCACCGCGGGGGAGGGATGGACGGAGCTCGTGCTGGGCGAGGAGGAAACCACGGCGCAGAGCTCGGCGCAGAGCCCCGCGTCTGACGAGTTGGCGGCTGCGTGAGTTGTGGGAAAAGTTCAATCGTCAAGGGGGGCGCTCGACACGACGACGACGGCGCTCAATGGAAGCCGCGGGCGTGTTCGCAGCTGGGACGGGACGGGTTCACGCCGTCCCCACCGCCCTTCCCGCCTCTCACAGACGCTGCGCATGGACATTCGAAAGATACCTACATCAAGGGAAGAGACGAAAGCATAGAACATAGAGGCAGAGTGTTGAATGGGATGGAGTGTCTGTCCCATCCCGTCCCTTTATCAGCATCACTCCCGAGATTCTCTCCTGTCTGTCAATGTTCGCCAGCTCCATCACCTTCCACCACCAATACTGTAGATGCCTCCAGGCCAGGCGTGGGCGGTACGTGAAGTACATTAGTAGGAATCCCAAGGTCGCAGCAAGATCACCGCGAACGACCCGCGGCCTGGAATGCCTCGAGCATTGCCGTGCAACCACTGCAGACAGGCCCCCATGTGTGCAGGCGTGTTCACGGCTCCATATACGGAGTACTCCGTATTTCATATTGCACGGAGCGGATGGAATCATTGATCCATACTACGGGATACATACCGTGCTGCTCATCATCCTGCTGCAGAGATAGCCGAGGGGGGGGCAGAGACACTCCGTGTTTTCGCAGTGTCTCGGCATCAAACAAGACCCACGGCCAACCCATCGTCTGTCGTTGCGAATACATTGATACTACTTACTGTATCGCCGCGGCTTGGGCGGTGCGACGGGCCGAGCGAGGGCCGCTGGGGAATGGCATTACGCAGCGGCAGGCTCTTGAGGCATCTCGATGATGCCGCTTCGCCTGGTATCATCGAGGGTAGACAAGAGCGAAAACGGAAGTCGGTCGGTCCTCCACCGGCAGTCCCAGCCGTCCGTATCATGGCACTGGAATGTATTGAAGATGAGAGAAATACTCCGTACCGAGTACGAGTACCGGTAAGCAATAGATCCTCCTTCTACGGAGTAGTAGGCCAGGCCATCGACCGGCCAAGTTCCATCAATGTCTGTGGGGGACCGAGAACGCCAAGGCCATAGGTGCACTCTCTGGAGCCGCAGATGCGGATACTCCGATGCAAGTGATGAGAAATTGAGTTTGCCTCCTTGTCCATGTCTGTCGTAGAATCGTCAATGATGAGTCTGGGCGGCGCGGGAGGATTGGAGGACAACAGCATCGATCCATCCATCCAGCCAGCCAACCGTCCATCCATCATCCATTGAATCCATCACGGACTAGTACTCGGTAGGGGCACAATCGCTCGGCTGAATCGCGACGAGATGAGGAAAATGGTGGGCCCGGGTGGCCGTCTCGGCACGAATATTGGACCGTGGCGCTGTACCAGTATCACCTGGATGCGGCGGTCCGGGATGGGAGTGGTCGATCAGCAGTTGGATTCTTGGAGCTGGATGAGATTCCGGCATTCGTACGGAGCACGAGTACTCCGAGCACGGAGTAGTAGCTGGCAAACCGAGCAGACCTTGGGAGTGCCGTCGACGAGAGTCGACATCTCCGTGTCCCAGGAGAATTCTCGTAGAGGATGAATGGGCGATGGCAAAGGCATGCCGAAGGCGAATCCGTCCGCGCCGCCGTACGGAGCACGGAGTATCGAATTTTAGTTTGACGCCAACAGGATCCACGGCTGATTGATTGACGGTGATTCTCTTCCTTCCCCCCCCCCCCCCCCACCCCG
>NIGB01000007.1:216066-226434 GCA_003055145.1 Escovopsis weberi
GTGGAGGGGGCATTTCCCTCCCCCCCCCCCCCCCCCCTTCTCCCCCCTTCTTCCCCCCTTTTTGTTTTTTTTTTTTTTTTCTCTCCCTCGCTTTAACAAATCCGAGTGCAAGCCGATCCGCGACCGGCCGAGCGATGCGCATGCAATCCCTTTTGCCAAGGCGGGGGCCCTTTTTGTGAGGGAACAGGTCAGCAGGAGCAAAGGGAAAGGGAGGCAAGCCAGGGAGCGATGAGGGAAGCATTGATCTTGATATCATTGATCATACGGAGCATGTCATCTAGTATTGATCCATTCTACCCCGCAACGTGGGTCGACGGGCGAATGGACGTGTGCCTTTGTCGTGGAGATGCAGCGTCGGCGGCCAGACGGAGACAGAATGGGATGAGCTGTGATGGATGAGGAGAGTGAATAAATGGATGGATGATTTTTTATTCTTTCTTTTTTGGGCGGCGAGGCGGCTTCACGAGGAGGAGTTGAAACGAGCTGAGACGAGGAGGATCGTGCCTGCCGTCTCTGAAGCTCGAACTGCGAAGGACATGGAACTGGAGACCATCGAGGGGCACCTTCCTCGCCATGGATCGATGGAGGGAAGGGACGGGCTCGCTGGCTCCTGCCGGGCCAGCTGCGGTGGCAGGCGGCACCGGCATCCGAGGCAACCACGCACCTGCCTTCCACCTTCACGATAAGCCGGCCGTGGCAGAGCCGGTATCGACACTGTGCTCGTGGTCTCCGGAGTACGGAGGACGGAGCTCGGAGCTCGGAGTAAAGAACTCGAATTGAATTCCAAGAAGTTCTCGACAGGCTCGGTCGGATTCGTCTCATCCATCAACAATGGGACGGACGCACCGGCATCTCGAATGACTCAGTCAGTCAGTCAGTCTGTCAGTCAGTCAGTCAGTCTGTCAGCCGTCGCGGGCCAACCATGGACGACAACGGCTCCCTTTGCACGAGTCCGAGTAAGAGTAAGAGCCAACTCTGGGTTGTACAGTGCGGGTGTAAATTTTATGTACGATTACGGGGTACCCCGTCCACGAGACTCACACTGGCAGTGATCCATGATCAACTGAGGCTTCTGAAGGCATCGTCAGACCTGGAGGTTGTTGCTGCGACGAAGTCTTCCTTGGTGTTTTCTTTTTTTCATGTACTCTCATTCCTGCAGAATATCCGGGCTAATGCGGACGGATGGAGCACCTATCCGCTGCTCTGGAGGAGTATAGTATGTAGATATGTACAGGCAGCCTGAGATTCATCCAAAATTCGGGGGATGAGCATCGCACTCCCTCCCACCGTGACCTGAACTGAATTCGATCCGAGGCAGATGATGATCCCGTCGCACCACCACGTCCCTGTACCCGTACTAGATGCTGGTACTCATTTCTCTTGATTACAGGCCAGACAAGGACGGCTGTGATGGAGGCACGGAGTACGGAATAAAAGCAGTCACTCGGATGGTGCCTACAGTAACATATGTACCTGCTATTTGTCATGTGCGCCCTCGTTGATCCGCGCAGCGATCGAGGATTCATCAATATCAATATCATACATACTCGCACAGCCTCATTATGGGTGATGCTCGGATCCATAGATAAAATCCTCCAGTCCATGCCTCAACCCCAATTCGAGAGATACATACTCCTCCTCCTCCGTACCGCAGGTACTAACTCAGCATCGTGATGGTGTCATGTATGTACAAAGGGACCTCCTCCTCCGGGTAACCCATTGGCAGGCCCCCTCGGTCCCGTGACGGCGAGGAATACCACCTCCCTCCTTTGAAAGATGACGATCCATCCTCGGAATTCGTACATACATACGGAGTACTCGTACATCCATCCATCCATATTAGATCCATGGCCGCTCGCCACGCCCTCATCATACCCCATCCAGCGGCTTCGCGTCATACTCGTACTCCGTACGGAGTACTCCGTACATGGTTCAATATCGCTCCTCCAGAGACACCGTGCCGCCTCACCTCGTCTTCGTCTCCGTCTGGCAATGTCAAGATTGGCTTGCGAAACAAATCATTTTGTCTACGAGTACGGAGTACGAGCCGAGGACCTACATGATACCTGTGCGAGTTAGTAGTACTCGTACATACAACATGTGTGAAGCTGAATCATGAGAGGCGGGCGCGCCAAGTCCATCCATCCATCCATCCATCCATCCATCCATCTATCCATACTGCTGCTGAGGCCACCCGACGAGGGCGGGGACCAGCTTGAAGGCGCCCCTCAAGGCTCAGGCTGACTGGCCCACGCCGTCCGCTTCCGCGATGCGCACATCCCCATCCCCATCCCCATCCCCGTCCTCATCCCCGTCCTCATCCCCGTCCCGAAGTCCGGCCTCCGTCTGGATCGTGAGGACAGCATGGCTGATCAAGGCCGAATCCCAGGCTTCTTCGTACGGATTCATCGTCATGCAAACCACGTACGAGTACATGTATGTACGGATTGTACGTAGATGCCATGAATCTGCCTCATCGTCATACTCGTACGAACCCCGGCGGGTGAGACGCCGCCCGCAAAGGACATCCGTGCTCCAGACATACGAAATGAGATGGTGAATTGCAGCAAAACACCAAGCACTTCAAGACCCAACACTCGAGACTCCAGACTCGAGACTCAAAAGCTCAAGACGCAGGACTCAAGACTCGAACATAGACGCCACCTTCTGCGCCGACTCATCGAGCAACGCACGCCCGCATCAAAAGAAAGACCAGCACTCCCATAGAAGAAGAGCACCGAGGAAGGGAGATCGAAAAAAAAAAAAAAAAAAAAGAAAGAAAAAAAGAGCTTCCAAAGAAAGCAAGAGAGAGGAGCACGGATTTCGTTCTTCCTCGGTCCCGGGGTCTTGCACAACATCGTGACCCTCCGAAGCATCATGCGAGTACTCCGTACTCGAACTCGTACATCTTCAGTACTCTGTACGGAGGACTCCGTGCCTCATCAAGACCTGCCAATGTTCGGCAACTGGAACCTGAAACCTTCCAGGCACGAGATGCGTCCCGTCAGGACCTGGGAGGCGCCCGCTCCCGACCGAGGTTCGAGGAAGAGACTCGTGAGCAGGAATCGAGGCAGAGGAGAAGAGCGGGAAGAAGCGGACGCGGACGAGGACGAGGACGAGGACGAGGAGGGGCCGATCCTGCCTGGCGCACGGGGCTCCGGGCCTGGGGCGGGATCCATCATGGATCTATTCCATCCATGGAGAGGCGCGACGTCTGGCGGATGCCCCCGGGGGGGGGGAGAGGGGGGAGGATGGAGTATTCGAGTCCCTGCACGGAGTAGCAGGCGGGCGATTCTGGCCCAGAATGTCGCAGGAGTGTGTGTCTGCAGTCGACGATGCGGTGCCTTTTGCCCGCCAGTGTGTCAGGGGGTGTATGTACTGTACTCCGTAGTATTGGCTGATTGATCTCTGCACGACTGACAGTGCTCGTAGGAATCCTTTCGCTGTTTGTTTTAGGCTGATGGGATCGGATGGATGGATGGATGGGTCTGAGAAGATTCTTGCTAGAGAGATATGGATCAGTGACGGATGCCTTGTGCGTGCGTGTGCGAGCTGTCCAAAAAGGGCACTGGTATCGTGTGTGTGTGTGTGTGTGTGTGGTGTGTACGAGTACCAGTATGTATGTATGTCGTCTAAAGTGAAAGGGAGAAGAGAGAGAAAAAGGGGGCCGGCGACGCATCTCGATGGCCTTGCGCTCGGCGCTGCTACTGTGATGGGCTTCGCCGGGCGGTATCTTGATCCAAACTGGGCTCGAAAGGTCATGGAACGGACCAAGATGGATGAGTTTTGGTTCGTCCTCGACGAATGGAAAACCCCAACGAGCATGTGTCCACGAGCAGGGTGCTTTCCGCCGGCTCCATGGATACAGACTGGTAGATGTCTCCATCATGTTCCATGCATCGCCGCGCGCCCAGCCCCATCATCCACAGCTCTCCTCCTCCTCCTCCTCCTCCTTCTCCGCTTGGGCGTCCTCACCACCACCCACCGGCATCGTGGTCGTCGTCGTCGTCGTCGTCGTCGTCGTCGTCGTCGTCGTCATCATCATCATCATCATCATCATCATCATGATACGACTGACTCGCCCGCCCTTATCCATGCCCGCAGTACGGAGTACACACGGAGCAGAAGGTGCTCGTACTCGTACCTTCGATCGTGCAGTACGGACTCAGTACGAGTACGAGTATGTACGGAGCACGCTCAGGCCTTTCCTGTTCTCACCTGCAGGCCCCAGGGGACCAGTGCCGGGTGCTGGGTGCTGGGTGCTCGTCCTCGCAACAACAGCCACCGTCTGCGTGACCTCCCAGCTCGACAGGCTCGCCGCTCCATCATCCAGGGATCCGTTTCGACAGCAGCAGGACTCCGTATGAGCCTGTATGTATATTCTCCCCTGCCCCGAGGGGGAACCTCCATTCCATACTTGTACGGAGTACAGGAAGTCGTGCGGACACACACGGCGCAGGTATCCGTGGCCCGCGTCCCTGCTAAAACTGCACCTAGCACAGTGCATGCTTCATGCAGATGACACTAGCCTCGAGTGCCCGTACGAGTGCGAGTGCGAGTGCGAGTGCTGTGCGAGAGGCACTCATACTGGGGATACGAAGTAGTCCTTCCTCCTCCATACTCCGTAGAAGCGGAAGAAACGCGTGCGAGGCATCTTTTGCAGGTGTCTAGAATCGTACCGGTATGTATGCCGATGAGTGGCTCGTACTCGAGTCCAACGGGCATTCGTGGAACGGAGGCCAAGGCAAGACCGAAATCGTCGCCTGGCTCCAACACAGCCGGGCTCATCAGACTCGTCAGAGTCTCACTTCCGCTGCTACAAGGAGCGCAGGCATCAACGTGCAATTCGACGCCACTTGGCCGCAACAAGGGAAATCGGCGCCCCTCTCCCAAATCGAAATCGTTCTTGTGCGTGGGTGTGTGAGCGCGCGCGCGCGAGAGAGAGAGAGGGGTGTGTGTGTGTGTCTGCGTACGTAACCTCACTTCGCGCCGTCGCCGTCCGTGCTTCGCAAGTCGAGCTCCGCGAGCCTGGGCCCGAAAAACGCAGTGAGCACTTGTTGAGCACGCGCATCGCTGCACAAGTGGTTACTCCGTACTCGTACGCGACGGAGGGCCGGGCGGATGAGAGGGTTGTTGATGAGAATGAGAAGACAAGGGAGGCGAGCCCCCCTCCCCCTCTCCTTGGCATCCACCGAGTTCCAGTTATCGGCACAGTCCGACAAGCGGCACCAGTCTTCCGTATTTGCCATTCCCTCGATTCAACTGATGTATGTCTGTCGCAGGTGGAGATGGGCGGCCAAAATTAGCGGTTGCGTAGCGCTTAGTCTCTCTCTGGTCGCCGACCGTCTCTTGTATGTATGGAGTAGAGCATTTGGAGTAATGTACGGAGAAAGTTCGCCCTCGCCCTCCTTCTCTCGCGTTGGCGGTTGCTCATCTCGGCCATCGATGTGCCTCAACTGCGTCACTCGCTCTAGTTCTTCGTATATACAGAGAGGGCGTTGCCTCTCTACTGGTACTCCGGACGAGTATGTACAAATGATGGGAGGAGTGGGTGGCACAAGCTAGAGTGAGCCCCGGGGGGCGGGGCCCCCGGGGGGGGGGCGGTCCCAGATGATCCATGACCACCATGTTGAGAAATCAATGACTTTGCCAGAGGGAGGGGAGGGGAAGAGGGATTGTGGCAATACATACTCCGTACTCCGTACTCTTAGGTATTCGGGGCCCACGGAGCACCAACAACATGACGCTCAGGGCAGCTGGATCGCTTGATTCATGTCCAAAACGACGATGGGCGGTTCAGAGACACTAGCACCGTCGCAAGGCACGGCCAAGGGCGCGGGCATGCATCCGACTCTGATGACGCTCAAATTGATGCAAGTCGTCCTTCGCCATCCGGAGGGAGTACCAATTAGTACTCTGTAGTAGTCGGGAATTGCCCATTCACCTCCTCGGCGTCGACCTGGAGGCTTTGTGATCTTCCTGATCTCGGCCCGCTTTCAACCAATCTGCTGCGTCAATGCCTCTTGACAAGTCCGGACGCTCAATTTCCAGATCTAGATCCAGTGATACTGGCGCCGGTCTCCGACTAACAGAAGCCACGCAAGGTGATGCCAACATTCAAGCCCCGAAACTCCGCGCGCATGGTCGTGTATGTACATACCTGTACTCCGTACTGCGTGATTCCTTAACGAATGTAGCAATCTTGAATCCTTATCCCGCTGCCAGGCGGTCGCGGTGGGAGACTCCGTCCGCAGGAAAAGGACCCACGAATGTCGATTACGTGCAGTAGTAGGACTCCATACTCCGTACTCCGTACATACATACCTGTAGTAGTGCTTCCAGCATGTCAGTCTTTTTCCTGGCCATCAGCATCAGAGAACCAGGCTCGAAGATTCAACATACAGGTACTCCGTAGTTCTCCGTACAGTAGCGCCCTCTGCCGCGGCCTCGCCGCAAGCCGTCATGCGTTCCCGGGCCGCCTGGACTGGAAACACTAGCATCCTGCCTCTTGTCAGCCCTTTGAAAGTCCGCTCTAGGCCCAGTCTGGGAGGGCTCCGTGATGCTGGTACCTGCGATTGAAACTCGTACTCGTACCAGAAGTACCAACGGAGTACGGAGAGATGTCGTACAGCACCTTCACGACTTGTGAGTCTCTGCTGCAGTGCGTGCCTGTACATACAGTATGTACGTACGAGTACGAGTATCAGGGGTGGATCGCGCCAGGGAAGAAAAAAAGGCTCTGCGAGAACAACCCATGAACCATGGCGGTACTCGTACTCGTAGGCTGGCACCAGGAGGCTGTTGAGCCAACGACTCCCCAGCGAGTGCGGAGTACTGTTGTATGCAGTACCCATACGGAGTACTCCGTATCTGAGTATTGATTGATTTCTCGCAAATCAGAGGCCGCTTGAACCTTGAATCAGTCGGCATCCTCGTTATCGATTTGCCCGGATTTGCTGGTACTCGGTCCTGACGCTTCTTCTGACTATTACGGAGTACTCCGTACAGGCACAGAGTATGCAGTGTAGTGCATGCATGCAAGCCTTGTTTGCGGCGGTGTTTGTCCTCCTTCTGCCAGTCCTTCCGGAGCCGAGACGACACCGACAAGAAAGGCTCCCGTGCAGGCATCGTTTCGGAGGTACTCCGTACTCGTGGTAGATTGAATTCGTGCAAAGGCTCCTCGTTGTAGTGCTCGTAGGCTGATGCCCCCGTCCGCTTGGAAAAGTTGCCTGTCACTACCTGTATGCATTACCTGTAAGCTTGACAACGCAAGGAAAAGGCAAGACGAAACAGGGATAAAAACCTCAATCGCAAACGGATCACTGGAGAGGAGATGGGGCAAAGGGATACTTGGATATGTTCAGGGTCGTTGAGAGTTTCATTCTCATTTCCTCCTGGCGCTACAAAGGCACCGCCCTTTGCTCCATAGTACTAACGGGACCTACTCCGTACCTCTCGTACTCCGTACAACTCCTCCAACCCCTCCCCTTCTTCCCCCCTTCGAAACTCGGAGGTATTCGTGAGGAGGCTTGGTACCAACCACTGGCCTGCTCGTACTCGGGACACCGGCTGTGCTGAGATACCTGGCACCGTAGCTGAGATCTTTCGAGACCTGGTGGGATGACGGGGCATCACGCAATGACATGATGATGGTGAGGGAGGACAAGGAGGCGGCGAGCAGAAGAGGAGCGACGTCGACGACAGGTCGGGAGTCTAGAGGAGGTTAGAAGGAGAGGGAGGATGAGGATGAGGACGAGGGCGGATCAATGCATGTCAGCAGGCGTGTCTTTTCCCTGTTTGACCCTCGTACCTGTACGGAGTAATCACAGGCAGGCGCAGGAGGAGGTATCCGGCCAGTCCTCCTTCCTTCTCGGAGGTGCCCTCGCGCAACCACCAACAAAGCCAGGGAAAGAGCAGCCAGGGAAGGGGTCTCGTTCGGCTCTGATTGAAGGTTCTTGCCAGGTTGGAAACAAGCCCACCGACAGCAGCCAATCCGGTCACGCTGGATTCACCTGCCAGACCACCCGGCGCTGTGTGCCTCCTTCCCTGAAGAACAACTTACCTGTTGAACTTCAATCAATCTTGACCCGGTCCTGTGAGCGGAAATTGTACTCTGAGGTACGGAGTGCTCCGTACGGAGTACCTCCAGAGGACTCGTCGACAGCGCGGCCCCCTGCCTTTTCTCGCACCAGGCAAGCGGTCCTTCCGTGGTCCCGTTTGTGTATTCACTACGGAGTACGGAGGTACTGACCTTGATCACTGCAGTGTATCAATCCGGAAGCAGGCTCCCAACGCTAAAACCTGGGGTCCCTCCCTTCACAAACTCGGAGTGGCGCTTACTCCGTACTGGTACAGTACGAGAACGAGTATTGATTGCACTCCGGATCACGAAGGGCACACCGTACCGTACCGAGCCCATGATCAAGGCGGCCAGGTTCATGCTCATATGTATGTAAATGCGGCGTTCTGTACCGCACAGAACTCAAAAAATGGGATATCGCCAAGAGAGACCTCCGGCGCCAGCCCTCGTACTCCGTACTCGTACATAGGTACTCTTGAACCAAGTTCAAGTTGTAGCGCCTCTGGAAGGCGGTGCAAAGCACAGGCTGCGACGCCGTGGTGTTAGTACTCGTAGTCTCTGGATGGACGGAGACTCAAGTGCAGTGATCGGAGTTGAAGGGACGCCACGGAGTGCCCCACATCGCCCTCAGCTTAGTGCCTGGACGACCGTTCTCTCGTACTGTGCAGGAGTGGAGGTTACAGGAGGAGGCTGTTCTGAGGGAAGGAGTCGGAGGTCAAACCAAGTATGGAGTATGGGAAACTCTGAGAGTACTTGTAAACTTGCGTAGCGAGGCGCTTTAAGGTCGAGATCAAAGTACAGTACGAGTACTCCGTACATGAAGTGCCGGTGGGCTCTTTCCGAGTCCCTCCACTGGGCACTGGCAGTGGTGGGTTCAACTTTCCATGGTCTCTTGCTCCAGCATCGACTGCGACTTCCGCTTCTGAGACTAACGAGACGCCAGAGAGAAGGAGGCACCCCTCCTCGGTTGCCCGGCCCACGCATGCGATTGGGTCCCTTCAATCACTTCAAGTTTACTAAGTAGTAGTAAATCAATACCTTTTGTATGTACATTCAAGATCCTGGAGATTCGATTCCATCCATCATCCTAGCGATCCACACTCCACTCACTTACATGCCTGTCCCCAGTTGAGCGCCTCGACTTCGTGAGCCTTTCACAGCTTTCAACATGAGCACGTCCTGGACTTTGCCCATGCCCTTCACGCCGCTTTCTTCACTTCTGCTATCCATCTTCATGCCCTTTTCTCGCCGCCCATGATCCATTGTTTTCTGGCTTCCACCCTCCATCCTCCTTCTCTTCTTCTTCCTCCTCCTCCTCCTCCTCCTCCTCCTCTTCTTCTTCTTCTTCTTCTTCCTCTTCTTCTTTTCTTCTCCGCCTTCCTCTCCTCTCCTCCACTTCCACATCTCCTTCGACTTCGATCTCTTCTCGGAGCAGCAGACTACTTCCTCCTCTATACTACTAGTACTGCTACTATTATTGCTACTATTGTTACATCTACTTCAACTGCCTCTCTCATCGCAGCTCAGTACCACCACGACCACCTCCAACAAACGGCTTGAGCTTTTGCGGCATTGGAAAGAGCTTCCAGACCTCTCGCGCAAGAAGAAGCTCTTCCGACCCGCTGGTCGCCCTCCTCGATCCCCATGTCGGTTGAAGTCGCATCGTCGCAATCGCGCTTCCGTCTGCCCACGCCGCCGACATACCTCCCCCGACCTCGTCTGCCGCCGCCGTGCGGCTTCGTCCTGCCGAAGCTCCCTCCCCTCTCCCACGACATCCACTTGCTGGGGAGCGGGCTGAGGACGCCGCCCTGGGACGACATGAGTGCCACCTACCAGCCGGCGCCGTCCCCATACGATGCCCATTCCTTACAGTCCTCCTACCCCAACGCCCTCGTCCACGCGGCCAGGATCCGGGCCTTTTCCGTCTCAAGCAGCGACTCGAGAAGCAGCTCGCAGCATGACCGACTCTCCCAGAACCACAGCACGCTCCCTTCGTCATCCGCCGTCTTGGCCTTGTACGAGCCCAATATCCCGGCCCCGACCCCGATGACCAGCTCGTCCTCGTTGGCGTGCTTCCCCGAAACCGCGTCTCCTTCGAAGAATCCCGCCGACAGCTTGATATACCACAGCCTACGGATCCCGAAATGCATCAGCCCGAATGGCGGTCACTTGCCCGATTTTGCTGCTCAGGTAAACAACGCGACGATTCCTTGCGATCATCTTTCCTCTCCTTCAGCACAAGGAAACTGGGGGTTGGCTGGCCGCGGGGGGGGAAGAGGGGGGGAAGG
>NIGB01000007.1:226446-237767 GCA_003055145.1 Escovopsis weberi
GAAGGCAGAGAGTTTTGAGGCGCTGAAATACATCGTCAGGGCGCGTTGAGTTGGAGATCAGAATGGTTGCTGACGGCTTGCAGATGACGTGCCTATTCTGGTTCGAATCGTGCGATGAGCTCAAGGCGGCCGGATTGACGAAACCACGACCGAGCAACACCCCTTTTCCCCGTCTTCCAGAGCTCGCGAAGCCTCACGATCAATTCCGGAAATGGGTTTCCAGCGTCTTGTCGACTACACAGGTCACGCAAAACGTCATTCTCCTGGCCCTCTTGTTCATCTACAGGCTGAAACTCTCGACACCTCAAATCATGGGCCGCGGGGGGAGCGAGTATCGTCTTCTGACGGTTGCGTTGATGCTGGCCAATAAATGCAAGTGGTTCTCAGGGTCTCCGGCGTGGTCATGGGTTGCGGCGTCTTTGCTAACACGTGCCGGTAGTCCTCGACGATAATACCTACACCAACAAGACGTGGGCCGAGGTCTCCTCCTTCGCGGTCTCGGAAATTCACGTCATGGAGGTAGAGTTCCTGAGCAATATGCGATACAACCTTCTGGTATCCAAGGCGGAGTGGGAGGATTGGTTGGAGAAGCTAGCACGCTTCCACCGCCACTACGAGTGGGCGTCGAAAGCGCCCCCCTCGCCGGTCTGCATCTCCTCGCCCTCTCCCAGGGGCTACACGTCCCCGGTGCAGTCGCCAACCGCAGTCTCTTTTCCGGGCGCCGATATCCCGGCATACGCGCCATTCTCGCCCGCCGGCACGATGCACTCCACTCCCGACACGAATCGCTATATCCGAGACTGGGCAGCTCATCACGACCAGCCATTGTCTCCGCTGGCATCCAAGCCACCCTCGCTGAAGAGCTTCCTTTCGCGCAAGAGGAGCCCCGAATCCGATCTCATCGAGCACCAAGCCAAGCGACAAATGATGCCGCTCAAGTCCGCGCCCAACTACGCGGCTTACAAGCCAATCGCCGTCGCGGAGTCCACGAGACTCCCCATCCCTCACCTGAGCATTATCACCAGCCAGGAGCCGGGCCGGGCCGCGCCGTATCCCTTGACGAGTGCGTACGCTTCGCAACCCACCAGCGCGGCTCCCACCAGCGTCTCCCTTCCCCCTCCGCAGCTCGGCATGCGCACTGTCCCAGTCTACCAGCCGGTGGCCCCGATCGCCTCCCAGCCCGCGATGACGCCGACGGGACCAGCGGGTGTGGCGGGCACCGGCTTTAGCAATACCTGCTGCACCGCATTCCCCTTCCACGCTCCGAGCAAGGTGCGCAGTCCTGGCAGCTTGGCGGCGTACGCTTCGTCGCCACTGGTCGAGCCGCTGCACCTCCCTCCCAGTTCAGGGGTGCATACACCGATGTCGCATACACCAATCTCGCAATCGCCGAGCGTCTACCTGCAGCAGCGAACCAGCCCTTACAGACCGATTCGTCACGTCGACAGACTTTTGTACCCGCCGCCCTCGACATCGCTGGATCAGTATCATCTTCCTGTTCCTGTCCAACCGGCACAGATGCACTATCAACCCATCGGACGACCAAATGAGTTGCGCCCAGGAATCGTCCCGGAATTCCTGATGTTCAACGGTGGTCAGCACCACCGTACTCCAGCATCTGGCGGGCCTCAGGGGGTTTTGGTACCTTAGGAGGTGCTGCGGAACCCCTTTTGGGGACATCAGGCCAATCGCGGAAATCAATACCAGAGGTATTGCTGAATCAGCATCTCCTATGCCTCCAGGGAAGAATGAACTTGACGGGAGGCACCTCGAGCCCCCGACGTTTTGGGAATCCCTCAGCTTCTGGGTTCTTGAGGTCCTTACTCGCTTTTCCTTCTGGCCCTTTCCCCCCTTCTCTTCCCTCTCTCCCCTCTCTCCCCCTTTCCCCCTTTTTTTCCATTACCTTTCTTATTGGACACGACATTTGGCATGGCATCGCATTGCTCAAGGCGTTGGTTAAGATGTTAGCATTCGAGGAAGGGGTTGTTTACGTGGGGATTACCGATTCCTCACGCACTCGGGACATTCACTTGGGCGAATCGCTAGCATCCCCTTTTCGTTTCTCGATGGCTTAGTTCTGAGGATAGACGGCAGCCTCTCGACCCGATAATTAATGCAGTGCGCAGCGCAGGGCATGGAACAGAAGTGCTTTGGTATGGACTCTTTGGACACGGCATATGAATGGTTAGGGGGGATGGTCGCATGCAGGCTGATATCGGAGGGGACAGGCATAGCCTCGGGCTGCTGCTGGTGGCCCGGGGTTTTTTTTTTTTTTTTTTTTTTCTTCCTCTTTCACAGGACTTTGGGTTTTGGTCAAGGGACCAGGGGACTCGGTTTGGTTTTCTTCTTTGCTTTATGTTTGTGCATTTTCCACACGGCGGACGAGTGATACCCTTAGCTACTACTACTACATAGATATTCAGGCATGGACGCCACATACGAGAAAGGAGAGAGAGTTTGGAGAGAGAAGTCTGCATCACGCGGAAAGCGTCAATGTATTCCGCACAGAAGGCATATGAGCGATGGCAATTGATGAAGATGAATCACTGATGGGTGCATTCCGGACCAACATATGTAGTCTTGGTGGTGGTGCTACCCGGGAGAGGGTTGATATGTGGTGCTCAATCTGTGGAAGGTGCAAGTCTGAGCTGAGGTGGATGGGTCTCGGCAAGAGCTCGCTTAGCGCTGACCCGATGCGGAAGGTCTTGAGGTCGCATTCATCGTCGTGTCCGAGTCGTGCTGCGAACACGAGGCACGGAGTACGGAGTACAGGAACCTCGGACCCAAGTACTCCGTGCCTTTAAAGCACTCTGACGGTCATGGTCACGGTCACGGTGTCGTACGGAGAGGAGGTAGTACTTACTACGGAGTACTACTAGTATACGTGAGCTGGGAGCCCCAGGAATGGGATTGGCACGCCTCACTGGTTTCGTACTGTACGAGCCCTAACTCCGTCCATCCGAGTACGAGGCGGCAGCTGCCTCTGAGCAGCCTCGCAAGTGCCATTGGCAGTGATTGAAATCATCGAGAGGTGCGACTCGCGAGTACCACAGACTCAAGTACGGAGTACTCCGAAGCTCACTCTGTGCAGGCTGAGGTGAGTTTGCCAAGGTAAGAGGCACCGCTGAGGCCGACATATACCCGGGGCTCCACCCGTGATCCCTTCACTTCACGTCACCCGGACCTGCAGACTCCAGTCTCCAATCTCCAACCCCCTCCAACCAACAACCCCAACTCTGTGCCTTGCACCTCGCAGTCCCAGAGTCTTTCGCGCTCGGTTGACGGCGGCGCGATTCGGCCTCCCTTTCAATCCTCAGGCTGTTTTTCTCCTCGACTCCGAGCACGCTTCCGTCCATCTCTCGCCCTCGCTGGGTCTTGTCTCTCGTTCGCCGACTGGGAAGGGCTCGCAAATCATCCATTCTAGCCTCATTAATTGCAGTGTCGAGGGAACCGAGTATCCAATCGCAACGTCAACGTCAACGTCCAAGCTCAGGCTCGCCGATTCCGTATCCCGCCCGCAACCTCGTTTTGCGAATTCGTCTCGCGGCTGACCCATCAGAGCACCAAGTCTTGCAATTCGTTCCGCCCATCGACGTTGTCGCCAGACGTTCGCTATCCGAATATTCCGCTTTTCTGATCACTCTGATTCTCTCTGATCCTCTGACCGTTTTCGCGACACGGCGACGCGGCTCATCCAAGGACGGAGAGCGCAAGGGGTCAGAAGAAGAAGTTCGAAGGAGAAGAAGAAGAAAAAGAAGAAGAAGCCTGCATATCCATCCTCCGCGGAGCATTGACACTTTCTCGCCCATCATGGCGGGCTTCGGGGACTTTACATCCATCTGCCAGACCACGCCTCTCGCGCTATGCGTCTCGGTCGGCCCCGTGCTCTCGGCGTCCGGCCGCGTCGGCATTGAGCCTCGCTGCTACGCGCGCAACATCGAGCTCGCCAACACCATCATCTTCGAGGGCGCGGCCTCGGCGATGCACATCGTCGCGCTCGTCATGACCGTCATCATGATCCTGCACGTGCGCAGCAAGTTCACCGCCGTCGGCCGCAAGGAGATCCTCAGCTTCTTCTACCTCTACATGCTGCTGACGTTCATCACGCTGCTCGTCGACGCCGGCGTCGTGCCACCGGGTAGCCCCCCGTTCCCGTACTTCGTCGCCGTCCAGAACGGCCTCACCAGCGCCACCGTCACCTGCCTGCTCGTCAACGGCTTCGTCGGCTTCCAGCTGTACGAGGACGGCACCCCGCTGTCCGTCTGGATGATGCGCATCTGCTCCCTCGTCGCCTTCGCCATCGGCTTCCTCGTCTCCCTCGCCACCTTCAAGAGCTGGGCCGGGCTGAGCCCGACCAACACCATCGGCCTCTTCGTCGTCATGTACCTGCTCAACGCCATCGAGCTCTTCGTCTACGTCGCCCTCCAGATCCTGCTCGTCGTGCGCACCCTCAAGGACCGCTGGCCCCTCGGCGACATCGCCTTTGGCGTCTTCTTCTTCGTGGCAGGGCAGGTCATCCTCTACGCCTTCAGCGCAAAGATCTGCAGCGCCGTGAGCCACTACCTGGATGGATTGTTCTTTGCAACCATTTGCAACTTGTTGGGCGTTATGATGGTCTACAAGGTACCTTTCGCCCCCGTCCCTGCCCCCTTCATACGTTACGATCTCCTCCTTTTCGCACCGCCAATTGCTTCCATCTATTTCTTCCACTTCTTCATTTGGCCGTGTCCACGACGACGACTAACCTGAGATAGTACTGGGACTCCATCACTAAGGAGGATCTCGAGTTCTCCGTGGGCACACGCATGAACAATTGGGAGGTCAAGGAGCTCCTCACCGAGGAGGACCGCCGCGCGACCGTCTACGAGGATCCCTACGCACAGACGAGCGCGTACGACATGCCGTACTCGTCGCCCACGACTGCCCGATACTCGGCGAGGAACTGAGCCACCTAGCGCTTCTTCTGTTGTCCTTTTTTCCCTTTTTTTTTTTCTTCATTCTTCTCACACCCCCCTTTCTGAAAGCCTGTTTCATTGTTGTGAATATGATCCCCCTTTCACATTCATGCATTAGTTGTTTTCTCTTTCAGTTCTTCGATCATGGATCCTTTGGGCAGTATTTGACGTTTGGCACGGCGTTTCGTTTGGTGGTCTACTTGGTAGAGAAGACGCCCCTGTGGGCACCACATCTCGGGGCACGGGCAAAACGTTCTACCGTGAAGTTTGTATGAGGCGGGATGAACCATGGGTCCGGCAGGATTGATGAATGGTGCTTAGGAGGCGATTGATTAGGGGCGTACATAATACGAGGTAGATGCCATGGCGGCCTGAACCGCAACACCGCGATGCTTTGCGAGTGTTTTTATACACAATTATTTCTCCCCAGTCTTGAAAAGGGGCCGGGGGTTATTCCTACCTATTGAAGTGGAGCAGTCGGATGCCTGGCGGACAGCAATGGGTTGACTGTCAAGAAAAGGGGTGTTTGAGGTGACCCTAACCCTGAGGATGGTGGCTTATAGGTCAGGGGTTGATGCTATCATTGCAGCACGATGCGCCGCGAAGTCAGACACGCGGGAACGAACGACTCTCGAGGACTACAGTGATTCGAAATTATGCCAAGGCGTCAATTCTTTTGGACTTGACTGTCACTCTTCGGTAGGATGATGAGAGATGTGCTATGCCAGATACTAGTCAGTCAACACGTACTGGCCCCTGATCTCGTTCGAGATGAACCAGGAGAAGGAGATCCTCCATTATATTACCCTCTGTAGACTGCCATCCATACAAATCCACTGCATCTCTCAACCTGTCATGCGGCATGCCTTTGTCCCAGGAGCGTCGAGGCGAGACACATCAACCCCATCACGTCGCTCCATCCCCCAGGCTCCCCCCCCTCCATCTACTCCTCCTCGCAGAGACGGTCCGCCTCGCGCAGATCCTCGCGAAACCTCTGCAGCATGGCCCGGATGCTCGCCTCCATGCGCATAAACTGCTCATCGCTTTCCGCCGACTCCGGCGAGCCCAGTGCCTGGTTCACGCCGTCAACGGCGCCCTGCAGAACCCTCCCATCAGCTACTCCGTACCACGTCTGACGTCTCTCAAGCAGCGGCAGACCTCGCTCGCTCGCGGTGGATCTTGCATCTGGGTCTGGGTCTGGGTTTTGTTCGGCTCACCTCGGCCTCGGCGGCCATCTCGCGGGCCTTTGCGGTCAGGTGGACGTGCAGGGCGTCGAGGGCGAGGAGGTCTTGCTGCAGGAGGCGGACCATGCGCATGAGGCGCTGGACCTTGCGGTTGAAGCGGGGTCCGGATCGCTCGCGCAGCATGGGGTCTCCGAACGACATGGTGAGGGTGCTTGAAGGCTTGATGTGGTAGGTAAGGTAGGCTGGGTATTGTAGTAGTATTCGTGGGATCGATGTTTGTGGGCTGCTTGGGGTGTCTTTGGTTGAGGACGATTTGACCGGGAGGATGAAGGTGTCTCGTTTGATTTTTTGATATTTCTTTTTTTTTTCTTTAGAATTCTTTTATCACTCTCGTTAGAGGAGCTCCTTCCTCACTTCTGGTTTGTGTGGCAACGCGTCGCGCCTTCCGGATGAGAAGAAAGTGAGCGAGTGACGAGTCGAGCGCTCCTTCTCTGGCTCATGGCTCCTGGCTGCTCCTGCCGTCCCAACCCGAGAGACCCTCTGCGACTTCCTCTGATCAGCCTCTCGGCTTGAGTCACTCGATGGGATTAATTGTCTTCTGTTCCTCCATCGAGAGATTCATCATCATCATCTCGAGGGCTGGCTCTACGCATGATGCGACGCGCACTCCATTATCTTTCACTTTTCCGATCGTCCGTTTGGCGCAGTGATTCACGGTCAGGGGCTCCAGACGCTAGGAATCCATTGATAGGAGACCGCGCAGGCCGCGGTGCACACATACGGTACGGTGCAGCTCCCGATCGATTGGGCCAACGGGCGAGGATGAACCCTGCGGTTGCTTGAATCTGGCTCACAATCTATCTTCTGCAGCGTTGCCGGACCTTGGAGGGACTGAGCCTCGATTCAATGATTGGACGGCCTCTCGACTTCTATCTGAATGAAATATAATATACCGGAAGAGCATCGTTCGAGCGGCGTGACGAACCGGTTCTCGCACAGTGCGTGCCTCGACAGCGCCTTTCGTCAAATTGATCTGAGGGCGGATCCAGGTCATTGATTCACCATCCGTGCTCGATTCACTTTTGGCCTGCCTCGGTCTCTTCTCACAATTTGCTTCGCTTTGTGATTTTCTGTTCTCGAATATCTCCGCGGCAGGCCCCTAGAACCATGACCTTTACATCTTCTACCTGGAGGAACATCGTCGTGGAAGTCGTACCATACTTCGTCAATCTCTTTCTACCCTACGATCGAGTCCGGAGCCGATGAGGCAGGCATGCATCAGAGCAAGCCACTCGACTACCAAGGCATTGAGATCATCTGCATCGCGAATCCACAGCCATAAAACAGCCGTCGATCATTCATCACTCTCCCCAACCCTCTGCTGATTGAACGAGCCCTCGGTGAACTGGACGAAAGAAAGAGTTCCCGAGAGAAATACCAATCACAATCGACGGCAGAGCGAAGCAGCGTCGAGACCAACATGGAGGACAATGAGCAGGTCTGGGACGAGGCCGAGCGCAACTTCTGGATCAGGTTCCGCCGCCAGGGAGAGCTCGAGAGTGCAGAGCTCCAAGCGGCCTATGAGAAGGCCGTGGAAGAGGTGAAAATCGAGGCCAAGACGCTCGAGGCTAAGCGCCTCCAAGCCGTCTGGGCTCGTGATGGTCTCCGCCAGCAGCTCAAGGCCGCCGAGCAGGAGCTCTCCCAGATCGACGCACGATGCGACCAGAATGCCGACATGATGAAGGACCTCGAGGACGACTTCCGGGAGAACGAGGAGGACCGCTTGGAGAGGCGGGAGAGCGTCAAGAGGCAGATGACTCGGTGGTTCCTTAGAAAGCGCGGCTACCAGGTCCCCTCTGATACCGAAGACGAAAACGACCGGCCGGACCGGTTGATGAAGAAGAAGCCCGTCAAGAAAGCTGTCGGAAAGCGCTCGCGGAAGGTTTCACCCCAGCCTTCTCCCGAGCGTCCCGCCAAGCGTTTCCGCGGGGGAACCACAGCAGAGGATCTCGACGACGATTCTGGCAACGAGGCCAACGAGTTCCGCGAGAGGAGATCGCTCAAGTCCACAAGAGTGTCGCATCAGAAGCCAGCCGAAAAGGAATCCGCGTTGGAACCCGAGACAGAGACCGCCTGGGCCGTTCCCGTTGGTGAGGCCTTGACGGTCATCAAGGACGCCGACGGCAATGTCATCGGTCCGTTGAAGCGCATCGAGACGTGGAACCAATGGCACGAGGTCTTGCAGCAGCTCCCGATCAAGAGGAGCGTAAGCGTACGACGAAGGCGACGTTTCGGGCGAGCCGATCTCGAGAGCATCTACAAGCGCATGGAGAAGAAGGGTCTGAAATGGCTCGCGTGCATGATTCAGGCCACGGGGGAGATCCGGGACGAACCATGCGCGGGCTGCAAGAGGGGCTTGGGACCTTTTACGGATTGCATCTTCATCCAAGATGAACTCTTTCCGAAATGTGGCAACTGCCAATGGGGTCGTCAAGGCTGCTATGACGCTACGGATTCGGAGGATGATGATGTGGAGGATCAGAGTCAACCGAATGAAAACCAGTCGGCTGGAGAGCAGGCCCAGCTCGTCAATTCGGCAAATCTCAATACCACTACCTTAGGGGTGAGGGAAGTACATGACCAGGAGAGCGACGAGAAGAGCGACAAGGAGAACGACAATCAGAGCGATGAGGAGGGCGACCGAGAACGAGAGCCGGAAGGAAAGCGAGGACGACAGCAACCATCGGAGCAGAGACGAGAGCCGGGGCCAGAGCGAGGATCAGAACAGGAGCGTGGACAGGCAATGTTGCCGGCACAACCAGCCCAGGCTCAGGTCACGGAAACGGATGCTGGCATTGATACGGCCAGCCATCCTCTAACGTCTTCGCCGCTGACATCCCTCGCCGGCGACATGTCTTCTCCGCAATGGCCTCTGTTTGAAGGAACAGACGACGTGAACCTCACGCCCATCACTCGAGAGAACCTCGTGCTGAAGCACAATGGAACGGTATATACGTTTCCCGAAATCGTCGACGGCGTGCCCGTCGAGAAGATCGACGAGAATCATCCATACTGGGACCCGACATGGCAGGATGTGAAAAGCTCCATCCAACGATCGCTGGACCGATGGGTGGAGAAGCTAGAAGAATCGAAGAAACTCCGAGAGAGCGGCGGAGAGACAACCCAGAGTCAACGATGGAACACGGGACGCCAGGTCAACCGCGGGCTGAAGATCCTCGACTTCCTCGACAAGGGCGAAATATCCCCTTACCAACTGCTGGGCAAAAGGTTTACCGTGTCGGGGAAAGGTAGCATCACCGCGTACGATACCCTCTTTCGCCTGTGCGAGACGCTGTCGGAGCTCGAGAAGTTCCGGCTCGATGTGCGGCCGCTCGAGTGGATGCGCCATCGCCTCTACGAAATCTGGCTCGAGCAGGGAAAGTCCATAAACCTATGCAAGGTGATCCGTCACTTCTACAACGATCCAAAGCTGGCCGCCTTGAGAGCGGACGCCGGGTTTAAGAATATCGGCAGGCCGTCAGGGACCGGCAAAGCAGATTGCCCTGGCGCAGTTGCAGGCTTGCTCCTGATGGACTCCCCCTGCAGGCAGCCGGAGAAGCGAAAGAGCCCCGATACACCCCTGGTCACGCCACTGGGGAAGCGGCCCCGACTTTCCCTCGAGATACCATATCTCAGCAAGACGCCAACACACATCATCGAACCAAGCGTTGAAAATGCGACCCACGACGGCATCGAGCCTTCGGAGGATGACGAGACCGAAGACGATGGCGGGTCCCCCAGCGATACCGACACCTACAGCGGCGGGACGATCAACAAAGACGACTTCCGGGTCTACCAGGTCAAGTCGCGGCTGTACACGAGCTCGCCCAAGGTGACGCAGTACCTGCACTGGCTCAGGGGCAAGGGCCAGTTCGAGCACCAGGTCCTCACGTGCGTCAAGCCCGTGCACTGGGGCTACCTGAAGCATCCCATCGACTTCGGCATCGACATCAAGGACATCACGGGGGTGTCCTTCAACCCGGACGCCATGCTCGTCGAGCTCGCGCTCAGCGAGACCAGCCGGCGGGTGTTCAAGAAGGACGGCCTCCCGCAGGGCAACATCATGGTCGCGTTCAAGCGCGTGTCCACCCTCAAGAGGTTCGTCATATGCCTGAGAGATCTGAATGTTCCGGCAACGAATCTGCCCGAGTAAGTCTAGATTGCGTCACTCTTTGAATTCTCACCTCTTTCTACAACTCCACCTTGAGTATACTCTTGCTATGAGGATCTTCCCGGTTGACATCTCCATAGGCAGGTCATTAGGGAGCGGTGGGCCAGCATGAAGTCGGAGCAGCTGCCCGATACCGATGCGGAGGCGAGCGACGAGTTCCGGAACTAGTTGTCCAAGCCCGAGGCGCCCGCTCCCAAGCGAAAAAGGGGGCGCCCACGCCGCCGGGGTCGATCGAGCTAACGAGGATAATACAAGACTTTTCCCCTTGGCCAAAAGCCCGTGGAATATGCGGTGGAGCATATGTCTTCTCTCTCTCACTCTCACTCTCTCTTCACCTTTCTTACTTCGATATACCCCTGATTTCAGCGTGATTTGCGTTTGAGTATAAACAAGCACCGGGGTGATGACTACGAGTATGGGAGGGACTGGTGTGGAGAGACTGCTACTTTTTGACGAAGTGCAGATTCTAGTTCCTGCGTGTGATATAAAAAAAGGGCCTGGGTCACTCGACGATGCTTCTCATTCTCTGCCTGCTTGCTTTGGAGCTCTTCGTGTCCCGCGGCGATGGGCCGGCCACTATTCGGGCTATGGAAAACCTGCATTCGTGGTATACATGCTCGTGTGTGTCGAGAGATAATTTCTACTATAGGTTGTGTTTCAATCTATTGCTCTGGGCTATCTTGCTCAGGTGTGGACTACTACATACATGTTTTCTGAGACGTGACATGGCCGTGTACATTGATGTATTCAACACAAGCTTACGAGTTTCACTCATTCAAGACCTTTCTGTCTGCCCTCTCCATGACCGCGTACCGAAGCGGCATGACCAACCAATGCTGTATCCTGCATAGAGGCCCTTCCCGTCTAGCCTTCTTGAGAAAGAGAGAAAGGAGAGAAGGCAGGGAGGCGTCCCCAAGGCTCATGTCCCCCGTCCCCCCCCCCCCCCCCCCC
>NIGB01000007.1:237779-268562 GCA_003055145.1 Escovopsis weberi
CCCCCCCCCCCCCCCCCCTCGGGGGGGCCCGGGCGCGGCAGACTCAGCACTCCTCTCCCTCGCGGCCTCCACCACCGCCGGCCGCCATCTTGCTCATCAGCGCGGCCTTGTGCCCCCTGGCCTCGGCATCCTCGTACCCGAGCTGCGTCGCCGGCGGGGGCGCCTCGTCCTCGTCCTCGTGCTGCCGCAGGTCCCCGCGGAAGCTGCACGCCTCGAGGCTCGCGGCGCTGCTCGCGTTGGAGACGTTGCTGACGGCGCGGCCCATGACCTTGTGGCGGCGGCGGCGCGGGCGCCCCGCGGCGTCGGGGTCTGCGGAGGCCGGGTCGGGGGCTGGGACGAGGCCGGAGAGCGCGGTCGTGAGGCCCTGGCGGAGCTTGCGGTCCTCGTCGGCCTTGGCGGCTGCGGCTGCGGCTGCGGCTGCGGCTGCGGCTGCGAGTGCTTCGGGGGCGGACGCTGCGCGGTCTTTGCGGGGCTCGGGGGGTTGAGGCGTGCGGTCACGGTCACGGTCACGGTCGGAGTCGGAGTCGGAGTCGGAATTGGCGAAGGGGTCGCGTAGGGAGCGGAGAGGAAGCCGGGGCGCGGCGGGCTTTGGGGCCGGGGCCGCGCTGAGCGACTTGTTGAGCGTGGAGGAGGAGGCCTCGGCGAGGAAGCTTGGGCGGCTGGTGGGCGGGGGGTGGGGGTTGGATGGCGCGGAGGAGCGGGAGGGTGCGCTGGCGAAGTCGTCGGCGGTGACTGGATCACGGCCCCTGAGAAGGGCTCCGTTTGTGGACGAGCTCTTGCGCGATGATCTCGGGGTGGGGTCGCGCTCGAAGGCGGTGGTGTCGACGCCGGCGGCGGTCGGGGGTCGTTTCGAAGCCGAGCTACTGCTGCGGCTGCTGCTGCGGCTGTTGCTGCTGCTGCCGTTGCTGAGGATGTTTGCCTTCGGGGGTGCTGGAGCGGTTTGGGATTTTGGGCTCTGAGCCCCTGACGAGGCATGCTGCGAGTAGCGCTTCTTGAGCTCGGGGTAGACGTGGTCCTCGATGGGGGCGAGGAAGCCCGTGGATATGCACTGCCATAGCCAGTCGCCGGGGACGACGGGCACGCCCCAGTCGAGCGCGAGCTTGAGCTTTTCCTTGCGGACGGATCCGAGGGACTTGCAGACGAGCACGCTGGCTGTTTTGCGGAAGGCCTCCTCGTACTTTGCGCCGAGCTGCGCGACGCTCCTCGAGACGTGGTTGAGCTCGATGCCCGTGAACGCCGCGCTGCAGATGGTCAGGTCGGCGAAGCTAGGGATAGGGAAGAGGGGAAAGGGGCGTCCCAGGATGTGCTCGTCCGGGGCGAAGAACCGCTTGTAGTGCAGGCAATTTTCTATGTAGAACTCGGTCATGATGTCCATCTTGTCGTGTGGGATTTGTGGGTGGGTATCTGGCTGAGAAGATTGCGGGACGATGAGGAACTGGGGGTGGTTTGACTCGGGGGTGATGGAGGGGTGGGAGAGCGAGGGAGCGATGGAGCCGCCCATTGTCGAGATTGTCTGCTCCAATATGGCGGCCCTCTGCTGCGAGAATCCGTGGACGACAAATGTGCAGTCGAAGAAGACCCCCTTGTCCCGTTGGACGAGTGGCTGCGTCGGCTGCTCTGCTGAGGCCTGTGCGGCCGGCTGGTCGTCCTTGGGCGCGGCCTGCTCTGCCGAGCCCGGTCTACCCAGGATGTCGCCCCAGATGTGAGAGGACTGGCTGCTCAGCTTCTTGCTGGCAGTCTTGCGCAGCTTGCGGGTTCCCTCTTCGGGGGCGGCGCCATTGGCGATGCCGCTGCTGTTGTCCCCGGCCGCCGCCGACCTCGACCTCTTGCCGAGGGTGGTCTGGCTGGGGCTATTGTTCCTTGTCCAGGCGCCGACGCCCTGCTCCTCGACGGGCAGCAGGGGATCGAACTTGTCCTCCTCGAGGATCATGCCGCGCTCGAGGGAGTTGGAGAGCCATTGCAGCGTCACGGTGTGGACGCCCCACAGCTTGGCCGCGGTGAACTTCTTGCCCTCGGGCTTGTGGGCGATGAGGTGGGTGCAGCTCTTGGTCAGGTCTCCGGTGTGGCGGCCGCCGGCGTTCTTGATCTTTTCGGCGATGTCCTCGCGCTGGTCGCCGAAGCCGGTGAGGCAGATGAGGAGCGAGCCCCTCGCGGCGCTGGAGCCGTCCTCCTGGGAAGCGGCCTCGATGCCGCAGGTCTCGAGGGGCCTCAGCTGGTGGGTGCTCTCGAGGGCGCCGAAGTCGAAGTGGTCGTCGTTCTTCCAGAGCTCGGCGACGGCGTGGACCCAGTGGGCGTCCATTGCCTTGACGTCGGGGCGCTCGCGGGCGACATGGCGATACTTGGGCGTGTTGTAGTCGCCGACGACGAGGTGGGTGACGTCTGGGGTGAGATCATACTTGTGGACGCCGCCGAGCTCGGCAACCTTGTTGGCGAGCTCTGTCTGTGGGATGGAGGGTCAGTCTCAGAGCCGACCGAGTTGGCGCAACGGATGAACCTAGGAATTGATCAATCAACAAGAACATACCCTTTGCTCGTGCGGGATGCTGGTGCAGCAGACGACGATGCGCTTGAAGGGCTCCGAGGGGTCTATGTCGAGGTGGTGATGCTCGGCAGGGGTGGGAGATGCCATGTCCTGTTGTGAGCGGGGATCGAGACAAGACCGCGGTCCATGTCTGGATGGAGGCCGGGAGTGCGTGATCTGGAGCCGCGTCGGAGCTCCAGCTCTTGTTGTAATCAGATGGATGGCCAGAGGACGTGGAAGAGTTGAGATCAACAAGAGAGAAGCAGAGGGAAGAAGCAGCCGTCGTGGACGCGTCGATCGATCAATTGGATCCATTGAGAATTGATCGTACTAAATCCGTACTGTGACTGCAAAGGGCATCTCACAGGGGGCCTCACAGGGGGCTTGAGTGCTGGATCAGGGGATCAGTCAGTGGACTGGGGCGCTGAACTTAACGACCACCCCCGCTGTGGCATCCCCTACGTCCACCGACACCCGCCGTGCCGTTCCCTGGAACTGTCGTCTATAGGGTAGCTGCAGCAATCAATCGATTATGTGATCACATACATATTCCATTCATCAATACATGCATATTGAATCCGAATATCCAGGCTCCAGGGTAGGCAAGAGAGGCTGAATATCAAATTGATGTTTCACTTTTTTCTCCGTCTTTTCGCTTCATGTCCAACGTCACCTTGATCCTTGACTGGACATCATCCGCGGAATCATTGGCAATCAATCAATCCATCAACGGCCGCCCTGAGCGACCACCCAAATACTACATACTGTTCGTCCTGCTCAAGAGACCCTCTGTCACCTCACATGTTGCCAGCTGCGCTACATTGTACATCAGTGTACGGAGTATACGAATTATACATACATTACCTATCTGCCCTCCCCTGAGTCTCCTCTGCGGAGCGACCTCCAAAATGGCCCCCATGACATCACAGGCCCCCTGCTGACAATCACCTCTTCGCTCGAACAGGCATAGGGAATCTCGACGCCTCTGCATCTGGTGAATCCGAAACATTTGATCAGATCGAGCTCAGGCCGATCCCTCCGCATCCAAGGTCATCCCGGCCATTGCCAATCATCAGCTCGCTCGCCATCACCACGGCTGCAGCCTCGCCTGAGCAACCTACAACTAAAGGTCCTTCCTCGTGCTCGCCGCCTTGGTCTCGGATCTCGGCCATTTCTCTCTCTCTCTCTCTCTCTCTCTCTCTCTCTCTCTTTCTCTCTCTTTCTCTCTCTTCTCATCTTCGTCGATCCTCTCGCTCTCCGGTCCTCTAGGCTTTCGCTCGTCGTCGCCTGCCCCTCCTCTTCCGACTTCGCCCTCTTCGAGCGAACCCTGGTGGTCCCGGGCAAGGATTCAGACCGTCACGCGCCCTCAAGCTTCTCTTCCTCCTCCGGTCGACCAGGAAACCGAGACGAGCGCATCATCGTCGTCGTCTCCGCCACTTGCGTCCTTCCTGCGGCCCCGTCGATCTGACAAGGCGGGCCCCGTCGACCTACCCCTCGCCTGTCTCTCAAAAATCTCGAAAAAAACCCGCTTTTACCGCAACCGCCGGAACGACCCGCCGCTTGAGCCGGTGATATCTGCGAAGCTTGCTCCTATCACATCCGGAGACAGAGCCGTCCTGCCAAGTTCGACCCCAAAATCGACCGTCCGGGACCACAGTCCCCACCCTCCTATATCCCTACGAGCACGCGGCACAGCGCAGACCGCAGACAGCGCCAGCCTTCATTCGACCAACGCGACCATTCCGAGCGGAACCGCCTCTTGATCGCCTGCCAACGACAGCCCTGCCCGTTCCCACCATTCGCCAACGATGCCTCCCCCGAGTTCGACGCAGATCAAGGCCATGACGGCCCAGTTCGTCTCCCTCACGGGGCAATCAGAACGCATAGCAGCTCGGGTATGTTTGAATCCGAGCCCGGTTCAGAGGTCATGCTTTCCCACATTATGCCATGCCATGCCATCCCGCCACCCCCTTCCATTCCACGCATCAGACTGGGCGTGCTCAGATGGAGCAAGCACTTTTCCGAGGTGTCTCTTTTCTGCTTTGGACCTGGTAACCACGACGGGCCAGCAAAACTTCCTCGTTCGTTGCTCCATGAGCTTGCCAACTAACTCGAGATGGCGTCTAGTATCTCAAAGCCAGCAATTACAGGGTGAATGACGCTGTGGAAGTGTAGGTAGACCAGCCGTTCCTCCTCTCCCTTTCCCCTTGCCCTCTTGCTGCCTTGACTTCTTCCATCACATCACTCCACTCCTGCCCTTCGTCGTCGTCTTGACCGTCACTCGTTTCGGGTTTTGCGGGGAATCCGCAGATCAGATCAGGGACAAGTTTGTTCGGGCGACTTCTGGTCGCGCACCATGCATCTTCCGAGGTCCCGGTAGAGGATGACATGCCGCTATCAGGGTGGGTAACCTGTGGGGGTCACGCTAAGCCCTTGCGCCGGCTTTCTCTGTCAAGACACTCAATGCAGAATACGACCGAGGGCACCGCCGACGGCACCGAGACAGACATCGAAACGATGGCACGCAAACATCAGGCACCCGTCCCGCCATCTGCTCTCATACTGCTGGTATCGTCACTTGAATCTGGCGTCCTTGGCGGACATGCTCTATTTTTTTTTTGAGGGGCCACACTACGGCATGATTCACAGTTCTGCGTGGAAATTCCCGGATAACCGATCACTCCATTGTCTATGGGCCACAACCTGACATTTGGGCTTGACTCGGCAGTTGAACCACTTCCAGAGAGAGCAGCGTCGGAATCATGTTGGGATGGAAGGGCACAAAGCACTCGACTCTCAAGCTGTCTCAAATCGTCCCTTTCTTCTCATCAAAGAAGAAGGATCGAGACCAGCAAGTTCCGGATCGTCAAACAAATGACCCACAGACACCACGGTACATCCTCATCCACGCCGGAAGACACCACAGGTGGAACAATCTATTAGCCGGGATCTGGTCGAAGCGGCTACCCAGTGGCAGCCTCTCACACTTTGCCTTCCTTCACACCAATTACACAAGACATCACCACGATTGTCGCAACTAACAAGGCGTACGCAGATTCTTCGCCTCGAAAAACGACGCCAAAAGCACCTCATCACACCTTGAAGCGAAGCTAGACGCCCTTTTCGAGTCTCTAAGAGGTGTGCCACCATAACATGTTCGCCTCGACATCTGGACTGGCTTGACTGACACACCAACTCGACGTTAGATGGAAACAACGATGAGAGGGACAAGCTTGAGCTTGAGTCCACGATGGCATACCTTACCAGCAACTTAGGCATCAATCTGGAGAACGCCGAGTTATTCGTCGTCGTGGAGTTGGTCCAAAGCCCGAGCATAGGGGAGATCACACGGAGGGGTTACGTGGACGGCTGGAAAGCTACTTGGTAGGTGCCCCTTCCTTTCCTTCGGGAGATCCCATCCATTGAACCCCCAACGCTTTTGGCCGCGCCGATGCGCTGCCCCGAGGGATGCATTTCGTTGCTGACCGGTCCGGCAGCGTCCAAGCATCGCACAATTACCATGCCCAGCATGTTCAAAACCTCATTTCATCCCTCTCGACAGACATGGCGCTGTTCCGCAAGGTGTACAGGTACGCCTTTGTCGCCGGCCGCGAAGGGGACCAAAAGGCCCTGAGCCTAGAAAATGCCCTGGTCTACTGGGGCATGCTCTTCAGCGCCCCCGGCATGCCGTGGAAGGGCAAGGACCACGACTGGCTCGCAATGTGGCAGAAGTTTCTTAAGGAGACGTGGACCCGGTCGGTCAACAAGGACATGTGGAACATGACGCTGCAGTTCGCGGTCAAGAGCATGGAGGACGAGACGCTCTCATTTTGGAACGAGGACGGCGCCTGGCCGAGCGTCATCGACGACTTTGTCGCCTGGTGTCACGATAACGGCGTGAAGAAGGCCGAGTCGATGGATACCGACGGCCAGGACGCTTGAAGGAGTCACGAGATTTACAGATCTTGAAACGGCAGGCATCGGCAGAGGAGAGTTCTGCGACGGCGTCGAGCCATGAGACGAGATGTCAAAGGAACCCAAATTGGTGATCATTTTCACCTATAGAAACAGATATTTAGAAACAAGTAGCTCGCTGGCATCTTTACACAGAAGCGCCTACTGCCTCGGTGTTTGCATTGGGCGAAGTATATCCTTTTTCGAACTTTTCCTTCTGTTTTGATTTTTTTTTTTTTTTTTGCGTCTCATTATATTTGTTGTATGATTCATGAAAACCCAAGAGATGTTGTACAAGGCCGTAAAATGCCCATATCCAGACCATTTTTCTCGCATGTGGTATATCTCCCTCCCCACCCTTTGTGTCCGAGACATGGTATCCAGGTCTATGCCCATCCCGCCCGCAGGAGTCGAAATCCGTTGCTTTCCCTCCTGCACCATGATGCCGATTCATCGGTCTTCTTTGCCCCCTGCTCTGTCGACTTCGGGCCCGATCTCGAATCATCCTTATCCTCATGTCGCTGGTATCTCGCGTCTATGCTCCCCCTCCTCCTCCTCCTCCTCCTCCTCCGCCAACCGCTCGGGGTGGTATCCTGAGCGGCTGCTCACAGCTCGCCCGGCTGCGTCTTCCACTTGGGCGCGCCGAAGCGCGCGATGGTCTCGAGCTTGCCGTCGCCGAGCTTGACGTGGCCGGTCCTGATCATGCGGGGCTCGAAGCGCAGCGTGGTGCGCACGTCGCTGTGCACTTGCGCGGAGGCGTCGTAGCGCATGACGAAGTAGTGCCCGTGAGTGTGCTTCATCTGGTGCACGGAGACGGGCTTGGGGAGGGCGAAGACGCCCCAGTTGGAGAGGCCGCGGATGACGCCGCCGTTGCGGAGGACGAGGGATCCTACTGTCTGGGCGATTCTGGTCCTGCTGTTAGCCTTACGGCGTCCTTCCCTCCCGCCTCTTGTCCTTGGCGATCTCGCATTCTCAGAGTCTTTGGGGGAGGTGGGACTGCATTTCGCGGCGACGGGGGATTCGGGGTGGTGGATTTACTCTTTGACCTCTGTGAGGTTGCCCGGCCGGACCTGGTGACTTGGTTAGGGATACGACTCGGATGGTTTGATTGATTGATTGATGCCGGCAGGGGATGCGCATGGAACTCACGACTGCGATCAGCTCGTACAGCATCTTGGCGACGGGGGTGCTGTGCGTGGAAACACCGGTCGCTGGTCCGCGAAGTTGAAATCGCAGGACTGAGATTCGAGACGGCTTGGGATTGCGGATTGCGCGTAGCCGAGAATTTGCCACGGCGAGGATGCGAGGATGGTGGGGCCGAACAAGTTAGCGGGGACGTGGGGCACACCGAGAGTTGGAGGATGGCGAGGGTTAGGGTTATGGTTTGAGAGGGTTAGGGTTTCAATACTACATATAAGTGTTAGTAGTAGCATCACTTCGGATAGAGTATGCGCTTCGTGGGCTACTAAAGGCTCATGGTATTCACACAATTTTGTATTTGATGGTTCTATATTCTCTCCTTGGACAGAGCTTGCCAGATGCCCCACGGGAGCTTCCATCCGCTGCTCCTGACGGCGAACGGATCAAAGTTGGCCTGCTCGAGGCCCTTGAGCCACTGCGCCGCCGGGACGGCCTCGAGCAGCACGCCGAAGCCGCGCCTCACGTCCCGCGACACATCCGCCTCCTCGCTGTCGTAGAAATGCTCGCCCTCGCCCTGGTGCTCGAACTCGTGGCCCGGGTCCTCGCCGGCCTTGAGCCTCTTGAGCATCTCCCGCGCCGTGATCAGGTGGTCGTTCGCCCGCGTCGCGACCTTGAACGCGGCGTCCTGGAGGCCGGGCGCGCGGGGGCCCTGGCGGAAGACCTCCTCCTCCTTGACGCCCTCCTCGGCCATGACGTCCAGGGGCAGCAGGAGGCACGGCTCGCGCACCGCGGGGCTCCCGGGAGGCTTGACGTTTCCTTTCTCCGCCGCCGCCGCCGGCGTCGGCGCGGCGAGGACGGGTATGCCCCGCAGCACGGCGACGATGCCGCACGCCTTGCCGATGTGGCTCGCCAGGTGGTCGACGTGCAGCGAGCGCAGGGGCATCGACGCCAGCGTCGCGTACATGATGGTCGAGTAGGTGTTCTCGGCGTAGTCCTCGAGCGCGGCGACGCTCGCAAACGGCCTGTTGTCCATGTGCTTCTCGCGCGTCCGGACGAGCCGCGAGAGCCAGAAGCGGATCGACTTGCGGGTCGCGCTGCCCGCGCGCTCCTCGAGGTCCTGCAGGCCCCTGTGCAGCAGGATGCAGATGGGCTCGCGGGGCGGCTGGCCCGCGAACGTGTGCTCGATGGACTCCTTCCAGAAGTTCATGCGCATGTTGCCGATGAGCGGGTTGGACACCATCTCGGGGAGGTGGACGAGCTCGAGGTTCAGGGCGCGGAGGGCCGTGTAGGTGTCTTGCACCGCGGGGGGGACGAAGCGGCGGATGAGGTGCGCATCGTAGTCATTCTTCCTGTGATATTTCCAATTCCCTTTTGAGTTCTTATTCAGACAGGTCCTTTGAACCGAGGCTTGAGGGCGCCGAGGGGGGGGGCTTACTGGAGCCGTGTCATGCAGTACCGTCGAGCTGATTCGACGTCTGCGTCTGTGATGTAGCTGCGACGACAGCTTGGGGCAGCAGCAGCAGCAGCAGCAGCATCAGCAGCCGCCAGCCTTTTCAGGCCATTGCGCAGGATCCGAGGCCGCTGCATCTGGGAAGAAGACGAGGGATGCAAAATAAAGTCCCAATGCTTCAAGGTTTCAGTCTCACGAGATCGGACCGAGCAATTCAAGTTGTTCCAAGGCGAGCAATCCAGGCCGCGGCCGCATCGTCGGGAGTCGATATACGGAGTATCGTCGTCGGCATTTTCCCAAAGAATTAATTTCTGGATTTTATTCTTTTCTTTCTATTAATTCGACAAATCAATGACATCGATAAAGTCCCGAATGATGAGGAAAGCCCGTCCGTGATTGGCTCCTTCCTCGTCGAAAGTGGCCATGTCGCGGTCACGTGCCACTTTACGCGCTCGCGTTGCGACTCCATCGAAACCGCCAGTGTCATCGCGTCTCCCGGGCGAGCCGACGAGATGCGCAGTGCTGGACAAGATTCGCAGCGGCGTCGCCAGATGATCCCCGCAGATGATGGACTGTGGATCGTCGCAGGAGCCTCCTGTCAAGAGGCGGAGATTCTTCCGGGACCCGGATGAGCCGTCCTCGGATCTGGGCTACGTCCAGAGCTCTCCACCGGAACCCACGCGATTCTTCAAAGTCGAAGACGAAGATGACAAGACCAAGGTCGAAATCCAGAACGATGGCCGGGTCGACTCAGAAAGGGGCATCCATCCGGTGCCCGATCGAACGATGCCGCCTCGTGCGCAGCTACGGTCTGGGTCCAACCCCGAGCCACCGCAGCCACCGCAGCAACAGCCGCAACTCGTACCACAATCGAATTCGCCTTCCCAGCATGAGGTGAAGCACGAGTCGTCAGAGGTGACATTCGACAAGGAAATGTTTGAGAGCTTCGTCGGCACCAAGGTCAAGCCCGATGTCCTGCGCATCATCAAGAAGCACTGCGGGGACAATCTCGAACGAGCCGTCAACATGTACTTCGACGGGACATACAAGAGGCTTCAAGCGCAATCCCGGGCTGCTCTTTCTCTCTCTCAATCCGTCACCAGCTCAGATCTCGTCTCGACCCCAAACCGCGTACCGACGTCGTCTCCATTCGAAGAAGCCAGTCTACTCAGGAGAAGCACCATACCGCAAGCGAGATACATTGGCGCATTCGGTGTCGAAGGATGGGCCACAAGAAGCGGCGCAAATCTCCTCAAGCACGGAGACATTGTTCACATCGAGCGACAGAAGATCCAGCCCAAAGCGCCGGCAAGAGTGAGGGGCAAACTCGGAGCCACACCTACGAAACCAAGCAATTTCTCCTCTCGGAGAGTGGATGTCATTGTTCGATTCACCACACAGAGCGGCCAGGAGGTCGGGCGCCTGGCCAAAGACACTGCAAACTGGGTCTCGACGCTGATCGACCAGAAAGTGGTCAAATTTGAAGGAAATTGCGTATACTGCCCGGAGCGTGTCCGGACCAACGATACCATCTTCTTGCAGCTGAGATGCTCCCTCTTGGACTCGGCGTTTCTTGGCCAGCATTTCAAGCCTCTCGACGAACGATCGACCCTCTTCGAGCAGAATGAGACAGAGGATGAGAAGAAGCTTCGGCTGAGGCAGGTGGCTTTGGTCAAACTCCTTCACGAGATCAACCTGCAGCCCATCGTTTCCAACGCTGCAGCCAAGGATGGACGAAAAAGCTTGCTCGCGGCAGCTGAGATGGACGAGCAAAAGCAGAAAGAGGCGAGAAAGGCGACGACGACGACGGCTGCGGCTGCGGCAACGGCAACGGCAACGGCAACGACAGACAAAGACTCTGGTGATTCCTCGCCCTCGGAAGAGCCAGAGGAGGGGCAGGAACTTGAGCAGGACCAACTCGATGCACTCTACAAGAAGGCGCAGACATTTGACTTCAACACACCCGAGGCGGAGCCCCCCGGGACTTTTGCGCTGACACTTCGGCCATATCAGAAGCAGTCGCTGCATTGGATGGTCGCCAAGGAGAAAAACGAGAAGAGCAACAGAGAAGTGTCGATGCATCCGCTGTGGGAGGAATACCTGTGGCCCACCAAGGATGCCGATGATCAAGACCTCCCCGTCTTTGAAGGTCAACCCAAGTTTTACGTCAATCCCTACTCGGGCGAACTGTCGTTAGATTTCCCAGCCCAAGAGCAGGCCTGCCTGGGGGGGATCCTCGCGGATGAGATGGGCCTCGGCAAAACCATCCAAATGCTGAGTCTGATCCATACGCAGAAGTCTCCCGAGGATCGCCAAGCCTACATGAAGCGTAACACGAATGGAGACGCCATCACCGCCCTGAATCAGCTACCGAGACTGGGCAGGAACTCATCGAGCGTCCTGGATGCCCCCTTTACCACTTTGGTCGTCGCCCCCATGTCGCTTCTTTCTCAGTGGCAGAGCGAGGCGGTCAAGGCGTCGCGGGCGGGCTCGATGAAGATCGAGCTCTACTACGGCAATGAGAAGGCGTCGAATCTGCAGGCGCTGTGCTGCGCCTCGAACGCCTCCGCGGCCCCTGACCTGGTCATCACGAGCTACGGCATCGTCCTCTCGGAGTTCAGCAGCATCGCGGCAAAGGGCGGCGACAAGACGTTCCACAACGGCATCTTCTCCCTCAAGTTCCGTCGCGTCATCCTCGACGAGGCCCACGTCATCAAGAACCGGGCCTCGAAGACGGCGAAAGCATGCTACGAGATTACGGCCACTCATCGCTGGGTCCTGACCGGGACGCCAATCGTCAACAGGCTAGAGGATCTCTTCAGTCTCGTGCGCTTCCTCGGGGTTGAGCCGTGGAACAACTTCTCCTTCTGGAAGACGTTCATCACGGTGCCCTTTGAGTCCGGCGACTTTATGCGCGCGCTGGACGTGGTGCAGACGGTCTTGGAGCCGCTGGTGATGCGCCGCACAAAGGACATGAAGACACGGGACGGCCAGCCATTGGTGCCGCTGCCGCCCAAGCAGATCGAGATCGTGAACGTGGAGCTCTCTAAGACGGAAAGAGACGTTTACGAATACATCTTCACCAAGGCCAAGAGGACGCTCTCGAAGAATGTGGAGGCCGGGACCGTGATGAAGGCGTTCACGACCATCTTCGCCCAGATCTTGAGGCTGCGCCAGTCGTGCTGCCACCCCGTCTTGATCCGCAACAAGGACATCGTCGCGGACGAGGAACTCGCCGGCGCTGCCGCCGACGCGGCTGCCGGGCTGGCGGACGACATGGACCTCGAGTCGCTGATCGCGCAGTTCACGGCCGTGACCGACGAGGCGTCCAAGGACAACCAGGCGTACGGCGCGCACGCACTGGACGAGATCCGCCAGTCGGCCGAGAAGGAGTGCCCGCTCTGCTTCGACGAGCCGATGAACGACCAGGTCGTGACCGGGTGCTGGCACTCGGCGTGCAAGAAGTGCCTGCTGGACTACATGAAGCACGAGAGCGACCACCACCGCATCGCGCGCTGCGTCAACTGCCGCGAGCCCATCAACCAGCGGGACCTCTTCGAGATCGTCCGGCACGACGACGATGGGCCCGCCCCGCCCCCGCCCCCGCCGGCGGACCTCTTCGCGCCCGTCCCCGCCGGTGCCAGGCCCCCGCGCATCAGCCTGCAGCGCATCGGGGTCAACGCGTCCTCGAGCAAGGTCGCCGCGCTGATCGGGGACCTGCGCGCGCTCCGGCGCGAGCACCCGCGCATGAAGTCGGTCGTCTTCTCGCAGTTCACCTCGTTCCTCTCGCTCATCGAGCCCGCGCTCGGCAGGGCGAGCATCCGCTTCCTCCGGCTCGACGGGACCATGGCGCAGCGCGCGCGCGCCGCCGTGCTGCAGGAGTTCTCGGACAGCGCGGGGTTCGTGGTGCTGCTCATCAGCCTGCGCGCGGGCGGCGTGGGGCTCAACCTCACGAGCGCGGGGCGCGTCTTCATGATGGACCCGTGGTGGAGCTTCGCCGTGGAGGCGCAGGCCATCGACCGGGTGCACCGGCTCGGCCAGGAGGGCGAGGTGGTGGTCAAGCGCTTCATCGTCAAGGACAGCGTCGAGGAGCGCATGCTCAAGGTTCAAGAGCGCAAGAAGTTCATGTGAGTCTTTCCCTTTTTCCTCCTTTTTTCTCCATCCCTTTCTACCTCCCTTTTTCTCTCTCCACGCTCCACGCCATTTTTTTCTCTTCCCGTACCCTTTTTTCCACGGGCCTCTTTCGTTTCATGCCCTTTTCCCCCTTCAAAACGCTAACCTCATGGCAGTGCCACCTCGCTGGGCATGATGAGCGACGAGGAGAAGAAGATGCAGCGCATCGAGGACATCAAGGACTTGTTGAGCTAGATGGCTTCGGGACATACATTCCGGACAATAGACATCCCTTCTGTTTTCGATTCTCCTCTTTTTTGGCTCAGAGGGATATTGGATGGACCGTGGGCGAACTACGCCCCACGAGTACGGAGTACGAATACAGGCACATACATGTTCAATGCTAGAGGGCACATTAACGGCGTTATGACGGGAGCATGGGAACGGCATACGAGTATTGTAGACTGGTCGAATTCCGGGTGGCTGCATCTCGGTTTCAAAAAATGGCGAGGATGATGGTGATCGACCGTGCAATAGGGCGGACTACTGTGCTCCGTGCTCCCCAAGCCCGCGTCTCTTACGGAGTACATATGAACGGACTGGCCGCAAGTCTAGAGTATCTGGCGCAATGTCGTTCTATGCGGGATTTGTTTCCATCATAGGATCTCGATTTGTGGTGATCGCTCGTCTTCTAATCAATTCGTATCGACTCTATATCCTGTGGATGTCTGGGACCAGATAGATCTTCATCCGTGGTATTTACAATGAGCTTTCTAAACAAGTTCCCTCATTTCTTTCTTTCTCTCTTTTGAGATTTTGTGGTTTCTTTTCTTTCTCCCTTTCGCCCTGTGCTTAAGCCTGCACCTCGAGAACAACGGGGGTGCCGTGCTTGTCGACATCGTCGTTGAAGATGTTGACGTTGACGCAGGGGGTGTCTGGGCGTGCGCTGTTAGTCTTGGATTCCATCCACGCTCTCAAATTGTTTCGTCTGAGAGGAAAAGGAGAGGGGAAAGATGGTGGGGGGGGCATACCGTGCATGGGAATGTTGAACCTCCTGGGCTCTGTCTCGCCGAGGACGTTGAGCTCGTTGTAGGCCTCCTCGTCAAGCTCGACCTCGACGAAGTTCTCGACGATTCTGCTGGGGGTGACGCTCTTGGGGATGACGCTGTGGCCGGACTTCTTGGACACGGCGTCGTAGCGCGCCCAGGCGCAGAGGATCTGGGGGGCGGTGACTTCCTTGCCGTGGCGCTTGGAGTAGCTGGCGGCGGCGGCGATGACCTTCTCGTGGTTGACGAGCAGGGGCACGTTGAAGTGGTTGTTGCCGTAGGCGGAGTAGGCGGTGATGAGGATGCCCATTTCGCGGCAGTAGTCGATGAGGGGGAAGTTTGGGACGCGGGGGTGGCGCTCGATCTGGTTCATGGCGGGGACGACGCCGGTGTCCTTGATGATCTTCTTGAGCTGTCGAGAGGGTAAAAAAGAAGTCAGTCGAGCAGCTCATTGCGGATTCAGAGGGGAGGGGGGGTTCGGCAAATCAGGGGATGGAAACGTACGTGCTCGATGCTGTAGTTGGAGACACCGATGGAGCGGACCTTGCTCTTGGGGAGCGCGATCATGGCCCTCCAGGTCTGGGTCAGGGTGATGGTCTTGTCGAGGATGACCTTGCCATCGGGGCCGACGGGGACCAGCTCCTCGCCTTGGCCGAAGGGGGCGGGCCAGTGGACGAGGTAGAGCTACGAGCCGTCAGCGGACGAACATGAGAGAAGAAGAAGAAGTCAGGGCAAGCTCTGGCGGAGCAGGGCGGCGTACGTCAAGGTAATCGAGGCCGAGCTCCTCGAGGGTCTGGTCCAAGGCCGGGGCCACTCTGTCGGGGCGGAAGCTGTTGCACCAGAGCTTGGAGGTGATGAAGATTTCCTCGCGCTTGATGTTGAAGTCGGCCATGCCCTTGCGGATGGCCTCGCCGACCTCGCGCTGGTTCCTGTAGATCTTGGCGAGGTCGAGGTGCCTGTAGCCGGCCTTGAGAGCCTCGTAGACGGCGATGAGAACCTGGCCGGGGGGAGCCTGCCAGGTGCCGAAACCCGTGGCGGGGATTTCGTGACCGGAGTTGAGCTTGAGCATAATCTTGGCAGACATCTTGAAGAGTGTTTTTTTTTTTTGCTTGCACTGTCCTTGACGAGGAGGTGGTTGAATGCTAGAATTACGGGAGGGAGATTTGGGAAGAAGAGGACAAGAGAGACAGAGAGAGGGGGGGCAGAAAGGCCGGCGAGAGGATGGAACTTTATAGAATCACCGAGCTAGCCATCCTGATGACTATAGTACTAGTGAGTGACGACTAGCTTCGAGCCAGACAAGTGGGAGGGGATGCCTACCTCTCGTACTAGCATTAGAGAGTTTCAGCAGCGGGATGGCATCCCGGAGCTACTGCGGCATCTCGCGCTCCTCGCCCGGAGGTTAGTAGGGATCTTGTTCATCGTGTGGGGGACGATGGGGCGAGGATTGGAGATTGCTGGGGAAGAAGCCGCAATCCCAGCGATGCATCCTCGCCGCCGTCGATCCGCCGCCGCGACGAGCTTCCATCTGCGGACAATGGAGAGCGCGGAGTCGACGATGCCTCAGGGATGGATGCCTCGAGGGGCTGGCGATAGCCTCATCGCCTCAACCCATGAAGTCGCGGCCACGATGGGACGAACAGGTTGAGAGTTGGAGGCGGGAGAAAAAAACGATGACTAATCATCCGGAGGGGTATTACCCCGCACTAAAAGTGGTGGAAGGCGTGGTCCTGGGGTGACTGCCTCCGCCGTTGGCGGGATGTTGCAGAAGGGGCAGTTGCGACTTGCGACGGGCCTGGGAGCTGGACGACGGAAGGTCATATGGGAAGTGAGCGCAGGGATGTGATTGGTGGGATTTTTGGTTCTGGCGCCGTTCATCTATCTGAGTTATGGGACGTCGCTTCCCTTTTTTGTCCCTTTTTGTTCGTTCGGTCCTGCTTCCGACGGCCTCAGGTGGTTAATACGCCATGGAGCAATGGAAGGAGTGGACGAGGGGATTCCTGGTGGTGGGAAGGAGCGTTCTGGCTGTTTCCAGGAGACCCCACCCACCTTGCAGTACGGAGACGGAGTACGGATTGTTTGTACGGAGTAGTAACTTCAACCCCTCCTCCGCGCCTGCCCCTGGATGTCGATACGTGGGCCGCTTGAGCCGACCCCGCGACGCGCCGCGAAAAAGATGGCTGAAGCCAGCTGGGTTCTACTCCGTAGAGGGAAATCTTACAGATGCCAGGTAATTGTGGTAAGAGAAAAAATTTCCGCACGCCGCGTGACTCATACCCCGCTGTGAAAGAAAAAGCAAAAAGAAAGAGATCGTGTCGGAGCGACACGGTGGGAATGATGATGGGAGCCAGAAGAAGCCCCGGACTTCGGGTTTGAATTTCGGCGATGCGGAAGGTGCCAGGCCAGGGGAGTCCGCGCTGCGAGGAAGGTGCAGCCCCACCACCGGAGGGGACCCCGCCTTCCCGCTCCAGCAACTCTCAATTTCTCCTCACGCCGCTTCTGGCCTCGCGCGAAAGCACCGCGATGGCCTCGTCGCCTTGACCACCACGCGTCTCGTCCGCCTCAGCCTCTCGTGCTCATCAGTGCTGCCGTGATCACTACAGTCGTCCGACAGTGATTTGTGCGTGATGGACCCCGTCCGTCGGAGTGGCAGCATTACGATGCTACAACAGTTGAGCAGCGGGTGGAGCGGCAGGTGAGCATCAAACGCGTCCGGTTGATTCAGCGCCGCTGTCGACACATGGAGAAGAAGGAGGCACAGCGGCGTCAGATGTCCGGCTTTGGAGATGTGACATCCAGCAATCAGCATGCCCACGTCGTGGAAACAGCATGGTTTGTGCGACACGGAGGCACGACGAGCTTGTTTGAAGAAGCTATAGCTTACTCTTTGCCAGGACCAAGATGTGATGGCAGCAAACGCCGTCACACGCAGAGCTCAGACAATGGCCGGACATGTTGATTCCATCAGCAAGCTGCCTTGGTCGGCATGTCGCGCCAGCTCCTGGAGGAGCAGCAAGCTCCGGCATCAAACATCCATCTTGATGGCGATCCTGACGGCTGCCTTCTCGACGAAAGTCTTGAAAGCCCTCCTGGCGGCATCCTGAGGTTCTCCAGCCTGAGCCATAAAAGGTCCTTGCTCCCTCTGAGCCATCTCCACGCGTCTCCCCACGATGCTGCATCGATCCCCATGTGTCTCCTTACGTGCATCCCGACCGCCGGCGAGAGCTACCCGACCGCGGCATCCTTCTCGAACCCGCAACCCCTGAACTCGACCACTGTGGCGGACCAGATGTCGACGGCGACGGCCATCAGCCTGGGGATGAGCATCAGCTTCGTGCTCTTCCTGTTTGCGGGTCTATACATTCTCCGCCACGTCAAGCTTCAGCGTGAGTTCCATGGTCTTCCTTTAATTTTTTTTCTTCCTTTTCCCTTTTCTCCTTCCAGTATGGAGCTAATGAGAAGCAGCGGCGGCACCGGCAAAAGACACTCGGCAATGTCAACGACACAGTCATGATCACCGGGTCGTCGGCGTGATGAACCCGATGGTTTCCGCGGCGGGGGCGGCGGCGGATGTGTCTACCGGCGGTAGGGCGACGGCACCGCGCGCGGCGAACCCGATGGACGCACCGCAGATTGGCGGGAGCCGGATTGGGGTGGCTGTGGAGACGGCGGAGGCGAGGAGCAAGAGGTTGATGGACGAGATTGTGGACCGGGCGCTGGCAGTGAGGGTGCAGTCTCGGGGGCACAAGCGGTCGCGAGAGTGACGGCTGTAGAGGGTTGAGCTGCGGTTGACGAGGCTTTTGAATGATGATGGAGGGATGTGAAGAGGCAGAGGCATGACAGAATGGCTAACCTGGTCGTCGATGCGTGGAGATGAAGGTGGGATGGATATTGGTCTTTGAATTTCAAGGTAAATTGGAAATCTATATTGCTTCTGACTGGGTATGTGTGGTGTCTCGCAGATTTTCAAACCGGTCCAGCCCCCTCCGATATATCAAAACTCGCCATTGAAACCAGAATTCTCTAAGCCGAAATGAAGAGAAAGACGAAAAAGAAGAAGGAAAAGAAGAAGAGGAAGAAGAAGAAGAAAAGATGGATCACCAAGTGATGCCGACGGCCTTGCCCTCGTACTGGTTCGGGGCGCCGCCGCCCATGAGCAGGTTCTCAAAGACCCATCTGCCGACGTCCTCCCTGGAGATGAAGTAACCGTTCTCGAGCCTCTCGACGCCCTTGTCCGGGTCCTCGACGGCGACCCTGATCTTGCGGTCCGGCTTCTCGCCGTCGGTGAGGAAGCTGGGCCGCACGAGGACGAACCTCTCGGGCCCCGCGACGACGATGTCCTCCATGGCCTTCTTGTCCTTGTGGGGCTGCTTGAGCATGATGCTGTACATGGGCATCATCATGAGGGGCACGTCGCGCCTGTGCTTGGAGATGCCCGTGGTGGAGCCGACGACGACGAGCGGGCGGCCGGGGAGGCCCTGGGCGCGGAGGGCGGCGATGGCGTCGTGGAGGGTGGTGATGCCCTTTCTGCAGACGTCTGGGTCGTCGATGGAGAAGTTTTTCGCGTTGAAGGCGCCGCCGATGGTGAAGTAGACTGCGTCGACGAGGCGGGGGGCCGAGGATGAGGGTGCGGATGAAGGAGAGGGCACGGCCTGCAGGCAGGCGGCGACGTCGGCCTGGGCGTGGGCGTTGCCGGGCTTGATGATGAGGTTGGCGGGGAGGGCGGGGAAGTGGGCTTCGAGCTTGGATGGGTTGCGGCAGAGGGCGATGCAGGTGTAGCCTGCGGCGACGGCCTTTTTGAGGGCGAAGAGGCCGCAGCCGCCGGACGCGCCGAAGAAGGCGAGCGAGATGTCTGCCTTGTCCATGGTGGAGGTGGGGAGGAAGGAGTTGTTGAAGTCTGGCGATGGTGGTGATGATTCTGGTGATTCTGGCGATGGTGATCTGGTGTTGAGGCAAGGGGAGGCTGCCTTTATCTGTCTGTCGACGCCTCCGTCACGCCGCGGAGCATCCATTGATCAATGGATGAATGCCTTGGTATCTACCCCCAACAGATCAATGCTCCATCCATTGAGCAGCGCATTGACAGCCTCCGCCCGACGCCGCACGTCGCACCACGTCCGCAGATGTGCCCGTCGATCCAACACTCTGGATGGATCATTGATCCATGCTCGCTGCGCCGCCCATCCAGATTCTGCCCGCTCGGATCGCGCGTCACCGACTCGCTCGACTGATGCACCCAGTCCTGTCCTCCTCATCACACCCCGCGCCCCCTCGTTGGGCCAGACGCTCCACCTCACGATCCATCCTCGCTCCGCCTTGCATCATGTTGGCCGGCCAGGCATTGGTCGGCAAGATAGACATCACTCACAGACAATCCTCCTTGAAGTCGCAATCGGGAGTCGATTGGAGATGTTCCGATCCGTGCCGCCCATCCTCGGCCATCCTCCGACTCGACCATCACCATCACCACCATCACCACCAGCCATCCATCCCGGCAAAACGCCTTAACGCCGGCCCCACGGCGTTTGCGTTTGCCCACCCAGGCGAGGCGCGGGCTGCATACTCGTCCATCCATCTCCATGTCCATTGGATGGTTGATACGATCCCCGCCCGCGTCGGCCTCGCATCCACAGCCCCTCGTCACTCTGCACCTCAAATCACCGCGCAATATGGCCTCGCCTCGCCCCGCCCCGCCAGGCCCATGCACGCGCCGACCAGACGGGAATAGGCCCCATTCTCTTACATACATACAGTCTGTACGAGTACTCGTACTCGTATGTATCATGATCGTGACGTTGACAACTTCCCAGCCTGAGATGCTATTCCACCGCGGCTCAGCCTCCTCTGCCTCCCTCCTCCGCCCCCTCCACATCCTCCACATCTCCCCATCACGGCATTCGCACTTACGGCAGTCACCTCACAATACCTCAAGCAGAGCCCTCCCAATCAAGATGGATACCGATATCATGTCATTACCTCATTAAAAGAAACCTGCCCCTAATCATATCATCCCGTCCCAGCCCACCCATCAATCCCATCGCCGTACACGCATCGCTCGTAAACCAACCCAAAAAAAAAAAAAAAAAGGAATGAAAAGCCGAAGCAGAAGCAGCAGCAGCAGCAGCAGTGAGAATGTGCTCCATCCCGTATGCCCATAAATACAATACCGCCTCGGAAGCCAAACTTGAACCCCCCAATCCTGAATACATACAGCGCGCAGCCGAAGAGGGGGAAAACAAAAAAAGAAAGAAAGAAAAAAAAACTATTCATTCCCCTCATAAGACACCGAAAAGACCAAAGACCCATCATCAAACACCACCGGGTCTCGTCTTCTTCCCATCATCGTCATCATCTTGTGCGCGGCGGATTTGGGGGGGGGCTTCCGGGACTAAGTCATATATCCATATATCCTGTTTCTTTGCGCATATGTAGCTCTGCGGGCGTGCGCGCATTAAGTAAAGAGGCGGGGAAAAGGCTGAAAGAATGCGACGTGATGGACGTGAGGAGGAGCGTAACTTTGCGTGAGACGTCCTTTGTGTGATCCCTGGCCGAAACCGGTCATAGCAGACATAGGGCGAAGCCGGCAATCAGCACCGCCAGGGAGCTCGCGCCCTGCCGCGACCCGGAGCTCTTGGGCCCGCTCTTGCTCGCGTCCGCCGAGGAGCCGCAGCTCTGGCTGAAGCTCTTGGGGTCGCAGTTGGCGAGGTCGTCGCCGTCGGAGCTCGAGGACCCGTCGGAGCCGGAACGGGAGCCGGAGCCGGCGCTGCCGCCTCCGTTGCTGCCCGGGGCATTACCCGGGGCGCTTGGCCTGCCGCCGCCCGGGATGCTATTCGAGGGCGACGAGCCGCTGCTGCCGTCCTGGTCATCGCCCGTGGAGCCGCTGCCGCCGCCGGGGATCTCGGCCTGCGTCTTCTTCGGCCCGCTGGCCGAGCTCGTCTTGGACGAGTCGGGCTTGTTCGGCTTGGGCTGGGGCTTGCCCGCCTCCGGGTCCAGCCCCGTCGCCTCAAAGGACGCCAGGACCGTGTCCTTGTCGCCGTCGACGATGGTGTTGTTGAGCCCCGAGGCGCCGTCGTACGTGTAGCCCTTGCCGCTGTTGGTGCCGGGGCCCGACGAGGCCTTGTAGCACTCGACCGAGACCTCCTTGAATGTGGTGAAGTAGTAGCCGATCTTCTGGATGTCCTCCGAGTCCCAGTCGATGGGGCCGCCGGCCCAGTCGATGGTGCCCTGCTGGTTGCTTGCCGCGCCGCCGGGCCAGATGGACAGCTGCACGCGGGCCGGCGTCTGGGGGAACTGGAACCGGTTGGCCGTTGCGTTCCACGTGTCCTCGCGGCGGAGGGTGCGGCCGACCTTGCCGTCGACGAGCCACTGGATCTGGTCGGGGGTCCATCGGATCTCGTACTCGTGGAAGTTGTTGAGCGTGTCCGACAGGCCGCTGATGTTTCCCGAGTTGTGGTAGTCGAGGACGCCCTGCCAGTAGTAATTGGTCTGGGCGGTGGCGAGGTCGACGCCGACGAACTCGAAGTCGATCTCGTCCTTGACGTCGGAGAGCAGGATGAAGGCCGAGACGACGCCGGCGCCGTGGCTCGTCTTCATGGTGGCCTTGACGTTGCCGTACCACATGTACCTCGTCGAGGCCAGCACGGTGCCGACGCTGTGGCTCGGCATCGTCAGCAGGACGTTGCCGTCGTACGGGAGGGCCTCTCCCTGGCTCATCCAGTCGGCCTGCGTCGGGTCGCCGAGGTACTTGTTGATGCTGACGATGCTGCTCAGGTCCTTGAAGTCCATGACCTTGTCCTCGCAGACGGGCGCGGGCATGCACGAGTCGAGCGAGTACGACATGCGCGGGTCGCAGCCGCCAAGGCAGTATGCGCCGACGCCGCATTCGCCGTATTCTGCGGGCTGTCAGCAGATGCCGAGGAGAAGGAGAAGAAGATGATGAAGAAGAAGAGCATCAACTCACGCGAACAGCAGGGCGCATCTTGGGGACAGTGGCTGTCCAGGGTGCACTGGACGGCGAGAGCCGAGCCGGCGCCCAGGAGGGCCACGACCACGGATCGCAGCATGACTCGATGCGTAGGCGAGGAAGCGAGTCGATGATCAGAAGGACTCGAGGCCGATCGCGACAGGGTTCGTTCGAGAAAATCACACGACTGGCGTGAGGAATCAAAAAAAGAAGAAAAAAAAAAAAAAGAAGAGAAGAGAAGAATTCGAAAAGAGGGATTCAAGCGAGGGCGGACTTGATGGCGAAAAGGAAGCGCAAACGCAAAGCAGGGCGAAACGAGTGAAGGCCCTTTGAGTCTCTGCGCCTCTCCTTCTTCTTTTGAATTTCCTTTGGAGTTCTTTATGCTCCTCTGGCCGTGCCCTTCCTTGTGCGTCGGAAGCGAGTGTGTGTGCGATTGTGGTCGAGAAAAGTAGATACTAACTCAGGTAGCAGTGGTGGTGATGGCGGGATTTCGAGGACTGGCTTTGATCTGTAACAGACGAGAAGATGAATCAATCCATCAATCAATTTATTGATCGCTTCAAGTCAACCCTTGCCCCTGGAGATGTCGGACCGGGGAAGAAGCGACAGGGAAGAATCAGGCCGAGCGAGCGGGTTGTTTTGGCGGGGGAGGGAGGGAGGGAGAATAATGGAGAATAAAATGGAGGATTTAGTGTTACGGAGTAGTGGAAGGGAAGAATTGATAATGGAGAATTGATTGATACGAAGAAGGAAAAAAAAAAGAGGAGCGGAGAGTCGAGTCAGGGGTGCTTGGAGAATTGCCAGAGCCCCGTGGAAGCGCATGAATCAAGCAACTTGCAGCAGCAGCAGCAGCAGCACCAACGAAAGGAGGGCAGGTCGCAACGGGAAGTCGTCGGATGATGGATCAATGGATGGATCATGGGTGGATGAATGAATCAGACAGGCCGGGCTTGACGGACCATGAATCAGTGGTGTCTCTCTCTCGTCGCCGAGGCTGTCTTGTCTCGCCTTGTCTCGGCCCCCCTGCGTCTGGCCGAGAAAACGGAAGCTGGGCAGCGATGGCGATGGCGATGGCGACTCTGAGACGGCCCGGATTCTGGGGAATGGAGGATGACGATGATGGTGATGATGATGATGATGATGATGGATCTACGGAGTACGGAGTATCCTGCGCAATGACCCCATCATCCGGGCTGGCAAAAGAGCCAGGCGGCGAATCACGGAGGGGAGGATGCCCGAGGAGGGGTGCCGGCCCGGATGGCGGTGGGAACGGCGACGTGCCATCCCAAGAGTCCTCCATCACACGATGGATGAACGGATGGATGGATGGATGGATGGATGGATGGATGGTCGGTCTTTTTGGACGTGATCACGACGCTCTATTTCGGGCGCATTACGAGGCACGGGCTAAACCATGACAGGCGCAGGCGCAGGCGCAGGCGCAGGCACAGGCACAGGCACAGGCACAAGTGCGGCTAAGCAGGAGGCGGCTGCAGGTGCTCGCCGTTTAACGAACTGGTATGTATGAGGACGACTATGGAGTGCTCGCAGCATCAATGCTACCACGGCCAAGATGAAGCCCTCATCATGCCCCTTCCCCGCCGCCTCCCTCGCATCCATGGTGTTTCGCTCGATTTCCTTGATTTTCCTTGGATTTTTTTTATTTTTTATTTTTTATTTTTTAAATTCTTTTTTTTTTTTATTTTTTTTTTCCAAATTTCGGAATTTAACTTCCCACCAGAAGGAGCCGACGAAGCACCTGCCGCCTCCGCGATCCAGCGCGAACCATGCCAAGCCAAATAGGAAGGCAGGGGGGGGAAGGAAGGAGGAAAGAGCCAAAGAGAGATGGTGGGGCGGTGGATCTCGTGGGACGGGGCTCCATCGCGGGGTCGCGCGCCCATTGGCCGGGCGTGCAGATGCCATGCGAGCGAGTACATACTCGAAATACTAAACTCGTACAGGTACATATCGGAGCAGGGCCCCACACACCAACCGTCGCGCGGGCAGTCTCGACCCTCGACGGATCTGGCAGCCTGGGAAATTGCGCTCGTCGCGGGTCGTCCTTCCAATTTCGCGATGCTCGTGCGAGGGCAGGCAGACCAGACTGGACCTTCCTCAGTGAGGCAATACTACTGACCTGATAATGTCCTCGTACCGGCACTCGTACAGTGTGAATGGCTCATCACTTGAGATCAGTACGGAGTACGTGCTGTAGCACTCATCTTGATCACTTCATGGGAATTGAAACTTGATAGCCCATGGGAAGACATTGATCAATAGCAAGACGACCATCTCATCAATCGCAATATCGACTCCTCCGTGGCACGGATCACAAGAAACAGACACTGGCAGCCACCACGGATACGAGGCACACTCGATCCCATCCCGGCCTGCGTCATTCCACAAACACCTGCCATCGGCCCCCGGCACATCCACCCAAGCCTCCTTCCTCTTTCCGCCTTAGTATGCGTCCTCGGAGAAAGCCCGGGCATCTTGCTGACCTGAAGAGACTTTTGAACACGATCCATTGATCACTACGGAGTACATCTACTCGTACATGCCCAGGATGGCCCGACTCGCCGGAAGCCCTTACGTAAGGGATGGTTCGTGATTTCATGATCCTGGAAGCGTCTCGAGGGTCCGAGTCCATAGTACGGAGTACTCCGTATTTCATGGAACGGACGGTTCAAATACGGAGTCGGAGAGCGGAGTACGGAGTAGAAGATTACTAACCACGGAGTGTACGGAGTACTAGTACGGAGAGGTACGGAGTACATGTCCTGCCTGTCGTCACCGATGACGCCGCCCGGGCCCGCCCATCCGACGCAAACCGCGTTCCGAGCCCGGCCGGGATGACCTCACCCGTGCCGACTTCTAGATCCGCGGGGAGAAGCCAAGCATCCACTATGACTAGGACCTGTAGCTGTACTCGTGGGAATTCGCAGGTCCAAACACCATGTCCGCAGACCCAAATGCAAACGCTTTTCTATAGACCGTTCTGATCTCTGGCATGACATTACAGAATAGGTAGCGGTAGCGGTCCCCCAGCCCTCATCTTCATATCCATCCCCATCCTGAACGGAAGGGCGGGGGGAATACAAGACAGGCCTACTTGCCCGTCTTCCGCCTCGCCTTAAACGTCTTGAGCGGGTCCGCCTTCCGCGCCCCGCCCTTGCCGACCCGCCTGCCGCCGCCGCCGCCGCCCTTGCGCTTGTCCCGCCTCTTGGCGTCGTGCTTCCGGAACGACACGAACCCGACCTTGTCCGCCGTGAGCGCCTTCTGCCCGTCCTTGGGGAGCAGGTACTCCGGCACGTGCTTGAGGTGCGCCTGCTGCCGCGCCGTCCGCAGCTCGCCGTCGTGCCGGAGGTGGTTCATCTCCGAGGGGTTCTCCTCAAAGTAGCTGCCCGCCACGCAGTCAGCCAGAGGACTCTCGCTGAATTGTAAAAGAAAGAATTGCAACATGCCCAAAAAAAAAAAAAAAAAAAAAAAAAAAAAAAAAAAAAAACAAAGGGGAGAGGAAAGGGGGGACCCACCGCTTCAGCTTCTCGCTCTTGAGCAGCTCCTGTCGCAGCTCCCGCGTCCGCGCCTCACGCACCGCCACCTTGGTCACCGCGCGCAGCGCGTCGTTCATCCTGTACCGGAAGGCCTCGACCTGGTCCGCGCTGAAGTTGTACGGCTTGATCTCCTTGCCCTTCTTGGCCTGCTGCCGCGTGATGCGCGCCATGACCTTGTCGTCGTTCTCGGCCGACGCGATCGACGTGGGGATGTGCTTGCGGTAGAGGTCCTTGGGCACCACGAACGAGAGCGCCATGCCCGTCCCGCCCGCGCGGCCCGTCCGCCCGATGCGGTGCGTGTACGACGACGCCGACGTGGGGAGGTCGAAGTTGATGACTGCCGCGACGTTTTTGAAGTCGATGCCTATCCTTGTTAGCTTTCTTCGAAAAGAAAAAAGGGGGGGGACGGGTCAAAGGGCACACACCTCTCGAGACACCGTATTCTACATCCCCCTTGGCGGCCTTCCGCTTCTTCTTGGGCCGCGGGGCATCCGCATCCTCCATCTCCTCGTCCTCGTCCTCGTCCTTTTGCTGCTGCTCCTCCTCCTCCTCCTCGGCCTCTGCCTCTGCCTTGTCCTCGTTGCCGAGGACCTCCTTCTCGTCCGAGGCGATGATGATGTCGTAGACGTTGCGGTTGAACTCCTCGACGACGTGGATCCTCGAGTTAACGGGCAGCTCCGAGTTGAGGATGCAGCTGCGGATGGCAAACTGCTCGAAGAAGAGCTTGAGGCGGTAGCAGCGGTCAATGTCCGCGACGAAGATGATGCATTTGCCCTTGACGAGCCGCAGCTTGAAGATGACGTAGGCGAGGAGGAACTTCTCGTCCTCGCCGCACCGCGTGACGAGCTGGGTGACGCCGCCGTCGCCGGTATCACTGCCGTCGCCGGTGTTCTTGCCGCCCTCCTCGAGGTCCAGCAGCGCGGGCCTCTCCCGCCCCTTGCCCGCGTAGAAGATGCCGCTCAGGGCGTCGACCTCGGCCGTCAGCGTCGCGCTCATCATGACGGTCTGGACGCCCGCGGCGGGCAGCAGCCAGGCCAGGCTCTCGAGGTCCTCGCGGTAGCCGTACGACAGCAGCAGGTCGGCCTCGTCGAGGACCAGGCTCGCGAGGCGGCCGAGCGCCAGCGGCCCGCCGTCGCGCGCGGCGTGCCAGGCCCGCGCGGGCGTCGCGACGACCACGTCCGGCAGCGTCGCGAGCAGCGAGCGCTGCACCGCGTCGGCCAGCTTGTCGGTGAGCTTGACGGCGCGCACGTCCCTTGCGCACGAGGCCGCGAGCGCCTCCACGGCCTTGAAGACCTGGTCCGCGAGCTCGCGCGTCGGCACCAGGATCAGGGCGCTCGTCGCGGCGCTGCCGTCGGTCTGTCGGCGGACTTGCGTCAGTACCCTCCCCCCCCCCCCGGGATGAATATATTGTCTCGGTTCTTGACTCACCGCCTTGCGCTTCAGGATCGCGGACAGCACGGGCAGCACGTAGGCCGCCGTCTTGCCGGACCCCGTCCTGGCCTTGCACAGCACGTCCTTGCCGTGCAGCGCCAGCGGGATCGCCTTGCGCTGCACGAGGGTCGGCTTGAGGAAGCCCTGGGCGGCGACGGCCTGGACGAGGCGCGGGTCGAGCCCGAGCTCCGCGAACGTGGGCTCCTGCTCGTCCTGCTTGCTTGCTGTCGCTGTCGTTGTCGTCGATGTCTTTGTGGTCTTTGTCGTCGCCGTCGATGCTGGTGCTGCCGCCTCGCCGTCCTTGGTCGCCGACGAGGGGACGTCGTTTGCGTCGAGCTTTCGCTTCATCGGTGCGGTTGGGGCCGAAATCGACGGGGCTTCCAAACGAAGAAGGGAAAGGGTATCAACAAGGCGTGATTGGTTTGACGCTTGCCCGGCTCTGCTCTCTGCTCTCTGCTCGCTTCTCGTCGCTCACAATCCAATCGACACAATCGACGCAATCGACTCGAGTCCTCGACCCTCGATCGATTCGGAGTCCTCGCACGCTCTTTCTTATCGGAAGAAAAAAAAACATCCTTATCGCCGGAAAGATACATCAAGCATGTACTCCGTAGTACTCCGTGCGATCGAGTCCGTACTCGTACTCGGATTTCAAGTCCCGATTCGGCTTGGCGCGCTTTGCCCGCCTCAAAGCTGGAGTTTCTTTCTTCCGCCTCCGACTCATGATGATACCCCAGGGCAATGAACAATGTCGACTTCATCTTCTCACACCGCACTCTCAGCCCTCGTACTATCACAAAACACCGTACTCGTACTCTGTACTCCGTACAACCGGCCTCGTCACGCGAGACACCCCGTCCCTACTCGTACCTAGTGGTACTACTACTAGGACTAGTATATCCAGCCAGCACATCTCTTCACGATCCACGGTAGTCCCCCAAGCGGCCACTTCACGCTCCATGAACGCTCCATAAACATCAATCAGTCATCACAGCACACCCCAGCCCAAGCCCGCCTCAGCAACTCACGCAAAACAAGTAAAGACCTCTGTCATTCGGGTATAACTACTACTCCCGCCCCGCCAAAGACAGTCTCCCACTTCAATTCCCAGCCTTCCCCTCCGATGCCATGTCGTGCCTCGTACCCCATGCCCCTACAAACTTCCCGCACTACTAACATTCCTCCCCTTCCTCCCATTTCCACCAGATCGAACGCGTTGCCTCCCATCGACCTCGGTCTCGCAGCCAACACCAACCACGACCCAATGCCCTCGTCTCCCTCCCGACGCAGAAAAACCCAACCCATATCAAATCCAGCCCCGTTCCGCCATCTCCCCCCCCCCCACCCCAATCTTGCAATTCAGTTCCGACTCCCCCAGACCCATATAACCGCCCGGCACAGTCTGCCGCCACGCCCATATCCGGCGGCCCCAAGTGGCATCAGGAGTAAACAATATTATTCCATCCTTCTCGCGCAGTGCACCGTGACAATCCAAGCCCATGCCCAAATTCTCAAAAGTAACACCAGCTCAAAGACTGAGCAGCCTGCCATGTTCCGCCAAACACCAGCAACGTCCTGTCCCGTCGTCGAGTGGGCCATTTCCCCCCTGCCAAGCAGACGAAGAAGGGGGACGGGGAACCTGCAAGTCTCTAAACCCGAACCAGGGAAGAAAAAAACGAAACAAACACGATCAAGGGGGCTGCAACAGAACAACACAAACTGAAGCGCGAGGGTTCATCAAGAGACAACTCAGTGCGAAAATGGAAAGGGGGGGGGAAGGGTTTGAAAACCAAGATGATATGCGATGCCTCACCGGGGCCGTTGCAGGCACTGCCTCGTGCCTGCAATATGCCCTTCCAAATCCCCTGATGCCTCTGGTTCCAATCAAGGATAGAAACAACCTGAAGGAGAAGAAGGAAAACAATGAAAGAAAGGGGACAAAAAGGAGGAACAAAAACCGATCATTATATAAAGACTTCCTAAGAGTTTTTTTTTTGGGGGGGTGGCGAAGAAACATCGTGTGTGCGCTGTCCTCATCTCCTCGAGACCAAAGGTCTCGGAATCACTGCCAACTCCAGCCGGGGGAGGGGCGAAGGCAGCGATTCTTGCTCAAACACCGGCCACCTTTCAGACAGCCCAGCTGGATGTCGGCCGGATTGAGGGCTCGGCAGCGGGGTGCTTGGGAGGCTGTCTACTTGCTCATCTGCCCTTGGGGTTGCAAAAGAGATCTGTCATGAGAGTCAGCCTTACCTGAGTCGCGAGCGACCCCGGCTCCTCCAGGCTGCGAAAAAATACCTGGGAAATGCTCCTTGGCATATTGCTCGCAAGCCTATCAAGAGTCAGCGCAGTCCTTGTTTTAGGTTATTTGATTTTTTTTGGGATAAGAAGGAGAATTTCTTGGTTTTCCTCCTTTCGACAGGGTTCGAGTCTGGCGAGGCGGCAAAAGTACCTTGGCTGGCTTGCCAACTTTCTGTCCGATGACTTTCCACTTGGCGTTCTCCCACTCTCGAATGGCAATCATGAGGGCCTGGCTCTGAAACATTGCAATCAGTAAGCTGATCCAGGAGGGAGGGACGGGGAGAATAGGCGACTCTTTTAACTACCTCGTCTTCGGCAAATTCAGCGTAGTGCATGTCCTGGAGAAGGCGCTGTCAATAGATGTTCTCAGATAGATTGGAGGCGGGCCAAGTGAGACGGGGCGCCTTACCTTGTACCAGTGCTTCTTGACCGAGCCCTCTGTCCGCGTGGGGAAGGTCTGTTTGATTCTCGTCAGCAAAACTGATCTCGATACATTTGATTATGAGAGCGCGCGAGAGAGAGAGAGAGCGTGTGTGTGAGTGAGAGGGAGAGAGGGCAGCCGGTTCATACCTTGGCAATTTCGGCCCAGCTCTTTCCGGCATCACGCATCATCTTGAGACGATGCTCCTCCTGGGGAGTCCAGGGGGTGTTGGTGCGGCTCTTCTTGGCCGGGGGCCCAGGAGCGGGGGCGGCGCCGGCCTCATCGCCGGCGGCAGCGGAGGGCTGGGCCGAAGCAGCGGCTTGGGGTGCCGGAGGAGTGGGCGCGGCGGGCTGGCCCTGGGCGGCGGATGCCGGAGGCGGCGGGGCGGATCCCTGGGCGGGCGACGGGGCAGCGTTCGGGGCGGGACGCTTCCTTTGGCGGCCAGTCGGGGCCGGGGCTGGGGCTTGAGTCTGCTGTTGCTGGGGCGCGGGTCCGTTCGGCGGCTGCTGCTGCGACTGCGGCGGTTGCTGCTGCTGCTGTTGCTGCTGCTGAGGTGGGGGCGGCTGCTGCTGCGGCTGCGAAACGCTCATCGGCGGCTGGACGGGAGTGTTGTGGAGGTGCTGGGGAGCCATGTTCGGCTGGGGAGCCCCAGTGCCGTAGGGGAAATCCATGCGCTCGTTGCGACGGTTCATTTCAGTTTGGTAAGGGTGGTTGCTGCTCGAGGCATCCCGGTTAGCGTGCTCCTTTTTCGCGACGAACAAAAACAGTCTTGAGGGTATCGCATGGAACAATGCATGGTGTAGAGAGGTCACCTCCCGAGTGGAGGCGCGGGGGGGAAAGAGAAGAGAAGCGGGAAGAAGGGGGGGAAGAGGGGGGGGGGGGGGGGGGGGGA
>NIGB01000007.1:270620-305521 GCA_003055145.1 Escovopsis weberi
GGGGTGGGGGGGGGGGCGATGGACGAGAGGAGCTGGAGAGAGTGGGAGAGTGCGAAAAGAGAGACGAAGAAAGAGAGAAAGAGAGAGAGAGAGAGGGAGGGAGGGATCAATCGCAGTTAACCTGGCAAGACGTGGTACCGGATAGAACCTCAGCGTGAGATTGCGAGGAGGAGTCGGGCAGGTCGTCGGGGGTGTGCAATTGGGGAAGTTGGTATTCGTACTCCGTCCGTACTAATCGATCGATCGTACTCGTACTTCGTACTTCCGAGCCTGTACTCCGTACTCCGTACTCGTATGATGATCCGACCGTGCTCGTACTTGCGAGTGCGTACGAGTATGTATCACGGTATCGTAGGCTGCGTCTGCGACGGTGTGCGTGTGTGTGCCGGTGTGTGTGGACGAGGAGAGAGAGAGAGAGAGAGAGAGAGAGACAGAGAGAGAGAGAGAGAGAGAGAGGCGTGTGTTGTGCGGTCGGCGGGTTTGGAGGACAAGAGGGCAGAGTAGAGGAACTTCCCTCCCTCTGCGACTCTCTCTTTTCTTTTTTTTCTTTTTTTTTTCTTTCTTTCTTCGCAGGTGGGTCGAGAGGATCAAGGTACAGGTAGAGGAGAGGAGAGGAAAGGGCAAAAGGGGACTCGCCGAGAGACGGGAGGAAGGGGGACGAGAAAAAAAAAATAAGAAAAAAATAAATAAAAATAAATAAAAATAAAAATAGAAATAAAAATTAGAAATGGGAAAGGCTGGCGCGCGTGTGTGCTGTGCAGTGCCTGCCAAATGGTCGCGGTACTCCGCACCGCTTGAACTAAGCTCTTCACTGAGTGCAACAGGCTGGTTGAGATGTATCGTTTTTTGGGGATTTTTTTTTTTTTAAAAAAAATGACAGGGTATTTCCATGTGGGGGTCAGACGAGAGGTACGAGCACGAGGTGAACGGAGACGAGGGAGAAAAAAAAAAAAAAAGGACATGCCAACAGACACTGTACTGTTCAAAGAATGGAATACCAGTACGATGCCAGGCAGTGGTAGAAATGTTTGAAAACGACTCAACAGGAATGCCAGGCTGTGAGCAAGGGGGGAAAAGGAACAACCGAGCGTTGGATGGGACAGGAACGGCATGAGGAAATGCAGTGGGAAAAAAGAAATACTCTGGAATTCGTACAGGTACCCCCTCCTCGAGTACTCCGTACAGACTCCTCAGAAGGGTGCCAGGTCGGATGGTGTGAGGCTGTGGGAGAGAGAGAAACAGTGTGCGGGCGAGGATCCTCGCATGTACGGAGTACGGAGTACAGAGTACTCACTCTCGTACTCGTACGACTCCCGGTGGTGTGGATGTACAAGAGGTACTAGACCCCAAGACAAAGGGGGAAAAGGAAGAGCGAGAAGAAAAAAATAGCACAGAAACAAACAGGTGTCCGGTCCAGAGAATCAAAAAAAAAAAAAAAAAATGATTAGAAGAGCGAAAAAAAAAATAAATGCTTACCAGCGCGTGAAATGTGCTGCTGTCCTTTTTTGGGTGCTCTGGCAGGCGGCAGTCGATGGACTGCGGCGAGGGAAGAGGGAAAAAAAAAATTGATCTGGGTGAGCCTCTGCGGTCGCGGGCGAGAGACTGGAGGCTTCAAAGCCGTGTGCTTTCTTCCTTTTCTCGTCGTTCGAATGGATTGATTCCTTTCAATCCTCTCCTTTGGCGCTTCGCGACGTCAAACTTGTTCGAGTCCTTGCCGGGCTGCAGACGAACTCGACTTGTGAACCTGTCGCTCGAAAGTATTTTTCGTGTCCTGGTACAACTCAGTACAAGGACGGGAGTTTGGAGTACAAAACGTTGCTGGACGACCGGAGGTGTACGAGGAACTTTGCAAGAGGTACGAGTGGCCCAAGAAAAAAAAAAACTCGCAGCGGCGGCGGGTGGTGGTGTTTAAAGGCTCGGGGGGGGGAGAGGGGGAGACCTGGTGGTCTGGTGGCCGCGTCGGCAGGAGGTACCTGTGCGCTTTGCTAACTCCAAACGGTTCGAACTGGCAGTGGTCAATGGCGAAAAGCGCGTGCGAGTATCGGAGACCAGGCCACACGCGGGCTTTGACGCGACGGATGGTGGGGATGGCTAGGTAGACAGTACCCCGAGGACGAGGAAGGACCGCGACTCCCTTAGCGTGGTGACTAGTACGGAGTACCGTCTACTTGAAGGGGGGGGAGGCAGAAGCAGTGGCAGGCGCAGGTCCAGCTGAAACGGAAGCCCACAGGCTGCTGCTGCTGCTGCTGCTGCTGCTGCTGCTCAGTGCCTCTCGTTCTACTCGTACTGTACAGCCAAGAACAGCCTTGAAGTTCAATGACTCCGGCCTGGCACCAGCTTGTGATGTTCGAAGAGCTGGTGCTCCGTACTGCAGGGGGGGGACTCCCTCTAGGGACAGAAAGAGGCAGGAGGTACGGAGTACCTTGAGAGACCGGTCCGAGTCACAGTGGCCGGGTTAGAAAACGGAACCTACAGGTAGATGTACAGGTAGTGGCGCCCACAGGGTACGAACACGGGTTGTGGCAGAAGGAAATGCAGTACCGGTAAGCAACGCTGCAGAGGAAGCGGACGGGAGACTCAATTGATTACGGATTCTCTTTGTATTCTCTTGTTTTTCTCTTCTTTTCTCGCTTCGTGTGTTCGAGCAAACGCAGCTGCGCAAACTTCTCGGCTCGGGCTCTTGGGGTCAGGGCAGGGCATGCTAACGAGGACAGGTACAGGTACGGAGTACGGGCCAGAGCGTTCTCGAGTCGGTGGACCCGCTCCGTGCTGTGCAGTCGGCAGCAAGCAAACTCTCGGATAGAGGCGCGTGCAGTGTGCAGCGTTGCGGCGTCGATGTCGTTCGTGCTCTCGTACAGAGTACTCCGTACAGTGCTCGGGGGTACGGAGTTATCGCGAATTCGATTCTGGAGCTGATGCGAGGAGGTACTTCTCATAGAAGTTAGTAGTAGCCCCCAGAGCAGCGATGATGGGAATCTCCCATTGACGGTATGTACGAGTACGAGAAGGGGGGGGAGGCAAGTTCTGCACAGGAGCATTGAAAGGCTGGGCGAGCTCGAGACCCTGTGAAGATTTATCGGGGGCCGCGGGCGCGAGCGTGACCTCAGCAGCTCCGAGGTAGACAAGCGCCAAAGCGAGCCTAGCCTGGTCGACGAACTCATGAGGTGGGGCGCAGCGCGACATGGAGGGGGGGGGGGGTGGGCGTGGGGACAGGCCCGGGCCACTACACGGAGCCCAGCTCGCGGAGGCGTGTGGGTGGACGGTTAAAGGACTCAAGCAGGACGGCCTGTTGCCGGTACTCGTACTCCGTGCTCACGGTATTGGAGGGAGACGGCAACACGGCCCAGCGTACGTACGAGTGCACGGAGTACAGGGAATCTCGTACGGAGTACGGAACACTCGCGACGCGCATACGGTGCGTAAATGTATACCTTGACACTGTGTATCTCGCGCGGGTGGCGTTAATGTGCAAGTCATCGCTTCTGGGCACGTTGGTAGTCCGCCACCGGGCAGTGCACCACCACAGTGTCAGCAAGTCCCGCCGTCCTCAGGATTGTCTCGACGGTGGTGGGGCCCAGAAGGTGGGAGGATACTCCGTACATTCGATCAATCCGGCAGCCTGCATCCCACCGTCCATGCACGGGGCCACCTGTTTCCTGTCTCTGCTCCCTCCCTTTGCCTCGTCGCAAGCCCCCGGGATCCCTGCGGTAGGAATTGAGGGCTCTGTTGAACCGGGCGAGGATCGCTCGCGGTACGGGTGCTCCGTACGGAGAACGGAGCACGGGATGCAGTACCTCTTGGCGCGCGGCGCACACTGTACCACCTCTTCGCCCACAATCCTGCGTGCCTAAAAGGCACGGTCATTCGTACTGTACGAGTATGTAGTATGAGAGGTGGCCGGGCCCATGCGCACAGTGGACGAGACTTGGAGTCGCGGTATACATATATACAGGACGAATTACGGAGTACTCGTACAGGCACCTTACCTGGTCGCGCACCCTGAGCGACTCTTTGCCCAGGTATCTGCGGCATCTGATTGGCCGCAAGGCACCGTGCTTGGGATTCGCTTACGAGTTCTCCGTACGAGTACACGTACGAGTACAGAGAGGAGGTACGGAGTAGAGAAGGCACGACCTGGCCAAGCACGGCCATTGGCCAGAGCCAAGTCGCGCGTCGTTTCAAGGTCGCTGTGGCCCCGCCTCGCATCAGCCACCCCATTTCGCGCCAGGAAGTGGATCCGTTCGATCCATCAGATGCTCCGGCACTGTACTCGTACTCGTACATACTCGTAGCTGCGCTCTAGAACATAATACTGTGTGCGTCAATGCTGCCGACTTATCAATTGCCAGTCTATACTAAAACTTCCACGTCTTCGTCTACTCCGTACATACTCCGTACCGCGACAGCTCTCATCTAAACCGCTGGGCGATGGCTGGATTTAGTATTCCGTACGGAGCACTATACTCTAAGAAACTCCGTACAGGTAGGTGGTGGCAGATAGTAACGGCCTCGAGGGCTAAGAACCGCTGCGCAGCCTCCGGGCTGCTGCTGCGACTGCACCGTGACCTGCACCTGCTCGAGCGCCCGCATCGCATCACACAGCGCGTGCCCGCGTCCCGTACTGTGTCCTGCCGTCGCCGGAACGGTATACAGTGCGAGCTCGTATCTCTGGCCCGCGGAGGTCCGTGCCGCGCCCGATGCTGCTCGTCCAGTGTAGACGGTCGGGGGCACGGAGTACCTGGTGACTTTAGGGTCGCTTAAGCAGCGCAAGTTCCTAGTACAGGTACCTTAGTACTCCGTAGTACTAAGTGGTATTGAATGGCACGCGTACGATTACGATTTCGCACATGCCGTTCCAACGGGCAGTCCTGCGCTCATGGAGGATTGCGAGCCGTGGGAAAGGAAATTGGAAATTGGATCACAGTTACGGAGTAGATTCTCGGCGCTCGAGGCTCTGTCTGGATTCTCGCGTGCCCGAGAGCTGGCAATTGATGGATGGATCAATGGATGGATGGATCGTACGGAGTACAGGAAGCAGCCTGGTTGTGCTCTGTGCTCCGTACTCCGTAGATCGTACGAAGATGATAGGACTCCGTGGCACGTCACGTCTCTCAAACGCAGAGCAAAGATTGAGGTCTTGCTCTGTAGATCCTCGATTCGAAACAGCTCGGCCGGCATTGACCCCCAGAGGCAGAGGCCCATGCTCGCGCGCGTTTGCTTTCTGCATCGGCAATCTCTCTCCAGCAGCTTCTTGGAAATGAGCTGCATGCCTAGGTACTCAGGTAGATCATCTGGTACGGAGCACTTCAAGAGTCTGTTCTCCGTACGGAGAGATTGAGGCGTTCCGTACGGAGTGCTCCGTACCGGAGACCTCCATTCCTAAGACGCGCATGACGCCGGAGGAGGTCCTCCGTACATGGCCGGCCTCTTGCGCGCCTCGAACAGGTGTTTCAATTGAACAGGTGTTGTGGCCCGTACTCAGAAAGTACCGGTACGAGTGCGAAGGGGCTCCGAGGTCCCTCTCGTGTCGTGGATGGTTCAGCCTGAGGCTCGAAAATGACGAGTCTCTCCACCATTCTCAACTTCAACCTCTTGACTTGCCGGTAGTACGGAGTACGGAGTACCGAGCACATGATCGAAATATTGGAATCAGGAGGTCTTGTCGCAGGGTTTTTTTTTTTTTTTTTTTTTTGCTATTTACCAGTAAGGTTCTCCTGTGGCTTTGCAGGCAGAAACACTATATGAATGGATTTCTTTGTTGGTAGTATAGGCCACTTGAAGTTGTCTTTATAAACGTCGAGCTCCCTCTATCAAGGTTCTTTTTTCAATCTTCAAATTTGGACCTCAGCCCAGTGTGTAGTACTAAGTTGTTAAGCATGTATCCCCTATCCCGCGGAGAGACTGCCCTAGACACTCGATCTGGATCCCCTACCGAGTATCCTGCGCGATGCCCTGCTTTGATCCAGATAACACCCGCGAGATGGTTATGGTCCCCGAGAATCGAGTTCTAGAATGGGTTTCAACTGCACCCGAGATCCACACAAGGTGAGCAGTAACGTGCCCTACGAGTAGGTACCCTTGCTTCAAGGGGTCATCTACTATAATTGATCTCATACATTGTCCACGGGGCAAGAGACCCAGGGCCATTTCTCGAGGATCTACATATAGGCAACAGTGGACTCGACTTCGAGAGACCTCTACATACAGGTACTAAAGACTGCTTCTAATGCGTTGAGAATACTTCCTTTTTCTATCCATTGATTTTTCATTCTTTCGCATCACAGATACTCCTTGCGGAATATGTATGTGAGGATCGAAATAGGTCATCCCTTAATAGCCAAGCTTTGCCACTCAGACATCAATTGCAATGCCACTTCGTGCGCCTCTTCTGGCCTCGAAATGCACACAAGGGGGGGGGAGCTTTCTCCGACATCTACTCCGTAAGAAGCGGTGGGACAACAGCAAGGCGAATGGCCTCTGCTGGCTCGCGAATTCAGATGTCACCTGCATCATCACGAACAGCTTAACTGTCTTGGTAATGGATCTCTCAATGTCTTGAGATTGAAGCACGTCATTTCGGCATCGACATTCAATGCTGGACTGCAGGTGAGCACTGCTGTAGGGTAGACTCGAATGGCTCATGGAGAACATACGGAGTACATCAATTACATATGCGAGGAAAGAGCCCCTGTCTCGTGTGTGCCTACCTATTTTGTACTACCTAATCTGATGGTGGAAGGAGGTGTCCGCCGCAAGGAAGGTGCGTTTGATCAGCAGTGGAGGATGAGAACGAGTAACGCGGGGAGGTACGGCCGACTCGAGGTGGGAAAAAAAGACACGACACCATCATCATCATCATCCTCCTGCACGGCATCCAGTCGTGATCATTCAAGCTGTCCCGCAACCCGCATCCAAACGCAATTCCCGGATGTGATTCTCTCGACCCCGATTTCCGACTCGATGCATCTTTCTGTATGTATGTATGTACGATGGATTGCGCCGCAGACTCAGCCGATTTGCTCTGACTCAAACGCAGGATACTAGATGATGCCTCGCTTGGGCGAATCGTCGTCGGGCCCCAGAGGTTCCGCGCTGTTGATGAAACAGACACTGCGAGGCTCCGAACCCTCTTCATGGCACGCAGTCCGCCGCAGGGCACAGCAACGACTGGAACGTTGCGAATGCCTCCCTAGGTATGTACGAGCACCTGCTGGCCATGCCTGCATCTCGTACATACATACGGAGTACACACACGAGGAGATCCCGGTACCTACTCGAGCCTAGTTTCCTCCCTGTCGGTCCCAAAGACCCCGCCGTGCAAAGACATTCGCTGGCGTGATTCTGGTGATGATTCACTCGGCGCAACCATCACACATTGGCATCCTGTGCAGCTCCGGCGGTCACGCCTCGAGCTCTGGAGGCAGCTGCGGGCGGGTCTCAAGTGCCCCCTGTGGTCCGAACGGCGACCCTGACGAGTACCCTGGTTGACCTTTGCGGCCTTGGACGAACGCCTGAACGGTCTGCCACGAACTCGGAAGACTTCCCAGAGCACTCGTACTCGTACGAGCACCCACGAGCATGGAGGTGGCTATGTACATACGTACCCGACTCGGGTCGCCCCCTGTCCACGAACACGCGGGTCGAATCCTTCGTCTGGGAGACAAGCCAATGAGACTCTTTGGACGCTACCTGGCAGATCGTCCAGCCGGCCGGAGGTGAGGGGAAGGGGGGTCAAGTGAGGGAGCTTTTCCAAAAGAAGAGACCCCCCATTCTGGAGCAGGCTGTCGCGAACTACGTACTCCGTAGGGGTTCTCAGACCAAGCTCTTCGTCCACGTCCTCGCAGCTGCGTCTCTACGGTATGCTTGTGCCCCCAATGGCAACGGGAGTGGCTGGGTGGACAGGGCAAAAGCTGATCAGGAATCCGATCGAATAAGGTCCAGGCAGGAAGTACTCGTACGGAGTAGCTAGAGCTACTTCGTGTGCTGCGAGTCTACGACATGGCATGACGGAACGCACAGGCGCTCATCGCAAACCTTTTTTTTTTTGAGCTTTGAGGCAAAAGAAAGAGAAGCGAGCCCATTTTTGCACAGACGCGATTGCAATCGATTCTTGGCCGACGCAGACTCGTACGAGTACGAGTACCAAAAGGGAGCTGACCAGGGACTCCTGTTCTCGAGGAACCGCGCCGAGACCTGTAAACAACCGGTCGAGTTGTAGCGCGTTTCACGGAGCCATTGACTGCATTAGAGAATCGCAATTGAGGACCCGCCAGCACCATTCACGGGGAACCGTCAACAAGAAAATCCAAACGTCGTTGGGTCTTGAATAGCGGAGAATCGTCTCATGAAAAGCACGGGGGAAGGTTTTCCGAGCACCAGGAGACCCCTTTTCCCCCCGAGACCGTCATCCTCATCAATGAACTTGGTGCGCGAGGCTTTCCAGTGACTGACAGCACAGTATCAAGTGGAGATGATCGGCGAGACAAAGGGGAAGTCAAGCAAAAGGGTCATCGGCAGTCCATCACTAATCGACATTAGTAGTACTCCGTACGGAGCACTCATAGCCGGCATGCCTAGCCTTGATGCGCCTAGCCTTGGTGGCTAACAAGTCGGTCGGGAGTCGGAGGAGCCTGCGGACACGGGAGCTGTTTTCAAACAAAACCTTGGTCAATCACTCATCGCGTCATCATGGGAGTGGCCATGACCTTGTCTGCACGGAGTTTGGACTTTGGAATTGGCATGGGAGGGCTCGACTACCGGTACGGAGTAGTACCCCGTGCAGACTCGAGACCGGACGAAGCGGCCCCCAATGGCGCGTCGAGGCGAAAGGTTGAAATGGTGACCAAAAACCTTCCCGATCCAACTACTCGATGCTCGTCCCAACCCTGATGGACAGGACATGCCCATTCCCGACCCTCACTCGAGATCTCCTTGGAGTGCGGAGAGGTACGGAGAGGTACGGAGTACGGATACGGAGGAGTGCACATTCCCTTCAAGGTGCCGCTAATGCGCTGAGGCGTCGGCCGGACAAGATCCGGATATTTCACGGAGTGCGTGTTCGTACATACGAGTACGCTTGGGATGAGACACCGGGCGGCCGTCGCTAGACTTGGCCGATGACAAAAGTTCCCATGATGCCATCTCTGGGGATGGAAGTATGGACGGAGAAAGAAGGGGCCGGGCAAGGTGCCCGTTTCCTGCCGCCGGCATGTCTCCAACGCAGCGGCCAATTCAAAACTCGGGGCTTGTTGAGCACTCGACATTGCATTGGCATTAGCATTGGCGGCTCTGAAGATGGATCCGTCGTCGATTTGTCGGTCAGTCGACGCGGGCGTTAATCTCGACCACGGCGTGCCAAACTCTCGACGGATGGGTGGCCGGCTTGGGCTTGTCCCCTCCTGATGAGTTGCTTCATTTAAAGGCAAAAGCCTTGGCAGCAGGCGCTGTCTTCGAGGGTCTCACACAAGTCTTCACCCGACTGGTCTGGTTTGGAGTCGATGAGAGCAGAGCTCGAGTGATGCCGAACCTCGACTTCTGGTACTCCGTACTCCGTACGGGATAACTACTCTCTGCTCCGCATCAGACGCGTGCCTGGCGATGCTTTGACCAGCACCAAGGGGGTCAGGACTGCGCACCAGGCAAAAGCCGGGTGGTTTTAAGGTGTGGTTGTCCCGCAAGGCCGCGCGGGAGGCAGAAACAAGCTTCGACCAGTCTGTCCACGGGAACATGATCTCATTTGATCTTCGGATCACAGTCGGCGACGTCAAACGCCACTCGGTCCCTCGCTGGACGATAATCAAGCACCAGTGCCAAGAGCTACGGAGGATTTCCACCCCCTTGAATGAATATCAAAGCCTTTCACGCATCCAAACGCTTACACTGCTCCGTGCTCCGTCTAGGCTTGCCCAATATATGGCCTCGTGGAGCAGGTCGTTTGGAGATCGAGGCGACTCTGATGGTGTAACGAAGCTGCGATCTCCTGTTTTGACGACAACAAGGGCCATCCTTGCACATCTGCGCGCGAGATTTTGGGACACGAACCTAAATGCTAGAGATGTCATTGTCAGATCTGGTTGAGCGACTAGGAAGACTGATTGACTGAATACCTGATGCCTTCCCGCACCTTCTGGTCTCGGCACTGCTGGCTGAGTTCCCCGTGGTTGTTTCTTCTTTGTGCTGCCGCCGCCGAACCGCTCTCTCATCCTCCTCCTCCTCCTCCTCCTATACACCCCCCCCCCTTTTTTTTTTTCAAAACCTTTTCGTTTCTTTTTTCTTCTCACGGTGGCATAAAAGCAAAGCCCGGCATCGACATCCAGCCTCCCCGCGTCCCGCGTTCAAAAGGACAAGCGCTTCCCAGCTCGGCAATCAGCCTCCCTGGCGCGCGGACCATGGCCGCTTGACGATTTGATGAAGAGAGATTCCTGGACACCTTCCGATGTATTGACGCTGCTGTTCTCCCTCGCAGACGACGCTTCCCTGACGCAACGCCCATTTCCAACCCCTGAACCCAGACGAAGCTGTCTTGGAGGAGAGACGCACGTGGGGAGGAGGAGGAGGAGGAACGACCACATTGGAAAAGACACACGGTTGAGCAATTAAGGAGAGGGAGAAGAGGGAGAGGAGGAGAAAAAGAAGAAGCAGAGAAGGACCGGAAGAAGAGAAACAACAAGACGAGGACGACGGGGAGGAGGACAAGAGAGAAGACGACGAGCGAGTCCAACAGGCTCAAGAAGACATCATTCAGTGGAAAACACTGAGAGGGAAGGAAAAAAAGGGGGGGGAAGCTCCAAGTCTTCGATACAGCTTGAGGCACAAGAGGGACTGAACCGCCAAAGAACTGTTGATGAGGCAGCGTGTTGGAATCGTCGATCCTTGCTTGCTCGCCGTCAGCCCAGATTTCGATTCCTCCAAGTCGCTCGTTTAAACCCCTGATTTTATGGTCCTTTTGGGATTGAAAGTTGTCAAGTCCAGATCCAACACACACCCTTGGTCCCTGGGCATTTTATCCCCCTTTTCTTTCATTTTCTTCTTTTTTTATTTCTTCTATTTCTATTTTCTTTTCTTTTCCTTTTCTTTTTTTTTAGGATCGGCATTTTGATATTCTAATACCCAACACTCCTCTTATCACGATCTGGGAGCTACTACCAAACTCGATGGCGCAGATCTCGAGGTCCGCGGCCGCCGAGGGCCACGGCGAGGGAATACGAAAGCCCAAGAAGGCTGTGTTGGCGAGCGGCGGACGTTCGTGGGGCGAGAATGAGGTACCACCCCTTTGGGTCTCTATGAGTCGTGGGCGCGCTGTGTCTTGAGTTTGAGAAGAAAAGGGGGAAAGGATGGAGATGGAAAGATTTGTGTGAGAGACGAAATGGAACGAGACATGCTGACTCGTGCTTCAAGGAGGCGTATCTCGTCCAAACCCGGAACCAGAAGATGCCGTACAAGCACATCGCGGCGCACCTCAAAAAGACGGAGCTGGCCTGCCGCCTGCACTACCACCAGCTCCTCCGGGGCGCCGGACGGCGCAAGCGATCGGACTCGCAGCCGTCCCGCTCGGAGCCTTCCGCCGAGAGGCCGACGTCGACCCTCTCGCCCGGCCGGCAGACGGGGCGTGATACTGTCACTGGTTCGGGTACGGGTACCTCTGCCAGTCAGCCTCGCGTCGATGCGACGTCCTCGGTGTTGTCGAGGCCAGGCGACGGCCAGGGGCCCCCGTCCCCGGTCGGCGAGGTGCCGCTCGTGCAAGGCTACGGACACGGGCACGGGCACGGGCATGGAAATGGGAATTTGAACGGGCATGGGCATGGGCATGGGCATGGGCATGGGCATGAATACGGGCAGGGCGTGGCGGCGTTCAGCGTGACGCCCCTCCTGCCGTCCCCCTTCAAGCTGCCGACGATCCTCCCCAAGCCGGCGTGTGTGACAGCGAGCGCGACGCCGTGCACCCCCAACGGGGCCCCCGCGGGCTTCCCCGGGAGCGTGGCTGGCTTGGGGGCCGGCACGAGAGGAGCCCCCCACGGCCCGCCGTCGCGCGTGGACCTGGCCCGCCTGCAGGACATCTACGAGGCGCACAAGGCCGTCTTCTGGGCGGCCATTGCGCGGGAGTACGGCGACGACGTCTCCGCCGCGGCGCTCGAGGCGGCGTGGAGGACGGGGCCCTGGTGGCCCTGCCCCGGTCCGCGCGCGGCGAGCCGGCCGATGACGCCGGCGGCCAGCCCCAAGACGGTGCCAAGAACAACGACGACGACGACGACGATGACGACGACGATAACAACAGCAACAGCAGCAGCAACAGCAGCAGCAACAGCAACAACAATGGCGACGACGACGACGTCTGGGTCCTTTGCGGGCCGGGACAGGATCAAGATTGCGGCGATCCTTGCTGCGGAGGACGATTGGTGAGAGATGCGGCGTCCTGTGTCGTTGCAGGACCCGAGATGAGCGGGCCGATTTCTTCTCCTTTTTAATTCTTCCAAATTTGTCTTGATTTGTTGGCTTGATATTCTCGGGGATTGCGAAAGGGTGCTTCTCGGGTTTTGGAAGGTCGTTTTACCGGTACTTGAATGCATCAACGGCTCGGAATGGCTGGCAGGGGGGAAAGGGGGGATTGGGAGAAGGGAGAGGGGGGGGGGGGAAAGGTGTTAAAAGGGAAGAACACGGGGGTCTCGGTGACCGGTCTACGAATATTGTCATGATTGATCTGTACTTTTGATGTTTCTCTTTACTTATTTATTCCCTCTTCTATTCTTCTCTCTGTTTTTTTTTTTTTTTCCCTTTCTTTCTTTGTTGATGCTCCTCTCTTCTCACGCGGGAGGCACTGGGGACGATATGACGAGATCGAATGAGCCCAGGCCAGATGATCCATCCATCCCATGGGAAGAATTGCCTGCCTGTAATGGACATGGAAAGACTCCTCGTCTGTGCCGAGTCACCATTCGTACGAGCACGAGCATCACTACCGAGAAGGGCCGGCCGATCTTGGGGTCGCTTCCCCGCATCATCCATTCCATTGATGGATTGTGGATGGATCCTGGAGCTACTCCGCGTTAGCTCTGGTGGGAGGGGACGAGGACGAGTAGGATTCGGGATGATTACATCAATACCTATATCGAGATACTCGTATCTTCCAAGTCATTGAGGCTAATTAGGTGATACAGTCCGGGATCAGCGTCCGCAGCAGCGAGAGGGCTTCTCTCCAGCCATCCATCCATCCATCCATCCATCACGACCTCGGCCTTTATCCAATTGATCCTTTAAAGCGCGATCCTCCCGCCTCTGAACAGGCTGCAGCTGAAGCTATCGCGACGTCGGACAGAAGAAGGAACATCGGCCGTCATCTTCCAGCAACTCGTCCGCCGTACTGTATAGTCTAGTTCAAGACGCCATGGCGGACGCTCAAGAGTCGCCCAGGCCGGGCCCCGACGACAAGGCCCCGAGCGACTACATCCGGTTCCCGTGCCTCCCGCCCGGCGGGCCGCTGAACCGGTGGTCCGCGACGCTGACGCGCGAGCATGACTTCCCGGGCGCCAAGGTATGATGGGCATCTCCCGATCGAGGAATGGCCGAGGGAGAGGAATCAATGGGGCGGGAGTGGCTGGGCTGGGCTGGGCTGAGCTGGGCTGACCGCGCAGGCGATGCTGTACGGCGCGGGCGTCAAGGACAAGGAGACGATGCGGACGGCGCCGCATATTGGCATCGCGAGCGTCTGGTGGGAGGGCAACCCGTGCAAGTGAGTCCATCGAGTCTTTCTTGTCCTGCCATGTGCTCGATGCTGATCCTGTCTCCCAGCACCCATCGTGAGTCCTGAGCCTGCTGGAGGAGGAGGAGGAGGAGGAGGAGGAGGAGGAGGAGGAGGAGGATGAGAAGGAGGGCAAATCCAAATCCAAGAGACCACGACGCTCACCAGGCAGTGCTCGACCTCGGCAGGATCGTCAAGAGGGCCGTCGAGGCCCAGGGAATGCTCGGCTGGCAGTTCAACACGGTCGGCGTGTCCGACGCCATCACCATGGGCGGCGACGGGATGCGCTTCTCGCTGCAGACGCGCGAGCTCATCGCCGACTCCATCGAGACGGTCACCGCCGCGCAGCACCACGACGCCAACATCGCCATCCCGGGCTGCGACAAGAACATGCCGGGCGTCGTCATGGCCGCCGCGAGGCACAACAGGCCCTTCATCATGATCTACGGCGGCACCATCCGCAAGGGCCACTCGGCCCTGCTCGGCAGGCCCGTCAACATCTCCACCTGCTACGAGGCCGCGGGCGCCCTGGCCTACGGGCGCCTCGCCTCCGCCGCCTCGCCCGCCGCCTCGCCCGCCGCCATCCTCGACGACATCGAGCGCCACGCGTGCCCCGGCCAGGGCGCCTGCGGGGGCATGTACACGGCCAACACCATGGCCACGGCCATCGAGGCCATGGGCCTCTCCCTCCCGGGCTCGTCCTCCTTCCCCGCCGACTCCCCCGACAAGGCCCGCGAGTGCGAGCGCGCCGCCGACGCCGTCGCCGACCTCATCCGCCGCGACGTCCGCCCGCGCGACCTCATGACCCGCGCCGCCTTCGAGAACGCCCTCGTCCTCACCATGGCCCTCGGCGGGTCCACCAACGGCGTCCTGCACTTCCTCGCCATGGCCAACACCGCCGGCGTGCCCCTCTCCCTCGACGACGTCGCCCGCGCGTCCGACCGCACCCCGCTGCTCGCCGACCTCGCCCCCTCCGGCCGCTTCTTCATGGAGGACCTCTACCGCGTCGGCGGCACCCCGGCCGTCCTCAAGCTGCTCATCGCCCGCGGCCTCCTCGACGGCTCCGTCCCCACCGTCACCGGCCGCTCCCTCGCCGAAAACGTCGCCGCGTGGCCCTCCCTCGACCCGGGCCAGCCCATCATCCGCCCGCTCGACGACCCCATCAAGCCCTCCGGCCACATCCGCGTCCTGCGCGGCAACCTCGCCCCCGGCGGCGCCGTCGCCAAGATCACCGGCAAGGAGGGCCTGTCCTTCACCGGCGCCGCCCGCGTCTTCGACAAGGAGCACGCCCTCGACGCCGCCCTCGCCGCCGGCCGCATCTCCCCGGACGCGGGCAACCTCGTCCTCGTCGTCCGCTACGAGGGGCCCCGCGGCGGGCCCGGCATGCCCGAGCAGCTGCGCGCCTCGGCCGCCATCATGGGCGCCGGGCTAAGCAACGTCGCCCTCGTCACAGACGGCCGCTACAGCGGCGCCTCGCACGGCTTCATCGTCGGCCACGTCGTGCCCGAGGCCGCCGCGGGCGGGCCCATCGCGCTCCTCCGCGACGGCGACCAGGTCACCATCGACGCCGTCGCCAACAGCATCGACGTCGCTCTGGGCGACGACGAGCTCGAGCGCCGCAGGGCGCTGTGGACCGCGCCCGAGCCGCCCGTGCGGAGGGGCGTGCTGGCCAAGTACGCGCGGCTCGTCGGCGACGCCAGCCACGGCGCCATCACGGATGGGTGGTGATGCTGTAGATCTGCACTCATCGGACAAGATGATCGTAGATGAATAGCATCCATATCTCTATGCTCTCCTCCATGACAAATATAGTAGAGCCCAAAGAAAAGTGGCAGCAGTGTCATTAGTCGTCAGTTGTGAGGTGATGCCCGTGCTCTCAGGGGTGAAAAATAAAAAAAAACAGAATAAGAACAATATGTGCCAGAAACCCAACGCTGCCCATCCCTCCACCCACATGTGATCCGTCTCGTTCTCAGATGAATCTTTCTGCATCACGCCCTCGACGGTCCTGACTCGGTCTCTCGGGGACCAAATCAAGATCAAAGTCAAGGTCCAGCTCAGTCTCTCCTGAACAAAGCAGAATCAAAATCGAAACCGGAATCAAAATCAAAATCATCAACGCATCTCGCTCGTAAATCACTGCAAAATTCCCAGCAGATACTCAACCCAGACCAAAGAAAAGAAAAGTTTCCGGCCAGCCAGCCAAGACCACTGAATGGATGGCTCCACGGTCGAGACACCTCGATTGCCTCTCATGCCTTCGACCCGAAAGCCATCGATTCGAACGCGAGGAGCCACTTGAACCCCGGCCAGAAGTGTCCCCACCGCCTCCTGCGATCAGTCCCCGAGCGGCATGCCGTCGAGTCCCTCGAGAAGCCGGCGCCAGTTGTCCGCCAGCATCTCCGAGTACTTGACGCGCTCGCCCGCCCAGTCCTGGTTCCACCGGCTGACGTGGTACTGCGTGAGCTGGAACGTGAGCAGCTCGTCGCGGATGCACTCCTTGACGAAGATGGAGCGGTTGCGCTGCTGCACGATGGCCTCCTTGTCCTGTGATGTCGAGTCCGTGAGCATACATCTTCATCGCGCAAGCTTCGCGCACCCTCGTCTTTTTTTTTTTTTTCCCGCTCGTAGACAGTCAGGGGGGCGCTCTTACCTTGATGATTGCCTCGGCAATCTTCTCCATCTCCCCCGCGCGGGCCGCGATGCCCTCCTCCGCCCGGGCCCGGAGGCCCGCGAGCTTGGCCTCGTTGGCCTCGATCCTCCGCTGCACCTGCGGGATGCTATCCTTGTCGAGCCGCTCCCTGCGGTCGAACATCTCCCGCAGGCTGACGAGCGCGTCGCGCTGGCGCTTCAGGTCCTCCAGGATGCCCTCGTCCCACCCGCGGCTCTCGTCCTCCATCAGATTCTGGCAGATCCGCAGGTGCTTGCTCATCGCGTTGAGCCCGTCGTTGAGCAGCGGCACCTCGCTGGCCTCGGTCGCGTACGTGTCGCCCGAGACGTCCGTGAGCGACGTCAGCGTCATCGCGAGCCGCCCGTGGTCCGCGGCGACGCCCTCGCTGCGCTTGACGAGGCGGTCCATGATGTTGCAGGCGTTGATGTAGAGCTCCGCGGAGCGGCGGATGCCGTTGCGCGTCTGGAGGAAGAGGTTTTCGAGCGTCGCGGGCAGCGAATCCTCGAGACCCTCGGGCAGCGCGCGATCGGTGAACTCGTCCTGGACCGATATCGTGGCTTGTTTGCGCCATACGGCCAGTTCCTGTAGAAGAAGAGTCAAAGGTTAAATCGCCGTGGCCGGAGCATACTGACGTTGTTTCTATCTCGCCGTGAAGGCTGGACTTACGGTAGGTACGGTCAAGAACATGATGACGAGCTGTTCTTGGCTGAGCACGGGATGCCTGACAACTGCGTTGAGGAACCTGGAGAGACCTCGTCGTCGCTTCTCGATGAAGGCGCCGTCGTTGGAGAGGTGGTTCCCGTTGACTGCGACGCGCTTGGGCGGCAGCAACGGCAGCGACCGGAACGGGTACCTCTTGTGGAGGCAATCGAGCAGCCAGACGAAGTCGCTGTACCGCCGGACGACCTTGCTCCCGCGCCGGTGGCTCGTGACCTCGTAGTTGTGGTGCTGAAACAGGAAGATGCCCTCCTTGCCCGGCATCAGAGTGACGATGACGTGCTCCTCGGCCGGACTGCCGTTTCGGGTGCCTAGGCTCCGGGCCGGCGTTAGGGGAGGCCCGCTGGGATCGATGACGGAGGACCGGCGGGCGAGGTCTCCGCCGAAGCCGTGGTGAAGGGGTCCCGTGTTCTGACGCAGCGGCGGGTCGTGGAAGCCGGAACCGCCGGCGGCCGCGGCATCCCTCTCAAGGTATCCTGCCCCCCATCCGTTCTGCGCGCCGATGGAGTTGGTCGAGGGATGCCTGTAGCCGTTGGGGGGTCTAGCGGTCTCGGTGGGAGGAGCCGAGTACTGCCGGGGCTGGCCCGCCACGCGCTCCCGGTACGGCGGCTGCATGCTCTCGGCGTAGCCGCCCCGCCCGTTGACGGCGGCATGGGGGTACTGCTGATGGTACTCGGCGCCGGTCGACCTCGGGATGCTTGCTTGCGCGGGTTGACCCAGCGCCTGGGACGGGGCGTAAGCGTACGACTGGGTGTGGTTGTGCCCCTTGTGCAGGTCCGGGGCGCTCCACGGGTCCTCGTCGGGGAGGTCCATCGGGGCCCGGATGGCGGCGGCGTGGCTGGATGGCTGTGCCTGCGTCTGTGCCTGCGCCTGAGGCCGCATCTGATTCTGCATCTGGCTCTGCATCTGGCTCTGCATCTGCGGCTGCGGCTGCGGCTGCGATTGCGACTGCGATTGCGGTTGTGCCTGCGCCTGCGCCTGCATCTCGGGCTGGGGTTCGGGGGGACTCTGTGGCATCCTCGCCGACGAAAGATCAGCCACCAGAGGGAGGACGGGCTCTGCGGTGAGGCCAGGGAGCCTGGGCCGGGGGACGTCTAGGAGAGGAGAGGAAGTTTATATGTTAGCTGCAGAGAACCCCCCACTCGTTCCGAATCGAGTTACGCCAGAATGGGCAATTGGATCAGTCCAAGCGGACGGAGGAGACCATGCAATGTGCAGGCACTGTACTCCGTACGGGCCCCGGGGGCTGTGAGCATGGGGGAAGAGAAGCAGGGGAGCGCGCGGCAGCATCCAATCAAGGCGGCGGTGCTTCGGACCTTTTGCGTTATTGAGGAGCTGCCGCCGCCCATCCTCTGCGTAACTCCGGTTTCATGTGGTAGATTATTGTTTTTTCTCTCTCTCTCTTTTTCCCATCTCTTAAAACCTTCCTTTTCCCTCATGCCCTTGGTGTCGCTTGGGATCCTGCCGTACCGCGTTTCGCGCTGATGCAAGATCCTAGGCATGACGTTGAGACGACGAGGGGATCAAAGAGACAGAGAGAGAAAGAGAGAGAGAGAAAACAACACATCATGGAGGATAGGGAAGCTGTAGGGATGATGGATTGTTTCGGGAACTCACTTCTTCGCCGCTCGTCGACGCCGTCTAGGCTGATGATGTCGCCCTCTTGAGCCAGGCCGATCAGAGCGAGCAGCACGTTGAATTCGTTGCGGCCGAGGAGGACGTCGGAGCCGTCACCGCCGGGAGCGACGAGCGACATGATGCGCGCCTGGGCGTCTGCGTCGAGGCGCGCCAGGTGGAAGAGCTTGGCGACGCCGGCGGCGGTGACGGCCTCGTCGTCGACGCCGTCCTCGCGCACGACGGTGTCGAAGATGTCGATGTAGCTGTCGGGGACCTCGGAGGAGGGCAGCAGGCTGCGGATGAGCTCGGCGCGGCTCTGCTGCCTGCGCGGGGTGGGCAGGTCCCAGGGCGAGGCGGCGCCGGTGTCACCGTCCTCGAAGAGGGTGTTTGTGGAGTTTCGACCGCTGACGGGCTCGTCGAACAGGCCACCACCGCCGCGGCGGATGGCGGAGGGGTGGTCGTTGGCGTCGTCAGACGGGGTGGTCCCGAAGAGAGACATGGCGGCGGCGACGACGACGACGACGACGACCGAGGCCGGGAGATGTCGTTGGATCTAGTCGTAGATCAATGGCTTCTTCGGCTGAACTGGACTGGACTGCCGGGTCGGCGTCGGTGTCGTCCTATCTGTAGCTTGGCCGTCCGCGAAGAAGAAAAAAGAGAGAGAGAGAGAGAGAGAGAGAGAGAGAGAGAGAGAGAGAGCAAGGAAGCGAAAGATGGCACTGAAAGGGGGACGCGGACGAAGGAGAAGGGAAGAGACAAAGAACTTGAGTCAAGACGAGAACGCCGTTGATGCAGGAGAAAGGAACATGGGAACAGGTTTCCCCGGTGTCGAGCCTGCGCGTCGCGGTCGAGGAGGATGGATGGGTAGCGGAGCCGAGAGGTGTGGGTTCGATGCGACCAGCATCAAAGATATAATCCCAAGCTATGCTCCATCCACCATCCGCTCTCGAATCGGGACCCTATGATAATTGATGTGCTTATTAGTGCTCAAACTTGGATGTAGAGAGCGCGCCCTGCAGCTGAGAGACGGGCGAGGCGAGCTCGCACATACTGTACGTACCTGTACAGGAGAAATGGAGCTGCTCAGCTTGGGGGGTTGCAGGACTGCAGGATGCAGGGCTATGCGAGACGGACCCCTGGCGTGCAGTCGTAGTCGTATGTAGTCGTAGTCGTTGTCGTAGCCGTCAGCCGGAGCTTTCATTTCTCGGACAATGTCCAGAGCTCGATCATCGGTGGCTGCTCGAGGAAGTGGTCGGCGTCTCTCGATCGAGCAGAGATCAGATGTTGATTCCCAAGAGCTCGCGTCATTCATCACGGGATGCAATTAAGTCGCTTCCGTTGGAGGGTTAGGGTTATATCAGTGAAGATGGACCTCCAGCCGGACCGAGGGTTAGGGTTACTTCGGTACTACCTCTGCTGTAGGGTAGCTTAACAAATGGGGTCAGATACATATCAATTGTACATACATACATATGCTGGTGGTTGAATATATAACTGAAGGACGAGCTCAAGGACAGACAAAATCCAGCATTGGCTCGAGACTGGAGACTTGAGATGAACCAAGGTGTAGATTGTTCTCAGGATTCTCAGATACAAGATGCGATGATCCATTCGAGGTCCGCGTAAAGGTCCGGGTCACTCGACGAGCACGCAGACGTGCACACACTTGGCAGATCCACGAGATGGCCTCATGGCTTCGCAACGGAATGCAGGTGGAAAGGTGGAGTACATAGATCAGATGGCATGGATATAATATGGGCAGATCTATTACTACATGCTCCCCTACCACAGCAGCTCCTCCGTGTTCTTGGCCTTCTTCGTCTGCGTCTTGATCTTCCTCACCCCCGGCACCTTAAAGTACAAGCTCGGCGACTGCCCGGGCTGGACCTGGAAGCTCAGGTACCCCCTGTGCGCCGGGTCCCGGTAGTACTCCATGTCCTCGCGGCTCGTCGGGTCCGGCAGCCGGTACCGGAACGGCGACCGCCTCGCCTCCGCCAGCACCGCCTCGACGTGCTCCGCGCCCACCGGCAGCGGCCTCTCCGTGTTGCCCGCCTCGCCCGCCACCAGCCGCTCGATCGCCTGCTTCGTGTAGTACCGCGTCACGACCCGCCCGCCCGCGGCCTCGATCGCCGCAATCGCCCCCGCCGAGACCCGCGACACCATGACGCTGATGGGCTGCTTGAGCGTCTCCGACCCGCGCGACAGGATCTTGACCCCGTCCTTGACGGCCCCGACCAGCCGGCTCTCGATGAGCTCCTTGGGCGTGATCTGCTTCGTCGCGTCGAGCCGCTTCTGGTCGATCCAGCTCTGGATCTGGTCGAGGTTGACCACCGACATCTCCGCCGCGCGACTATTCACACCTCTCGTCAGCATTGTCGCCCGGAAGAGCCCTCTCTCGACGTGGAAAAATCCCATTGACTGAGACGGGCATCCATTGTGTCCATCACGGCTTACAGGTTATCGAAGCCCTTCCTCCCGTGCTTCACAATCAGGGGCGTCTGCCCGCCCTGGAACCACGGCTTGACCTTGCCGTGCTGCCTCTGGCCCTTGTGGCCCCGCCCGGACGTCTTGCCGTGCCCGGACGACGGCCCGCGGCCCACTCGCTTGCGCTGCTTGACCGCACCCGGGTTGTTGGCGAGGCTGCCGAGGATCGACGCCTGCCTCGTCTGCTGGATCGTGAGGCGGGCGAACAGGCCCGACAGCAGCGAGGCGCGCGGGTCGAGCGCGAGCCTGCAGCATGCCGATGGCGAGGCGCCGGCGAGGGGTATTCTGGGAGGCATCGTCGTGGGCCCGATTTGTGTGTCGTCGGCGTCTGTCGGCGTCTGTCGGCGTGAGTCGTCGGCGCGGGATCGCGAGGGCGTTCGTCGGGATCAATCGCAATCCATGGATTGATCAATGCGATTTCGAGAGCCGCGAAGGTGCGAAAAATTGCCTGAGGCAAAAAAACGTGGGGTGTTTGGCACGTGGTGGAGCTCAATTTCGCGCCAAGTGGCTTCCTATTCTGGCATAGACCCGATCTGGCCTGAGAGCTCCATTCGCTCCTGCCGAGAATGGAAATGATTGGACATAAATAGAAATAAAAATGAAAATGAAAATAAAACAGAATAAAATACCCAATAAATTCAAAACTAAATTCAAAACTAAATTCAAAAATAAATTCAAAAGAAATTCGGTCAAAATCTAAGACGCTTCAAACTCCATCAACATCCTCCATTCCTCCAACCTTTGCCAGCTCTTTTTCATGGCTGGATGACGTCGCCGGATCGTCTCGCCTCGCCTCGGATCTGAGCTTCGAGATCCGAGACAAACACTGGCACACAACAAGAAGTCGAGACACACAGACCCTGAGACCCGGCCGATCGTTATCAGATCCATTCGCCCATGCCGCCCAAAACCACCGACTCCTCCGGACCCGCCCGCCTTCCACCTGCTCAAGATGGCCTCGTGCGCGTTTGGCGACCTTTTGTACGAGTAGTCTCCCGCACAGTCCAGCCGCCTCCACGTCTCCCGCCGGCTCAAGCCTGCCCTACCCGACGACCATGACTCAGGAAAATCTTCCTGGCGATTTCGGTCCCCCCGGACGGATACGAGTCGATGCAGATCCCTGCGTCTCGGCAGGATCGTCTTCGCAGGGGGCAAGATGACGGCCAAGATCTATCCAATTCATTGATCCGTTGTCGTCTCCTTCCTCCTCTGAGAATCAGGAGTATCCAACCAAGAGACGCGCGCGCGCGCGCCATACTGCTGCCGGCACACACACACACACCTCCTCCTCCGTTCTCAACCCGTCTCTGCCTCACGTGCGCCGTCTTCCAGCCCGAGTCCTCGTCTCTCTCTCTCTCTCCTCTCTCTCGTCTCGTTCCCGTCGGCTCCCAGCCCATCCCGCATCCAGGATGATGCGCGCCGTCCAGGTCCTCGGGGACCCCGACAGCCCCCAGGTCGTCCTCGCCAGCGTCCCCAAGCCCGACGTCAAGCGCGCCGAGATCCTCATCCGCGTCCACGCCGCGGGCGTCACCGCCGACGAGCTGCGCTGGCCGGGCCTCTGGCGCTCCCCGAGCCGCCTCCCCGGCCACGAGATCTCCGGCACCGTCGCCGCCCTCGGCCCCGCGTACTCGGGCCCCCTGCGCCTCGGCGACCCCGTCTTCGCCATGCTGCACGCCGCCCACGGCGGCCTCGGCCAGGCAGACTTCGTCATCGTCGGCGACGACGAGATCGCCCTCAAGCCCGCCCAGCTCTCCCACCCGCAGGCCGCCGCCCTGCCCATGCCCGTCCTCATCGCATGGGAGGCCGCCTGCGAGCACGCCAACCTGCGCCCCGGCATGCGCGTCCTCGTCACCGGCGCCGCCGGCGCCGTCGGCTCGCTCTTCGTCCAGATCGCCGCAAAGCGCTGCGGCGCGGACGTCGTCGCCCTCGCCGCCCCGCAGGACCACGACCGCCTGCGCCGCCTCGGCGCCGGCCAAGTCATCGACTACGCCGACCCCGGCTGGGACGCCCTCGTCGGCGACCCCGTCGACGTCGTCTTCGATGTCGTCGGCGACGACGTCCTGCCAAGGACCTGGGAGACCATCAAGAGCGACGGCCTGCTCATCACCGTCCGCGTGCCCCCGGATTCGTGGGACTGGGGCCGCGGCCGCCCAGAGCAGGCCGACGCCCACCCAAACGTGCGCTGGATGCACTTCATCGTCACCGCCAGGTGGGACGGCCTGGCCATCATCGCCGCCCTCATCTCCCACGGCTCCTTCGACCCCATCCCCGTCATCAAGTTCCCCTACGAGCGCGCCGTCGAGGCCTACGAGGTCGCGGCCCAGAGGAACAAGAGCGGCAAGGTCGTCATCGAGTTTGTGGAAGAGGCACAACCGGGCGCCGAAGGGCGAGGAAGTGATGATTCGCCAGCAGGGACAGTGTGATACAATGAATTTCCTTTCTCTAAGAATGCCAGCCCGCCTGTGATTGCTCCAACTCCACATGCTTGCATCCCAATGACGCTCGCTCTTCACCTCGTCCTGGACACGGGCGTGAAAGGAGAAACCTCATCCACCCCCTCCTGGGCTCCATCACTCCAGGTCTCATGCATATCATTATTCTATATTCTTCAATGTCGTATTGTATGTATTATTGACGCGTGCGCGAGGGAGGTTCAGCCGGCTTTGTAGTCGCTTCTTCTTCAAGGTTCTTCTCCTCCTCATCGTCTTGAGCTGTCGAGGATCCAATGTCTCATGGAGAGGCCCATCCGCCCGCAACGTCTACCCACTCCGCGGTGCACGAGCCGTCCTTGCCCTCGACCTCGACCACGTCCGTGTCGCATCGGCAGCGGCAGCCCACCCCGTTCTCCTTGGGCTCGTCCCAAGTCTCCCAGTATTGGTCCTCCTCGATGCGCTTGCGCTCGTCCACCGTCGTCATCTCCAGGAAGGGCTCGCGCGGCAGCTGCCGCGCCGGCGCGTTGGCGGGGCAGTGCTGGATCGTGGTGTGTCGGTAGCCAAAGTCGCGGAAGTAGTGGACGTCGCGGGTCGCCAGGAGCGCGCCGGCCGCGAGCGAGTGGATCGGAGCGTCCCCCCACTGTTGCCACGGGTCAGTCAATCCGTCGGTCCTGCGTCTCGTACCCCTCGCGAGTCCATCCTTGTGTGGTGGTAGTAGTAGATCGAGAAGGGCTGTTGGACTTACCCGCTCCATCCAGAAGCCGCCGCTGCGGTCCATCATCTCAAAGAAGTCGCGGTACGGTTTGCTGCGGAACCAGTCCAACCGTGCGATCTCGAAGTTTGACCAGAAATGGCACATGTTGTACTTCTCGCCCTCCATGGCCTCGGGATCGATGGGGGCCCGGGTGTTGGGGCTCGTCTCGCTGTCCGCTTCCTCGGGGGAGGGCGGCTCCGGGGGCGGCTCGACGAACATCTCCCAGAGCCCCTGGGACGTAATGTTGTTGTTGCGCTTGTATGCCGAGGCGTAACGCCACAGGTTCGGAACGGTCTCGCGAAGCTCCTTGACGGCGATGGTGAAGCCGTAGGTCTTGTTCGTCTCGATCATCTTGAGGAACGGGTCGCTGGCAGGCCATTAGAATATGTGGGGGGACCGAGCCACTCCCTGGCTGGACTTACTATGTGATGTCGCAGAAATAGGAGATCTCGGGCTCGACACGCCAGTACCACTCGTACTTGAGGAGGAGGGGATGATCGAAGAAGAATCTGTCATCTGTCAGTCCCGCTGCAGGCATCACGAGCTCGGTAAACATCATGGACGGTGGTGTGGTTTCCTACCCCGAGTAGAAGCGGCACATGAAATGGTAGCTTTCGAGTCCACCATACATGACAGCGGCGTCACCCTGCTTGGCGATGCCCTCCTCGGCCACCTTTGGGTCGATCCAGTCCGGGAAGCCCCAGGCCCCGGGCTGCACCTTGCCGAACTCGACCGGGCCGGACGTGTAGTTCTGGACAGCCTGCTTGAACGTCTCGTCGAAGTCGCCATCGTTGAGGAACGTGTAAGGGTAATGGTACCAGCGGTTGAAGTGGCGCTCGACAGATTTGATGGACTGGATCACGCCGTCGAGCTCCTTGTTCCTGGCGAGAATCACAAAGGTGGCATTGGCCCTGGGCTTCGTGGTGTCGGGTTCGAGGCAGCCCGTCACGAAGACCTTGTCGTGCTTTTCGCTTATTTTTCTGGAGGAAAAGAAGGGATCCCGTCAGCGCTCCTAGCCGACCTGGCTTGTCCCATTGGGTGCCGGGGGAGGGGGGGGGGGCTTTTGGCAGATTCAACTTACCGGATCGCGGGAGGGGCACCGGCCGGCATCAGTATCCTGCCGGGGGAGCTTGGATGGCTGACTATGATGAAGAGGATGAGGGCGACGACCAGCACGGGGAAGACGATGACCACGCCGAAGGGGACGGAAACGGTGGAGTTGCCTCGCAGCCGCAGCGGCCTCCCCAGGAAGGCGAATCTCGAGGCGAGCGTCTTGCCGTTCTCCCTCTTCTCGTCCGTGGTGGGCAGCTCTGTCCTGTGGCCGGCCGGCATTCTGGTAGATCGCCGAAACATATACATGGCGCCGATGGCCCGCCTGAATCTGCCGTCTTGGCAGCACGGTCTGGGGCGATGCGATCGATGGTCGACGGAGCGTGTTCCAAGGGTCGAAAAAATAATATGTGTCTCGAGGATCGGGTGAGGGACGGCAGGCGTCCTGGTCGAGCGAGTCGCCGCGGCCCGTCGATCGATAAACGGAACTGGGCGTCCCTCTTGAATGCCAAGGGTGGGGTGGGCGCGCGCACGGGGAAGCGAGGCCGGACGAGGATGGAGAGGCGAAAACTTCAGGGATTCGAGGGAGGGGGGAGAGAGAACAGGCCAGGGCGCGGTGGGATGGAGGCGTGATGCATGCAGGTCGCACGCCGGATCAATGAGAGGACGAGTTCAGAGTTCAAACCCGGCCTGTGGACGACGGATAGGCGAGAGGCATCTTCCGGCGTGATGATCGCCCATGCGCATGAGCGAGGTGAGGCGGGCGAGGAGCGTCAGGGGAGAAGAGATTGGATTGGAGCCTGGCGGTTGAATCAAGTTCCAGCGAATAAATCTGGGATCAATAAATGGTCATATAAAAATCAATGTCAATTCGATCCGAGCACGCCTAACCTGGAGCACAAGGGCGGAATGTCCGTCGATCCAATTCAATGTAATGTACCCGATCCCTTTGATTTGGTGGAGGAGTACATATGGCCATCCTCCCCGGAAAATCTTGACCAGGCTGCCAGTTTTCTAGTGTGATCTGGATCGCTCGCTGGCTTCGACTGACGGGTCTCTGTGTCCTTGACTCCTCCGTGGAGTCCCTGGCATCGTGAGTCACGACGGGTCATCATTGAAGTTGGCCCTGATTTCATCGAGTCCTTCTTAGTGCCGGGTTTGCCCTCTAAATAGAGCCGGCGTCTTAGCGTCAGGCTCCAAGTGGGAATTTCCCCTGAACGACGACACCATATCGTAGTCAAACAGCCCTCCCGCCAATCAGGAATAGGCCGAGCTATCACTGAAGCCTCTCCGGCTCCATCGAGATCAGTCTGAGGTCGGCAAGTTGTTGATCTGGTCGACTCCGTACTCCGTACTCCCTATCGGTATGAGAGGTATCATTTGGGCGTCATTGCCGGAACATCAAATGCCCGGCTCGCCTGCCTCAGCCACACTCCTAGCCACACAAGCCACTGCCATCACGTCACCGCACCAGGTGATAGAGCCGCCGCGATAAATGCATACACGCGCTTCGTGCAATTAAAGAGCATCACCTCAATACCAGGTGCAGTCGAGGTTCAACCCCGAGCCCTCCAAGGGCCGACCTCCTTCGAATGGGCATCCCGACTCCAGCGCATCGAGCCCCCAGTTGATAACCCTCGCAAGGGCGCGCCGCAGCAAAGTTGCACTCCAAGACAGGAGACAGCACGAAGGCAGCCATGTCCCAGAAGATCACCGCCAAGAATCTCTCCTACGACTCCTCCATCCCGCCCTTCCTCGCCGCCCTCCGCGCCCAAGCCGCCGGCCACGCGCAGTCGCCCACCCCCCAACGGCGCGGCGCGGCCAAGAAGCGCTCCGCGAGCGAGGAGCGCGAGGATGCGCCGCTCGTGGTGGACGAGCACGGGAACGCCATCGACCTCGACGACCTCGAGGCGCGCGAGGAGCCAGACCCGGAGCCGTCGCTGACAGGCTCCGCAAATCAGCGACGGCAGCAGCAAGACGACGGCAAACCGGCCGCAGAGACGAAGAGCGCGATGAGCGTGGGCGTGGGCGTGGGCGTGGGCGCCGGGAAGAAGCGAAAGGTCGGGAAGAAAGTGGGCGGGGAGGAGACCGATGCTGCGGACGACAAGGTGGGGAGAAGAGAGCGCAAGAAGCATGATGGTGGTGATGATGAGGATGCGAAGAAGGAAGGGCCCGCCAAGGCTGTGACGTCCTCGGACTCCAAGGCGAGCACGGGCAAGAAGAAGGCGAAGAAGATCAAGCTGAGCTTTGACGAGGCCGAGGGATGAAGCTGGAGTGTGCCAATGGGCACTTATCTCACTCCGGCTCGGCCCAGCCAGCTACGACGGCACTCGCGACTCACGGAGGCACCTGTCGCATTGGCTCCAGAGAGTTTCTCGCGTGGCCTGGGATGATAGTCCCTGAGAAAGGCTCGGCCAAATCTGTGTCATGCTTCCGGAGATGAAAACCTTGGTCTACCTACCTATGGCATGCTCACGGAACTTCGAATATGCCAGGTCGTGGCCTGGTGAATCTCCGAATCTCAAATCATGGAAACCCGGCCCAATTTCGGTCTGAAGGTGCAACAGAGCATGCTTGCCGCATCGTCCTTCATAAAGAGACAATGCAGGGGTCTTGAAGACGGCGATCTCGGCGCATACTTTCATAGAAGCTCTCCATCGCGGTCGACGTCTGACCGTGTCGCCCTGTCGTCTAGGCTATCAAGACAGAGCATTTTCAAAGCGGCAGAGCCATTCAAATTGGACCAGGCCCGTCTATTCCAGATTGACAATTGATTTCTTTCTTCTTTTTGGATTTCCAGTCGCATCACAGAGACATGGCTTCACCCGAGCTCACACAAACACTTGCGTCATTGCCCCGTGAATCCAAGATGCTGACGCGAAGCTCATTCATCATTGCTATCTACACGGCCGCCTGCCCCGACGGCCCGGCTTTTTCCCCTCCCGAGATGCTCTAAGCCCCCCCGGCCTCTCTCCTCCACTCCCTCCTCCAGACGCCTGTGTCATGTCCCCCGCTTCCCTCAAGGTCCCCTCACGTCCGCGCATCTATTGGTATCGGTACTCGGGCTTGACGAAGTCGGCAAAGGTCTTGGGCTCGGGGTACTCGGGTCCGTGGTGGTGGTCGCCGTGGTGGTGGTCGTCCGCGGGGCCCACGTACTCCATCTTGTAGACGGATCCGCACTCGGGGCATCGCTCGATCGGGCGCTCCTTGGAGAGCTACAGGTGACACACATCTCACGTCAGTCGTCTTTCCCAATGAGGCACTCCTGCTTGAACAATGAACCCCTTCCCCCCCCCCCCTCCCCCCTCGACACAATGAAGGGAAAGGGAAAGGGGGAAGGTAAAGGTGTGGAGAACGTACGCCGAGCCAGTGGACAACGTGAGAGCCGGAGGGAGAGCCGGTGCAGCCGGCGTACTGCTCGTCGCCGGCGGAGCGCACGAGGATGGGGTCCTGCATCGTGCCCTTGCGGCTCGCGTCGAGGGGCCTCATGTCGAAGATGTCCTGGCCCTCCATCTTTCCGAGGATCTCCAGACGCTCCAGACCGGTGGCCTGCTCGAGGTCGGTCGGGACGGTGCCGGCCTGGGCGCCGGGGCCGAAGAGGTCGTCCTCGGTCTTGACCTCTGTAGCGTGCACGCAGTGTGAGCTTCCCAATTCTCCAGACGTATATGATACCCCGTACAGCTACGGATGGCGGTGGGCGGGCGTGGTCGTACCATTGAAGGTCTTGTAGCCGGTGACTTTCTTGTCGGAGCTCGAGGGAGCGGGCTGCTTGGGGGTGGGAGCACCTAGAACGACGCACGACGCCAATCGTCAGTCAGCAATGTTCAGTTTCAGCCCCCGCGCCGCGGCAAAGCTTCGACGGCCGACGGGTCGCTCTCTATCTCTCTCTCTCTCTCTCTCTCTCTCTGGTTGCCATTCTGCCTCCCGACTCGACTTTCAGGGGCCTGCCGGGGAAGGGGGGCGGGGCTTCGTACTGCGACGGATGAAGGAGGTGGTGAAGGACCGGGCAATGATCGGGGTGGCGGCAGCGCGGCGAGCCGCGGCGATGGCTGTGCGCTGGACGAGCATGGCTGCTGGTGGTTCTTGGTTCTTCGATTCTCGCTTCGGGTTATGGGCCGACGGACGCTTGGCGAGCGAGTGACGGCGGCGGCGATTGATGCTTTGCGTTTGCGGCTCGAGAGGGATTTGCTGCGGACGGTCTGACTTTCTGACTTGATGATAAACTGGCCCGGGTTTGGGATTTGACGGCCCCGGTTTTGGCGCCGAATTGGCCAATCAGAGACGCTGCTTGGGTGCGCACGTGACTTGTCTCATGAGGCCGGAACGACGACGACGACGACGACGACGACGACGACGACGACGAGCTTCACGATGATGAGACGCTGCCGATTGCATTATGGACTGTAGGGATGGGCTGGCAGCCTGCTGTTGATGGGCCATGGAGGGAGGACAGGCGGCGGATGAGATCGGCCAAGGTCTGGCAGTTCTGGAGTTGAATTTGAATCTTCTCTGGATTCTTTCCCGTTTGGATGCAGATCTATGTTTTTCCATGGTCTAGAGGGATCGATTGTCTACTAAGTACGGAGTATGGATGACTCGTATCGTGCGTGATCTTTTCGTATCTTCTCTTACAGGCACTGCTTGACCAAACGACTTGCAATTGCTGGGGTCGATGGTACATACCCAAGACGCTCAGAGCTGTCTGCCTCTCACATCTTCCCCTTCATGACAAGAGGCATGCACAGCCCGTCCTGGTACGCAGTCGCCACGTGCCTCCCGCCCGGGCTCCAGATCCTGCACTCCATCGTCCCCCGCCCCGCGCTCACCCGCGGCCAGCACGCCTCCTGCAGCCACCACTCGCCGTCTCTCATGACGGCCTCGTCCGCGTTGGTGTGCACGAAGAAGGCATAGCTCAGGGAGGTTACCGGCCCCGGCGAGCGGCCCCAGCCCATGTGGCCCTGGAGCATCAGCAGTCCGTTCCTGTCCGCCTCGAAGGCGTGGCAGAGGACGTGCGCGTTGATGTCGAGCGCGTCGAGCGGCCTGTGCAGCCGGTAGAGAATCAGCTCGCGCCGCTCGTGGAGCGGCTTGTCGGCGTTGTGCGCCCGCATGTCGACCTTGTGCAGGTCGAGGATGGGGAAGGTCCCGTACCCGACCTCGGCGGCGGTCCCGGGCATCTGGGTGACGAGGTCCAGGTCGATCTGCGGGCTGTGGGGCCATTGCTCCGGCGCCCGGAGACCCAGGACGGCGGCGAAGCGCTCCCACGCGGACGGGGGCTGGGACTCGGCGAAGGACTGGACGGGCCGCCTGAAGGTGGTGATGCAGGTGAATGCGATGTCGCCGAGGGGGAGGTCCGCGTCTGATGCGGGATAGGGGCCGGCGGGTCTGGATGAGGGTTGAGCAGGCTGGCGGGCGGTGGTGAGCTGTGTCGAGAACGATTTCGACGAGCTGATGTCGGTCACTTCGTAGACGAATGGCCTGTCAGGCAGCCCACCGACCGTGAAGACGCCTTGAATTGTCTGTCGCCGGGTGAGTGTAAATCCCTATATCTCAACTCAGGCTCCGGCCTGGGGAAGACCAACGTGAATCCCCAACTTGCCCTGCGGCTCAGCCGATGCGTCGACCTTGTCCTCGACGACCCTCGCCGCGGCCAGCGCAGCCTGGGCATAGACATGGGCTCCATAAGAGCGCTTCACGACGACGACTTCCTTCCCCGAGGGATCCTTGGGGAGGTCCTGGCCCGGCTTCCATGGCGGCTGATGGCTGACGAAGCGCTTCGCGAGCTTCGCGGGAGAGGCCGAGTCTGGCAGGCGGGTCAGCGCCATGGCTTCATCGAAGCTCATGCGCGCGACATGCTGTGAGCCCGCAGGCGTCATCTTTCCGGACGTCGGCTTGAGGAAGAGTCGGGCGGGAGTTGAGGCCATGCATGTGTTGATGCATGATCGCCAGGGCGAGTGTCTCTGTCAAGTGACTCTCGATTCCTAGTAGTCTGTAGATACCTTCCTTGCACACGCAGAAGAATGCTAGAATGCTACGCCGCAGGTACTCGTGCTCGTTCTAACGAGAATAGTCTATGCCGAGCGCCTGGCGTAAGAGGCCTGAGGGGCTTGGCTGGGCGATCATTGCGCGGGGCCGGGCAGGGGAGATCAGATCCGGGGACTCGTGATGACAGCAAACGTGCTGTTTTCCGTCCTCCTGGGCCAGGGGACTCTTCACTGTAATGCACGAGTACGAGTGCCGGTAAGCCGGACCTCGGCTCTGTCGTCGGCGTCCCTGAAGACGAATAACGAATAGCCTGTCACGGATCGCGCGATCGAGGTGGTGGCTTCACGTGTTGGCGATTCGGGGTCCTCCAGGACTCTGCCCGGGTGGTCGGATGCAAGCGTGCATGGCAGAGGCCTTGGAATGTATCAAAAGGCGGAGCAAGAGATGGATGATGCCTTGGAGATGATAGTGGAGTGGAATGCTCGTCGAATTCCAAGTTTGATGGAAATTGAACTCGAGCGGCTTCAGTTCGTGAATATGCATTTATCCGGTACTATCGAGCACTAACGCCCCGCGTCGTGAATCAGCGCGTGTCTCCCGCCAAAACAGGACGGTGGCAGATGCTCCTCGATAGAGACGCCGCGATCGCCGCAACGACGATGCTTCACTGTCCATCTTCGCCTCAAATGCATCAAATCATGGATTGATCCTGCAACTCGCCCTGAACGACTCAAAAAACCTGCTGTGCGACCTCGTGTCCCGGACCGCCGCAGATCCCAACCTCATCATCTACTCCGTATCGCAAACCATCATCAAGAGCTACTACGTCACGCCCGCCGACGTCGTCACCATGACAAGCCAAGCTCTCTGCCTTCCCATTCCAGACGACTGAGTCTCTCTCCCAGTCTCCTCCTCCTTGACTCTAGAGTATTTCCTGCTCTTGACATCATCTACTCTTCAAGCGACGAGAAAGGTTGAGAAAAGGGAAAACACATAGAGCTATTCAGGAACCGAAACCGTCACCAAGATGCTCTCCTGCTTCGGCCTCTGCCCCCGTCGAGATGGCGACGAGGAGGACCAGCGACAGCCTCTCCTCCCTCGCTACAGCGACGTCGAGACCGCCCGCCAGGCCCGCCTCCAAGAGAAGCTCCACACCTACCAGATGCTCCGCGCCCTCTCCCAGGGCTACATGCCGTCCAACGACCAGCTCGTGACGCTCCTCCGCACGCTGCTCTCCGCAGACGTCCTCAACCCGGACATGCCCCAGCTGAGCGCCTCCGGGCGCGCCCTCGTCCGCACGGCTCGCCTCGAGATCAAGCAGCTCATCGATCTCCTGCTGGCCAAGAACGGCGGCGACCAGATCCAGGACCTCATCTGGTGTCTCGCCCGCGCGAGGCTCGAGGTCGACGCGCCCACCTTGCGCGAGAGGGCGTCTGCCTCCAAGGCCAGGGCCGACGGCGCCGCGGCCGTCGCGAGCCTCAGGACCATCGGCTCGCTGCTCCTGACCAACGCCGAGTTCCGTCTCTTCCTGTCCGACCTGTCCAGGGTCTCGCGCTCCGTGCTCAAGGACACGGCCTTTGCTACCTCGGAGGCCGCGCGCCGCGCCGGGCAGGAGCTCGAGCAGCCCCCCGAGGGTCCGAAGGGGGACAAGGGGGACGGCGACGGCAGGGACGACAGGGGCGGCAGGCGTGAGGGGAAGAGGCCCGCGCCGCCGTCTGCGCAGGACCTTGAGAGGAACGTGGCGGACGTCGGCGGCGTGGTCTCGCGCGGCGCGGCCGATGTTGCGCAGGAGGCGGCCCAGAGCGTCAAGGAGCACGCCCAGTCCGAGGACGACAAGGCCGCGCTCGCCAAGCACCTGAAGCAGGCCGTCCTGAACCTCCGCCAGCGGCCCGACTATTCAGAGTCGGTCAACGCGCTGTCGACCATGCTGCATCGCTACCTCATCGCCTATTCCCGCGCAGCGTCCGAGGCGATCGAGACCGTGGAGGAGGACGTCGGCAGCAACGCCGAGGCCGATGAGGCGTTGAAGAACTTCTGGACGCTCATCACGTCCCTCGGAGATGGAGAAGCGTGGAACCACGTCAAGGAGTCGTTCGACGGCTTGATGCAGGCGAGCCAGTCCGACCCGGACTTTGAGGATCTGGTGGAGCGTCTGTCCAAGCTGGTGCAGGATATGCTCACGACCCCTGAATTCTTCGACAATGCCGAGGAGAGGATCCAAGAGGTCCGCAGGCAGGCCAGGGAGATTGCGTCCGAGTCCAAGGTGGGGGAGAAGCTCGATGACCTCTTCGCGTATCTCGGCTCGGCCCTGCGCTCCATCGGCCAGGATGCCGAGATCAACAAGCTGTTCCGCACGTCGGCTCGCCTTGCCGAGATCCTCTCCCCCGCCGGCGAGTATGCGAACCGGGAGCTGCTCTCGGACTCCCTGAACCTCTTCCTTCCGCTGGTGGTCCAGACGATCCAGTATCTGCCCATCCCCCGCCTGGAAGTGGCGTCGCCGTCGATCGACCTGCTGCTCGAGAACCTCGTGCTCGAGCCCGGCAAGACCGTCAACAACAGCTCCTTCCTGCCGTTCAAGATGCACGTCTCCACCAGGAACGACATAGACGTCCGCAAGGCGCGCTTCAGGACCGTCTCTTCGGTGGCGACCCTCTTCTCCATCAGGCTGTGCGGCCTGACCATCGCCGCCGACGACCTGAGCTACTGGTTCCGCCTGCACTCGGGCCTCCTCCGCTTCATGGACCAGGGCATCGCCGACTTCCACCTCGACGAGCGGGGCATCGACATCAGGCTCGACGTCGAGGTCGGCCGCGGCGGCCTCGAGAGCCTCGTGGTCCTGCGGTACGTCGACGTGCGCATCCACCGCCTCGACTACAACCTCACCAAGTCGAGGTTCCGGTGTCTCGCGTACCTGCTCAAGCCCTTCATCCGGCCCATCGTCACCAGGGCGCTCGAGTACCAGATCGCCAGCGCCGTGGCCGACGCCGCGCACTTCCTCAACCGCGAGCTCGTCTTCGCCAGGGAGAGGCTCCGCGCCACGCGCATCGCCGGGCCGGACGACCTGTACACCTTTGTCCGGGCGGTGGCCGCGCGGCTGGCGCCCCGGACGAGCCCGGACGTGGCCGCGCGGGTCGGCGTGCGGCCCGGCATCTTCCGGGGCAGATACGCGCCCGGGAGCCTCGTCAGGACGTGGGAGAGGGAGGGCGAGGATGCGGCGCAGAAGATCTACGAGTACGAGCGGGGCGGATGGCGCAATGACATCTTCGGGGTCAGGACGGCGAGGACGACGAGGACGACGAGGCCGAGGGGGATGACGGCGCCGGTGTAGTAGGTGATCCTCTGGCGGAGCATACGAGTGAGCCGACCATATTCCTGTCCCTGGACTGGTACGAGTATGTACATACGAGAATATGGCCTCACCACACTTGCTGCTCGCCCCTCTCTTCTTGTTCTCCCCCC
>NIGB01000007.1:305533-316330 GCA_003055145.1 Escovopsis weberi
CTCAAAAAAAAAAAAGAAAAAAAAAAAAAAAGCCCCCGGGCGACGTTTCTTCAGCCGCTCATCGTGTGCTATTGACGCTAGGAATGGAACAGGGGCAGCCCACAGTGGATTCCCCCATCCCCACCGCATCATATCATCATGGTGAGATCACCGCAGCATCGAACGAGCCATGATCACGAGCCCGTACATAGCCCCTCCCCCTCTTCATGTGCCCCATCCACCCGAATCAGACAGCTGTTCAGGTATCTACAAGTACAATACAATACAATACAATACAATACAATACAGCAATACAGCTCCTCGAAGGAAACTCGGGGTTTACATATGGAGAACAGGCAGCTTCACCCATCCACACTTGAGCAGACCGGCAAGCAGAAAGCAGAAATCACAAATCAACAGCCAGAAACCTAGCCGCCTCCTCGTATGACAGTTCCCCACTCCGGGCCATGTGAGCAGCGCTCTTTGGGCAAAGCGGGCGACTCCAGTCCCCGCGGAGACGAAGACGGGGAGACGACTGGATGCACGCCGCCCGATGCGTTTCCCGAGCCCGCGGGGCCAATCACGCCGTGTTTCGTGTTGTCGTGTTTCGCTCGCTGTTGCTTTTTTTCGGCGGTTTCTGTGTGAACATACTCCTTACATACCCGTAGCATTGTGAATGTATACATACGAGTGCACAGCGGGCTCCATATGTGCTGCTTATCACGGAGGAGATGGGCAAAAGAAAAGAAAGAAATAAAGTGAGGGGAAGCGAGTAAATGCCCGCGCCGAGCCTCATCCCGCGGACGTTCCGTGCCCTCGTTCTTCTTCTTATTCTACTCCGTACTCGTAGGAGGGCGCGTAAGTGCCCACTCCGAGTGTCCATGCGGTGTCTCATCTCCAGGCACTCTACGAGCATCCGTATTCTGCTCTACATATGCGTATGTACACACTGGATCAAGCATGCTTTGCAGAGCGCAGGCCTACTCCGTATGTGTGTGGGCATCCGGGCTTGACCGGTTTGGGCGCCCAGGACCCGGGCTCACTTCAGGACGCGGGGGAGCGAGGCCAAGCTTACGGAGTACTCCGTACCCCGTACCCCGTAGACTTTGCGGGTTTGCTTTTTGGCGGTCCTGCAGGCGTTGATTGATGTCATTTTGAGTTTGTGTGGTGTATCACTGTGGCGGCGGATGACCCCGTCTACGGATGGTCCCTGGTTGGAGGTGGAAGAGGGGAAGGGAAAAGGGGGGGGGGGTTGGTTTATGGTGTTGATCCCCGAGCGTTTCGTTTCGTTTCGTCTCGTCTCGTTTCGTCGTGTTTCGTTGAAACTGTCTCGATACTCGTGCGAAAAACGCCAGGAAAGCAGAAGGCAGCGATTGCAGAAGACGGTCTCACCAGGAATAGAGGGAAAAGCGAGACAGGGAGTTCGAGAGACAGAGGGATAGGCATTGAGGCGAGGCGGGAGCAAAGACGAGCAAGGGAACACGGAGGGAGGCACGCCTCATGAGCTCGCTATGACGGCTATCACAGTCTCGCTCCTCGAGGCGGACCGGCTCCCGCGGCCGTCATCGCCCTCAAGCTGCGCCGGCCGTTGCACCGCAGGCCCGCGGCCCAGAGGCCTCTGCGGCTCCAAGCCCCCGCGCAAGCTCAAGCCGCCGCCGCCGCCACCGCCGCCGCCGCCCTCACGACGCAGCATCCTCAGCGAGCCATCTTGCCTCTCCTCCTCCTGCTCCTCCTCCTCCTCCTCGGGCGTCAAGCGCGCCCGCGCGCCCTCCGACGTCGACGGGCCAGACACCCTGCACGCCAGCCGCAAGAAGCGCCGCCTGCACTCGCGCCTCGTCACCAGCCCGCTCTCCCGGCCCTTCTCCCAGCCGGCGACGCACATCCCGCACCGCGCGGGCCGCTTCGCCCCCGGCGTGGTGCCGCGGCCCCGTAAGACGACCATGTCCACGAGTACGAGCACGGGCATGGCCACGCCCAGCGCCGCAGTTCGCGCCCGCGGCATCCATGCGACCCCGTCGTGCTCGTACCTGCGCTTCTCGCTCATGAACCGGCTGCGCAAACGGCTCGGCATCCAGATCCATCGGCATGCACCGCGCGCCGCCCGCGACGGCGACACCTCCTGGGCCCGGGCCCCGTGGCTGCCCGACCTGCCCCCCGGTGAGGACGCGCCGATGCCCGCGGGCTCCGCCTTGCACCTCCCGAAGAGCCCGGGTGCCGCGCCTCACTTCTCCACGGACCACGCCGTGGCCATCAAGCGCATGCCGGTAGGCTCGATGGTCTACCCCGCCCCTGCGCCCGAGCAGCGCCGGCCGAGCGAAGACGACATCGACATCGACATCGAAATCGATATCGACGATGAGGTAGAGGTGGAGGTGGAGCAGGGGGACGAGGACGGGTTTGCGTTCCTCCACTTGGAGTATGAGCTGAGGATCGACGACGAGGGCGACGGTGGCGCGGACCATGTGTACTGCGATTTTGATGCCATTTTCGGAGCCGGGGCCGTGTCGTCGGAGCAGGGCGAGGATCACACATACGAGGAGTACATGGATGAGCTGGACGGGATCTCGTGGCGCATGAGGTAGTAGGTTGCCGGGTCCTCGTGATTGAGCTTCTTTGAGTTCAAATTCGGATCCATTGATGGATTGGTCTTCGGATTACACACGCAAGAATCAGTTCACGAGCAAGAGAGGAAGAAAAAGGGGGAGTGGAAAAAAAAGAGAAGAGGAGGAGAATCTTACGAATCTTGGTATCCGGGCATTCCGCCAATCTGACATTCGGGCTATCGTATCGTATCGGTTGGTGGTCAGTGCTTCTGCCTCGGTCCGTCATCAATAGGGGTAATCCGGCATCTCTTGAGGCTCGGGTCTCGGGAGCGTAGCGTAGCAGTGTATTGATGTATCTTGAGATGTTTTTGTATTGTATTGTATATTAGGGTGTGCATGCATGTAGTAGTAGGCGCCGTGGTTGAACGCACGTCAAAAGCTATTATATAGTATGTAGGCGTCTGGACGGGTCTGTATTCTGCTCTGCTGTTATCTAGGAGGAAGCCGTATCCTAAAAAATATGACCATAGATTCATGATTCCGCGTTTTTGAAAAGAAAAGAGAAGACGACGAGTAACGGAGAGCAATGTGCTGATTGGTATTGGTGGGTTTTTTTTTCTTGTTATTCCTTGTGCGTATTCATTTCCCAGTCGTTTTCTCCCCGAGAAGCTTCCTCGCCCTGTCCTTGGCGATGTCGCAAATCGCCTGTAGATTCGATCGTTAGCACAGGATCCCTCGCGACATGCTCGATGGATGGCCGGCGGTGTTGACAGAAAGAAAGACCAAGAGTACGGGATGTAGTGTGATCCGTGGTGGTGGCGCATTCGATATGGACATACCTGGATTGCCGCGTCCACCTCCTTTGTGTAGTCGCCTCTGTCGATCCGCTCTCTCATCTCGCGCATGATGGCCTGCCTGGGGCGCCCGTTGACGAAGGCGACGTACCGCAGGCCAGGGAACTTGTCATCGTACTCCTTGTTGAGCTCCGCCAGCTTGTCTTCGTCGCCGTCGCCGTTGAGGCTCGCCTGCTCGGCCGCTGACTGGGGCGACGAGATCTTCTTCTCGCCAAGGCGCGGATGAGAGCCCAGCACGGAGAGGAGGAGGGGGTCTGGTTTGGAGTCGGCGCTGCTGGCGGCTAGCGAGAGCATTCGGATCTGGCAGACATCGATGAGGTCAGGGTACGATGTATAGACGGCTGTTCGTATGACGGGGAGGAGCGTCGTGTGGATGGCGGGGCTTGGCTCAAACAGCACATCCAGGACTTCCGTCTGTGCCAGGTCCGAATAAGTATGGAGGTTATTGATTCTGGGAAGGCCATCTAACGGCATGATGCAAGGGCCCTCTTCTGCTTCTCTCTCTGCGTGGTGGAACGATGATGCTGATTTCCCGGAAGACCTGGCTGGCGCTTTCGCTCTCTCTCTCTCTCGCTCCCTCTCTCTCTCGCTCTCTCTCTCCGGGTCTCTCTCCGAGTCTTCCTCGCTCTCTCGCGGTGCGTGGGCCTGTCGTTTTTAATTCCTTTCTTTCCTTCTTTCCTTCCTTCTTTCTCTCTCTCTCTCTCTCTCTTTTCTCCCACGGTCCCTCTTTCGTGGTCTCTTCTGCTTGATTCTGGATATGTCTCTCTCTCTCTCTCTCTTTCTCTGTGATTCGTTTTCTATCACCTGTTTTTCTGAAGGAAATATCCGAACGACGTTTCTGCCTGTGGGACGGCCGCAAAACTTTATAGGACGAAACGGAGAACAAGAGGGAAGATAGTAATTAAAAAGAAGAGCCACAGCCGAAAAAAAAACAACACAGGTGGAAGAAAAAAAAAGACGAAAATACCTGTGCTTCTTCTCTCTCCTATGCCGACATGGATGCTGCTTTCGGGGGGGGAGGGGAGGGGGGTGTGTGTGAGGAGAAGAGGCGGAGGAGGAGGAGGAGGAGGAAGAGGAAGAGGGGAAGGGGGGGGGACTTCAGGAGGATGGCTGGATGGAGAGCAGGAGCAGGAGCAGGAGCAGGAGCAGGAGCAGGAGCAGGCAGGAGCAGCAGGAGCAGGAGCAGCAGGAGCAATGGAGATTGCCTACTACCTATACGGAGCAGGTACAGCGAATCTCAGAACGATCACGAAGCTAAAGGAAAGTGCGAGTGGTTGGAGCTGCCAGGAGAGCGAGAGATGATCTGAGTGGCAGTCACGACTCGGCATGTGGAGCGCCTGTCACGTGGTGTCTAACCATTGAAGCTGCTCGCCGAACATTACGTACTAGTAGTAGTAGTCGTAGGGAGTGCCGCTGGACTGGCCGAGGACTTGCAAGCAATTGGAATGGAAGATGCAAGTTGTGAGGTTGGAGAGGTCTGGGGAGGAGAGCGATGATTTCTTAGGCATTCGAGGGCATCATCGCGGCGTTGTCGTGTCCTCAAGTCTGGCCCGAGAGGTGGCGATGGCCGCGGTGCTTTCGTCGGCTTCTTGAGTGGCCCTGTAATTGTCAGTACGAGACTTCTATCCATTCCGTACCCCCTGTATCATCTACTACTACTAGTACCTGTACCTGCGCGAGAGGTAAGTACTCCGTACATAGGTACTAGGTACCTTAGTACTCTACGAGTGCTACTCCGTAGTACTACCTACCTCTCCGTACGAGTGGACCCGCTCGATTCCGCTGCTCGCCAAATTGCCGCCGGCCTCTGCCTGGAATTCATGGAGAAAAACCAATCAATTTTACGAGCACGGAGTTCGGACTTTGACTCGGAGTATGTGCCTGTATCGTATGTACGAGAAGGCAGGAGGTAGGACTTCATCCATCTTTCCGAGGTCATCAACACTGGCAGGCAGCACCGCAAACAAACCGAGTCCGGACTTCTCGTCCGGAACACAGTACGGAGTACGACCACGGAGTAGGAGTCTGAGGAAGGTACCTCTGAGATGCCCATGTTCGAAGGGCTGAGGTTGCATCAGGTCAGGTACTCCGTCCTAGAGTAAGAGGCCTAACACGGACCCCGCATTCGTCGTCTCGGGCTTCCTTACACCCTGATTCACAGGAGCTGAGAAAATACAGCATTGATATTTTAAGGGATATACAGGTCCCGATTTAGCCACATTTTTAGCGCTATACCATCTAGGGATATATCCACAATATTATCTTATACTACTATTCTTAAGTTAAATAAAAATCCCTTACTACCTAATAGGGCTAGAGACTTTAATCTATTATAAGAGACTTTAATAATCTATATCTTACCTATAGAGACCTCTAATATATACTAAACGCTAGCTAAAATAAGCTAATTTAAAGTTATAATAAGTTAAATGTTAATTAAGATATCTACAGATAATATAAGTTAACTATAATCTAGTTAATTATCTAGTTAACTAATAATATAGGGGGGGGTGCACTAGACCTTAAGCTAGACCCTAAGCCTCCTCTAACTACTACTCTATACCTACTATAATAAGTAGCTAGCCTTATTAAAGGTAAATATATTAAAGATCGCTTTTAAGGCTATTATAATTAGCCTTAATAAGCTTTATTTAGAATATCCTTAGAACCTTAAGGTAATTAGGAATTAGTATTAGTATCTTAGATTATTCTAAAGGGTATTCTAAGAGGCCCTTAATATCTCTAGGACTAGCTATAATCTAGTAATAAGGAAGCTTTTAATAAGCCTAGCTAATAAGATAAGGTTATAGTAGATATATAGTATAGTAAGGTTAAAGGTTATTAACTAAGGCCTTTTAATTAGTAAGGGTATTAACCTAGATACTTAGGGTAAGATATTTTTAATAGATTAGCTAGTAGGAAGGAGTATTATTAAGGCTATAGACTTATAGGTAATTATAGCAACTACTATAGCTTATAGCTACGCTATTAGTAATAAAGATAATACTACTATGGATAGTAGTAATATAAATAAAGGAGAGAGGTTATTTAAGGCCTAGAGAGAGAGCTAATATTCTTTTTTTTTAGATAATAAAGATAATAACCTTGCCCTTTAACTAATATAGTATACGCTTAGTCGCTTAAATACTCCTTATAAAACAAGTAGTAGTATAAATAGCAGCTAAATCCTACCTAATTAAGGCTATATAAGTTTAAGAAAGAGAAAGGAACAGGCTTATAGCGGTAGCTTTAATATTATTAGCTTTACTAAGGCCTTAATAAGCTAAAGCGTGTAGATATAGTAGTATATTATAAACACCTAGGTACCTAGTATAGAGGATAATAAGAAAGCGGTCTATAATTATATCTAGCTTCTTAATAATATAGGCTTACTAATCTTAAGGAGATTTATATAATAGATAAAGGAGGATTTAGTATATATATTAGTATAGAATTCGCTATAATTAAATAAGTAAAAGAAGGCTTAGCTATAGCTTAAATTTAGTAATAAATTTATTAAGATCTTATAATAGCTTTATTCTAATATATCTATATAAACAAAGAGATAGAAGAAGTAAATTATATATAAAGAGGGGTACTTAGGCTACTAGCCTATATTTTACTTTTACCTATATCTTACCCCCCTCCCCTCTCTCTCTTCCTTTATTAACCTTCTAGCTATAATAACCTCTCTAAAGGCTATTTTTATTATTAGATTTATTAACAACGCCGCCCTAATATAGCCTAGCAGATATATATTACTAATATATCTCCTAAAGCTATCTAGTAATAAGATCCCTAATCTTTATACTGTTTTTTCCTAGAATAAAAGACTTTATATATTACTAGGTAGCTGTAAGGGCTTCTTTTTTATTATTAGTATACTTATCTTCCTCTTCCTTATACTACTACCCTAGCGTTATCCCCTTAAGTTAGATATAATTAAAAAGCCCTATAATAGTATATATAATTATAATCTAATCCTTAAAGCTATATTTAGCTATACTATTATAAATAATTTTCTATTTCCTCTTATAGCGGCTAAAGACCTACTCTATAATAACCTAGAGCTAGGAATACTATAGGTTATATATTTCCTTCTTATTCTTTAGTCTTTTCTACTTAATACCCTAGTCTTATAAATAATAATAAACGCTTATATAAGGTATTAATAAGCTAACCTATAATCTAAAGCTAGCGTTTATAAGATAATATCTTAAGGCTAGGAATATTAAAGACCTTGCTATTACCTATAGAAGGAGTAAGGTATTATTAATTAACCCTTTTACGCTTATAAGGATATATTAAAATAGGCTATTAAAGCCTATAATAGCGAGTATATTTTATAATATATTATTCTTCTAAGACTAGAACCTCTGCTAATAAGCCTAGGGGATATATATAGGAATATATGTACTATTAATAGCCTTAATAGTACTATTAAATTAGTAGAATTTTAGATTTAGCTTAATAGCTAGCGAGAGATATATAATATCTAGTAAGTAAATAAATATTATATATAGTTACTTTATTAGCTTAATTAACTTATAGATAATTTAAGATACTAATAATTAGCTAATTTAAAAATAATATACTATATTCCTCTAAGGCTTAGTGTATATATAAATCTATAGGAATATTATAACCTTCTATTTAACTAACTAATACTAACTTATCTATACACTAGTGTTAATATAAAGCTACTAGTAGAGGTTAAAAAATAGGGCCTTTTCTATATAAAAGAGGTTATAGAAGAGAATTCCTAGAGCTTTAAATAGTTAGTTATAGTAGAGCCTTAAGGCTATTAGGTTATACTAGCTAGTCTCGCGATTATCTTTATCTTTATTATTAGCGTAAAGAGATCTCCCCTAGAAGGTCTAGATAATCGCTAATATAATAATAGCGTACTAAAGGTTATTATTATTACTATTATCCTTAATTATTAACTCTAGCAGCGTTATAGGCAGCACGCTAAAGGTACCTGCGAATAGCTTTATCTTTTAAATAGACTGTAAGAGTTTTAATAAGATAAATTTAGTATAAATTTAGTATAAATTTAGTATAGTTAGAGGTATAGATAAATTTAGCACGATTTAGCAGAAAATAATATAGCACTAGCTATTTTAGGGTATATACACAGCCCCTGCTAGCCTAGTACTTTAAAAACAGGGATAGTAAGATTTTAGTAGGAAAACTATTCCCTTTTTAGTTTAGCGCTTACTTTTTATACAGGAATTCAGTATACTGAAAAAATTCAGCTCCTGTAAATCAGGCTCTTACAGGTACGACCTGTACGAGAAAGGCTAGTACTCCGTACTGTAGGCGTCGATAATACTCGATGGTACTCGTACCACGAGTCGTGAGAGGTACTACTATAGTATGGAGTATCAATCCATCAATCAATTCATCAGATTGATCCATTGCCGAGCAGTGCTGGGTGCTCCATCACACTTGTCACAGAGACGAGGAATGACCTGATCCCTCGACGCCTTCTCCTATTCGATGCGGAGTGCCCAATCAGTACGAGTACATCAGTGTCTGAAGAGATACAGGTAGGGAGAACTCCGTGCTGAGGCAGTGCCATCATCATCATGTTGTTGTTCGTCTGATCAACATGACATGACAAGACGTCCCTCTCCATGCTCCGCAAAATGATGCAAAGCTCCACTGCCAACTCGTACCATGAGGAACTCCCTACCGGTATCTCGAGGTACCCGTCAGGGATCACCCCTTCTTTCCCCGAGAGCAACTGCTACTCGTACCTACGCCACACGATCTCATCAATCGGGACCCTCAGTTGATCGCTTAGTCATCACCCTGCTGATGTGGCTCGTGCGCCGGAGATCGGAAAATCTCGTCGGGAGACAATCGCGATGCGTCGATGCGAGACGTCGCGCTTTGGAGGAGCAGCAGCCAGCACCTCAGGCTGGCCAAGCGAGCAGGCTTCCATCATCCTTTGACGGGAACAATTGATCATAGATTGGATCACTTTGATTGCCGCTCGCCACTGCACCGCGACCTCAAGCCATTGGACATCCACGGTCGTCGTTCCTGGCTCCTCGATACCTCGCCATGCTCTGCGGAAGTACGTGAATTGCCAGTGCTTCTTCTGCTCCTTCTCTCCACGATATGATTTGCAATGAATCCTGACACCTTTTTTTCTTGAAACAGTTTCCGGGGAGGCTCCCCAAGACCCGGTCGTGTCGAAGAAGTCTGGTTAGTAGTACCTCTCAGATCAGGTCGTGGCTCATGGGCGATGCTGCGGGGATGCGGGAACATCCACTGACTTGACGACCTTCGCTGCCCAGGTGTCGTCTATGAAAAGAACCTCATCGAGCAGTACATAAAAGAGAATGGCACCGAGCCGAGCACCGGCGAGACCCTCACCGACGACGACCTCCTTCCCATAAAATCGGCGCGCATCGTGCGGCCCCGGCCCCCCACGCTGACGTCCATACCCGCGCTGCTCGCCACCTTCCAGAATGAATGGGATAACCTTGCGCTCGAGACCTACAACATTAAGGAGCAGCTGGCGCGCACGCGGGAGGAGCTCGCGACGGCTCTCTACCAGAACGATGCCGCCGTGCGCGTCATTGCCCGACTCACGAGGGAGAGGGACGAGGCGAGGGACTCCCTGAGCAAGATCGCCGTCACGGGCGGCGCAGCCAACGGCGACGACATGGTGGTGGACAGCGTCGAGGCGCTGCCCGAGGGATTGGCTGCCGTCGTGGACGAGACACATCAGAGGTGCGCAGACCCCCTTGTGATTGTGATCGTGATTGTTGCGACCTGTTGAATCCCGCGGAAAGTGCCCATGGAGCCCTTGGGACCAGGTAGTAGGTAGTACCTTTGTGCTGACTTTTTTTTTTTTTTTTTTTTTTTTTTTTTGCACAGCCTGTCCAAGGGCCGCAAGAAGCGACCGGTCCCGGAGGGCTGGGTCTCCGCAGAAGAAATCTCCGAGTTCGAGTCCAAGACGACGAATGCGCTGCCCGCCCCGCAGACGACATCCCTGGGCCTGGAGGGCGGCTATGCTGCGGTCGGGGGCCTCGCGGGCGAGGCCGCAATCTACTCGGTCGAGGCGGACAATGTGGAGAGGACGGTCCCGATCGGCGAGCCGGTCACGGACACACTCTGGGCCGGATCCAAGCTTTTCTTCGCGACCAGCCAAGGCACCGTCAAGGTCTTCGAGGCGGGAAGCGAGATTGCCTCATTATCAGAGCACGCGGGTCCTGCCACGGGGCTCAGCCTACATCCTTGCGGAAATTTGCTGGCATCTGTTGGCACCGACAAGAGCATCGTATTTTACGACCTCGAGTCAGCGAAGCGTGTCAGCCGCGCCTACAGCAATGCTTGTAAGTGATCATTCTCTTTTTTTTTTTTTTTTTCCCTCCTCTCCCTTCTCTCCCTTCTCTCCCTCTCCA
>NIGB01000007.1:316342-330728 GCA_003055145.1 Escovopsis weberi
CCCCCCCCCCCCCCCTTTTCTTTTTTTTTCCTCCTCCCCTTTCACGCTCTTTCCTGTCACCCTCGCTCTCATCATTTGCTCTCACTCCTATTTTCACTCCTTTCTCACTGGTTCCGATGCTAATCTTTTTGAAAGCCCTCACGTCGTGCGCGTTCCACCCCGACGGCCATCTCTTCGCCGCCGGCACCGTTGGGGGCGAGATCCAGCTGTACATGAGCAAGACACTGGAGCAGGCGGCCGTGTTCAAATTGGGCGCCCCCGTGCAGGCGCTGACGTTCTCGGAGAACGGGTTCATGCTCGCCGCGACGGCCAAGGGCCAGACGAGCGTGACCATCTTCGACCTGAGAAAGGAGGGCGACGCCGCGGTGTCCAAGGTCCTGGAGACGGGGGGCTCCGTGCAGTCCATGTCGTGGGACTACACCGGCCAGTTCCTGGCGACGGGCGGGGCGAGCGGCCTGACGGTGCAGCAGTATTCCAAGGCGAGCAAGCAGTGGAGCGAGCCATTCCGAAACTCGAGCCCCGCGGTCGCGCTGCGGTGGGGTGAGTCAGGGAAGAAGCTGGTGGCGGTCAATGGGGAGGGAGTTGTCAGCGTTTACGGCGTCAAGGCATGAAGACGGGACAAGGGATCCCCTTCCGTTCTTTCCCCCCCCCCCTTTTTTTTTCCTTTCGCGCGAACAAAGTTTGATGTCAGAAGAGTCATTTACGACGCTGGGCAAATGGGGAATAGAAGAGACGCGTGGCAAAAGAAGGGGGGGAGGCCTTTCACGAAACTTTGACGGAAAGGGGGATGTGGACGCATGACGTTAGCCTAGGCGATGTATATCATGCTGTATGATGGACAAAATGGGAATGACAGTTTTGGACAAGCGGGAGTGAGGAGAGAGAGACTGGAGACTGGACGGCAAGGCGATGACGGCCGTCGATGCAACTGACTGCCAATCTCATTGATGGATTGCTTCTCAGGAGACTCTTTGGGATGGCATCTTGGCAAATTGGCATATGCAAGCCGTTGTGATTTGAGCCAAGTTTACGGAGTATTCGTACATGCAACAAGACATTGAATTCGACCCTAACCCTGACCGACCGACCGACTCCTTTTCGTGATATCTGTAAATGCTTATATAATCATTCCTTCTTAGTCATCAATGGCGTCGCCACTTGGAATTTGTCTTTTAATGGAATTGATTTTGTGATTGATTGATTGATTGATTGATTGATTGATTGATTGATTGATTGATCGATTGATCCATCAAATCAAATCAAATCCATCCATCCATCCATCCATCAACTACCGTCTTCCGACTCGATGGCGAGCATTTCCGGACGAGACTCGAGAGAACTTGGGCTAGACTACCTCTACTAGGACGCCGATCGACCGATACGCCAGTGTCGACATCGCCGCGCCCGTACGGTGCCGTTCCTCCTCTTCCCTATGAGGAGAATTCCTTGTCTCGGCCCCGTCCATTTGATCTATCCATTTGATGGATTGATTGATCAAGTCTGCCCCTCCGCCACCGGACAATGGGGCCTGATTCTCTCCGCGAACATCATCTCCAGCCCACAGGTACTCGTACCTCTGCCGTTTGACACTTGAATCGATCTTTTTTCTTTTTCTTTTTTTTTCCTTTTTTTCATGATCGTTCACTCCGTCTTGCTGCTGCCAGGAAACCCCGGAAAGCGATTGAAAACAGCTCGACCGACGAGAGCGCTAGCGACGGCGTGATTCATCCACTGTTGGCGAGGCATTCACGTAGTTGAAGCCTCCATCATCTTTCAATAACGAAGCCGCCCCTCCCGATCTGGCCTGCTCCTTCGGCATCGCCTGTGAGCAGAAGAGCAACCGGTGACGGTGTTGGCCATCCCTCTTGGCGTCGACATATACGTGTTCATGCGCGCCTGGATCGGAGTGAAGGGCGACTTGATTGACTCGGGTCCGCGCCGAGCACAAAGTCGGCGCCGTGCGCGAGCGTGACTACGAGCCTTGCCACTGCAGCCCTGACGACGACGACGACGACGACGACGACGACGACGACGACGACAGAGGAAAAGCGAACGATTTAGCTCGATGCTCCAAGCCCGCTCTTGGACTTGGCCTTAGCAACCCTCCTTTGCTGCGGCTCTCCGGGTCGATTGCTTTCCTTCGATATCCCATCCTCCAGCTTCTTCTCACCTCCATACCCCCTCGAGCGATCCTTCTGCGATATCAGCGCCTCCACGATGGCACGAGCAGAGGACACCGTCTTCGACCTTCTGCTGATCGAAAGCGACGACGACGGCGATCTGATCGAGCTCGACGGTCCGAGCCGGCCAGCGGCGACGTCCTCCCGGCACCTCAACATGTCATCGAGCCACCATGCCCTCGCCATGGTTCTCCAGCGCCTCACCGGCCTCCCCAGGCCCTCGAACCCTCTCGTGTTCCCATCGGCATCGACATCAGCATCCTCTCCAGCATCAGCATTGACGTCGGCTTCCGCCTCCACCTCCGCCTCCGCACAGTCCTCCCAGTCCCTTTCAGCAGCACAGCAGAGGAGATCGACGACGACGACGACGACGACGATGGCGGCGACAACATCAACTCGAACCGCGGCCGCAGCATCCCACGCCCCCGTCATCGACCTCACCGAAGAGCCCGACTCGCCCACCGACCCCCCACAGCCCGCCCGCGCCTTGCGCCACCCCCGAAGGACCAACTCCCAGCGCCTCTCCCCGCCGCGCCTCTCCCGCAGCGACAGCACCGTCGTCGGCAGCGGCAGCGGCAGCGGCAGCGGCGCCCAGGATGCCGACGTGATCGACCTGACGGCCGACTCGCCCGAGCACGCCCGCCGGCGGCCCTCCTCCTCGCCCGAGGCCACCCTCTTCCACTCCCTCCGGCGCCGCGGCCCCAGGCCGGCCGACCCCCCGCCCCAGCCGCGGCGCGAGCCCACCGCGCGCCACCGCGTGCCGTCCATGCACAACTACGCAGTCCCCGTCCCGGACTCCTTCTCCAGGAGCTGGGCCAGCCTCATCGGCAGCGTCGACTTCGTGCGGCAGCTCCAGCACGGCGTGAACCCGGCCGCCGCAGCCGCCGCCGCCGCAGCCGCCAGGTCGTACGCGCCCGCGCGGCCGCCGAGCCCCAAGCCGCCCATGGAGCCCGTGCCGCCCGCCCGCCAGGGCTTCACCAGGGACACGTGCGAGAATCCGGACGACGAGATGGTCGTCGTGTGTCCCTCCTGCAACGAGGAGCTGGCGTACGACCCGGCCGAGTCGACGGCGCAGGCCAACTCGAGGAAGAGGAAGCGACAGCCGGGCGAGCATCACTTCTGGGCCATCAAGAAATGCGGCCATGTATGTCATCACTTCTTTCTCTCTTCTTTCAAACTCTCCCCCCCCCCCCTCCCCCACCCCGAGAACACACTGACCGATTCATTTCGCAGGTCTATTGTGCGGATTGCTTCGAAAACAGGAGACCGTCCAAGACATCCTCGGGGGCGGGCTTCGCGAGGGCCTCCTCCTCATCGCCCGGCCCCCTCGACATCCGCTGCTCAGTCGACGGCTGCGACACCAAAGTGGGGAACAAATCCGAATGGATCGGAATCTACCTCTAGTTCCCCCTCCTTCTTCCATGTCCATATATCCCTTCTCACTCTCTTTGAAAGAGGAAGCCAAAAGCAAAAAGGACGCAACAGATCGGAGCTGGAGGTGAATGGTCGGCTGCCGGCGGTCTCGTGTACATAGAGCCTTGTTTCTCCCTTCACCTTGCTTGTCCCATCTTGTCCTACCCTTGTCCACCCCTCGCCCCTATTTCTTTCCATTTTGCACTTCTTATACCTATGTTGCTTTCTCGACTCACTGATCTTTTTTCTTTTATGCGAGGAGGCGCTGCGGAGTACGGGACGGGGTGGATAGAGCGTTGCCAAAAGAAACACGGGGCCGGAAAAAGGCGGTCCCAATACGCGCCTGTCATGAGCTTACTAGAAATTCATCACATATTCGCGGGAAGTATCGATCGATGCACTAAGTGCTGGCAGTGCTAGGTAGATATCGTCACCCAATTTGTCCCTGTCAGAGTGTAAAAAGGAATCATGAAGAAAAGACAATGCTGGCTTTGTATTGATCGATGCGAGGATGAACTGATGCGAGTGTGTTGCTGCCTAGATGATGAGCTCGGCGGCGGCGTCGTCGAGCCAGTCCCCGCCAAAGGAGTCCTGTGACGCAGATGCTCTGGGGCCCCTCTGCGCCATCATCTCCCCCTGGTCCACGACCGCTGCGGCTCTCTGTCCGGAGGTGCTGCTCCCGCGGATGTTTCCCCCCGTGGTGCTGTGCTCCGGTACTACATGTACCCTGGACGTGGACGGCTGGGGGTTCGATCCAGGAGGCTTTCTGTGGACATTCGCGCCTGGCGGGACGCTCTTCGGCGCGGCGACGCCAGGACTGGTGCGGCTCGTGTTCCCGTAGACTGCTCCGCGGGGACTGCGTCCCTGGACCTGCACTGGGGCCCTTGCCAGCGACGGTTTGAACGCCGGGGGGTGGGTGCTGCTCGCCAACCGTGGGGGGCCCGTCCTCGAGACGAGCCCCGCGGGTGATTTTGTCGTCGCGGGATGGTTCGCATGGGCCGGGGGCAGGAACCTGGGCGCGGGGGATGGCGAGCTGGCTGATGCGGATTGTGCCTTGTCTTTGAGGGAGCGCTCCTTGGCGCGCTGGAGGAGGGAGTACTTGTGCCTGTGGGGGTGTGGAGGCGGAGCTGCTGCTGTCTGCCTTATCGCGGCGAGTTTCTTCTCTGCCTCTTGCAGGAGGAACTTGGGCTGATTCACGGTGTTTGTGATCCTGGGCTTTGGGGGGGGAGGAGGAGGGGGTGGCCGGTCCATGGTCTTGAGGGTCCTGGGCCGCGGGGGTTGGGGGTAAGAAGGGGGGTTGGAGGTCTTTGGCTGGACTATAGGAGCTGGGTTGGAGGAGGCTACAGTGCCGGGACCTCTTGTCTGGATCGATGGGGTGTAATGGTGCGGCGGCCTGAGGGGCGGTTGTTTTGCGTGATGATGAGGGGAGAGCTTCTGGCGGCGAGGCGGTGATACGGGAGGATGCTCGTCGTAGATGGAGGAGAAGAAGCGTTTCTTGGGCGAGCTGGGAGACGACGGCACGCGCTTGGTGGGAGGAGGAGGAGAAGGAGGGGGGGGAGGAGGAGGTGGAGGAGGTGGAGGATCCCGTTGCGCTGCGGGCGGTGAATGGCTCGGCTTTGGTAGGGGTTTCGATGGATGGGGCGCGGGTACCGGGCTGTCTTGGAGCTCGAGCTCGAGCTCGAGTTCGAGCTGCGACGCTGTCGGGAAGAAGTCGTCGACGTTGGAGAAAATGGCCTGTGTGCTCAGGGGGGGGGATTGGGGGCGGCTCGTCGTGGGGAGCAGCGGCGATGGTCGGGGAGCTGGAGGTGACGGGGCGGGCGGGGGGGGAGGTCGCAGCGGCCGCGTGTCGGGGGGTTTGGCGGGCGGAGGGGGCGGTCGCATCGGCCGCTTCTCCGGCGGCATGGCGGGGGGGCGGGGAGGTTTGAGGAGAGACGGATCGAGACGGTCCTTGCTGAGGCCCAGATCCCTCTCGGACACTGTGGGATTTCGAGCAGGCTTGGAGAAGCTGGGACGGCTGGGGGCGGCCGGCTGGCTCGGTTGTTTCCGAGGTGACGTACTAGTAGCCTCAAGGGCGAGCAGTTCCAGCTCGAAGTCTTCGCTTTCGGAGAGGAACTCGATCTCTGTTGTCGTTATTTTGTCGAGAGGAATGTCTTTTGGGTGTGTGATGGGCGGCACGCCCGTCGTCGCCGCTGTTGTCTGATCCAGGAGTGGCGGGCCGCAATCATCGATATCCAAGTCCCAAACGTCCAAAAAGAAATCGTCTTCAAATAGGCGCTTCGCGTCTGGGCCTTTGCTAGCCTGGGTATGTCCTTTGATGGCCGTTTTTTGGTGCCCCTTTTCCAAAAGTGTCGTCTTCTGGTCATCCATTTCCAAGTCGGCAAAGTCCGCTCCCGCCATCAGCTCGTCTCCGATGTCAGGGTCCCGGGCCAAGCCCTCGACGGCCTTTGTTGTCGAAGCGCCCTCTTCCTCGTCCTTCATCTCGTCCGCCACCTCCTCCTTCACTTCTCCCCCCTTCCCCCTCATCCACCCTCCCGCGCCGAGCGCCGCGTCGCATTCGCTCTCATGGTCCTCTTGCACCGGCGAGCAGCACCTCCTCCGCGCCGGCTCCCCTCGCACAGAGTCCCCCCCACTGCCCTGCCTCTTCCCGGACTCATTGCCCCTCACAAACCTCGCAATCGTATCCTGGCTCGGCCTGACCGACACCAGCGGCAGCCCGTTCCTCCTCTTCTCCTCCCGCTCCCGCGACTCCTTCTCCTTCTTCCTCTCCCTCGCGGCCCTCGCCTTGACCGCTGTCCTCTCCTTGTCGAGCTCCTTGCGAATGCGCTCCTGCTCGGCGCGCTCCCACCGCAGCCACTCCTCCCTGCTCCTCGCGGGGGCCTTGGTCTTTTGCTTGTACGCCTTGCGCGCCTGCTTCGACGTCATCGGCCGGATCGTCTCCACCACGCCAGCCGCGGCCGCGATGCCCGCCCCGTTGGGGACGATGCTGAAGGTCTTTTGGACAGGCGGCATGGCGGGATCGAAAGCGAGTGCGGCAGCGAGCACGTGGGGGCGACACGCAGCGGGCGCTCGCTCGAATGCCCGGCGATGTCGCTCGCTGCGGGAGTCTATGCCCCGGTGAACGCGGGGGAGGGATAGCTGACTCCAGTTGCGGGGAAGAGGCTCGCGTCCGGCTGCGGTTCACGACATTCCGTTAATTCGTAGGCTCGTGTCTCACAAGTGCGAGGAGACGCGATAGGAGTGCGAGATCACGTGAGGGAAGTGGTTGCCGGGTAGGCGTTCATGAAAATAAATATGTGGGAAAATATGTGGAATATGTGAGGGGTGACGCATCGGGAGATGCTTGTTGAATCGAGCATCCATGATCACTTCCATCACAGGTACAGCGTCTGCGACATCATACAAAGTGTTTTCTTAGCTAACAATGGAATCAGGAATGGCGTCTCTCACACCTCGAGCGGCTCGACCGTGGGATCCCACGTACACGGGCTGTACTCCCCCGAGACGAGGTCGAGCACCTCGTGCTCCTCGAGTTCGAAGTCGAACACGTCCATGTTCTCCAAGAGGCGCTCCCTCCGGCCCGTCCTGATGACAACCGGGTAGCCCCTCTGCAGCCCCCACCTGAGGAGGACCTGCGCCTGCGACTTGCCGTGCCTCTCCGCGAGCGCGACGAGCTTCGCGTCGCCGAAGCGCTGGCCCCTGACGATTGGGCAGTACGCCTGGACGACGACGCCCCTGCGCGCGCACCAGTCCTCGATGTCGTCGTGGCGGATCCAGGGGTGCATCTCGTACTGCCCGACGGAGAGGACGCCGCCCCTGCCGGGCCCGCGCTCGGCCTCGAGCTCGCGGATGAGCGCCTCGAGCTCGTCGAGGTGCGCGACGCCGTAGTTGGACACGCCGATGGAGCGCACCTTGCCGGCGTCGACGGCGTCGACGAGCGCGGTCCACGCGGCGCGGCGCGTGCGCGGGCCGCCGTACGGGCAGTGGATCAGGACGAGGTCGAGGTAGGCGAGGCCCGTCTGCGCGAGCGCGGCGTCGACCTGCGCGGCGAGCGTGGCGTACGTGAGGTGCCCGTCGCGCGCGTTGGCGCCGGAGATCTTGGTCGTGAAGAAGACCTGGTCGCGCGGCACGCCCGAGGCGACGAGGCCAGCGCCGGACTCGGCCTGGTTGTAGTAGCGCGTGGCGGTGTCGATCTGGGACGCAGGGGGGGGCAGGGGGACCGCGTGCACGCGCGAGAGAGAGAGCTTTGCGTTAGATGCTTCCTGGGCTCGTGACGGGCGGGAGACCGGGGACCCGGATCGACCTCGCGGAGGGGAAAGAGAGGGGTTGGGGGGGGGGGGGGGGGTTACCAGGGGGTAGCCGAGGCGGAGGGCTTCTGCGCAGTTACGCTCCGTTTCTTCGCCAGACCTAGCGAGATGCGGCACGCACGCGGATCAGCAAACAGAGACGTGGGGCCGGAATCTCTTCATGAGCATACAGCATGTAAGTCTGCGGACGCTCTCACGGTTAGCAGTGGCCAGGCATCTCGCGAGGCGAGCCATTATGGACGCAAAGGGGTCATGATCGAGCCGCACTCACGCCAAAGCCGAGCAGGGGGAGGTCATAGCCCGAGTTGAGCTTGACGGTGGACTTGAGGGTGAGCTTCTCGGGAGCCATCTTTGCAAAGCCTTCGCGGTCGTACAGATAGACGAGCTCTTGAATCCCACGGTCGTGTCTGTGTTCTCAATGAGGTTTTGATTTCGCACTCGCAGCTTGATTTTCGCCGCACAAAAAATATATATATATATATATCCCCTTGAGTAGATTCCTACTTTGGCCTAGGACCTCGACCACCTTGGGGCAATTCAGGCATATGCAGCCCCCCCCTCCCCCGGCCCACTTCTGTCCATCAGGGTTCTGAGGCCGGCGCGAGAGTCTCGTCTCCCGCATCCGAGTCGCTGCGCCGGGAGGTGAGTCGAGGTGCGAGAACTCATCCTCTTATGAAGATTGCTGATGGGACGACCGCGCAAGACTGGTGACTTCGGGGTGGACGGCGAGCCCGTCAAGCTCACAGGCGCATTGATGATGGATGAGCCGCAAGGCATTTTAGCCGGGATCTCGCAAGAGCCATCTTGAAACGATTCCTCGGCGATCGAAGCCAGTGAAGAGGTATTGATAGATTGTTTTGAAGAGACATTGAGCTTTGAACATTGCCCATAGATGCAATAGATATCTCGCGCGGCAGAGACGATGATAAGCCCCCCTCCTGAGGAAAACAGCAACCCCCCCTTTTTGATGACTCGCAGCAGCCAGGCCTTCTAAGAACCCCCAAATCCCATATCGCAAAACGCCGTGTAGGAAAAAAAAAAAGTCCAGGGACCCGGAGACGTAAAACCAAGGGAAACTCCCTGCCGTCATATCACGCTGTCCAGCATGTCGTATTCCTCCTCTTCGTTCCTCCTCGTGGGCTGTGCCGCGGGCTCCTGCTGGTCTTCCTCGTCGTCGGCATCCAGGTCCAGCATGGGGTAGTTGAGGACGGCGGCGATGTCGCCGACCATCTTGAGGCGCTGGCCGCTCTCGTGGTCGCTGCTGAGGATCTTGGCGTCGCCGCCGTCGCTCTTGACCTTGTCGACGAGGGCGACGTACTTCTTCCTGGTGGCGAGGTCGTCGGAGCGAAAGAGGGAGTTGTTCATGAGCAGGACGCCGCCGCCGGGGCCGACGGCGCCGTCTGCGATGGCCCTCTCGACGGCCCTGGATCCGTACCAGGCGCGGCCGTCGTCGCGCTTGAGCATTTCGAAGAAGGCGTCGACGGCCTGGGTCTCGCGGGCGAACTTCATGTCCTTCATCTTTGCGAGGACGGGGGCGCTCTTGAGCACCTCGTTGAGGCTGTGGACGTGTCCCGAGTTGGCGTGGACGACGGTTGCGACGCGGGCGACGCCCATGAGGGCCTTGTCGCTCTTGTCGGCGGCCTTTTTGGCGACGTAGTCCCTGAAGTCGCCGGCGACGAAGCCCGGCCCGGCGAGCAGCAGGGGCCGCGGGTCGGAGAAGTCGATGGCGCGGGTGAGGGACGCGAGGACCTTGTCGAAGAACTTGCGCAGGCCGGCGTCCTGCTCGGCGCTCGTGTCGCGCTTCTTGGGCACGACGCTCTCGACGCGCGACTTGAGCACGGTGCGGAACTGGGTGACGAGGCAGACGTTGGCGAGCCCCTCGTGCATGACGACGGCGGCGACGGCGCCGTTCTTGTCGTCGGAGAGCGCCTCGGCGAGGGCCGCCTTGGCGACCGTGTCCCACCCCTGCGGCTTGAGCAGGCTGAAGTCGCGCTGCACCTCGAGGTCGAGCGTGTGGTGCGAGCCCATCGGCACGTGCTCGTTCTCGGAGATGACGACGCCCGACACGCGCAGCGACGACACGGCCGGGTCGAAGAAGGTCGACTTGACCCGGATGGTGAGCTTGGTGTGCACGCGCTCCGACGACGGGACCCCCGTGCCGGGGTTGATCTGGACGACCTTGCGGACGGCGTTGGCGTCGACGATGTCGCCGGGGAGGATGAGGTTGTAGGCGTGCCACTGTACGCGACGGTCAGTCCGCAGATCCAAACTATCATCATCATCATCATCATCATCATCATCGTTCCCGGCGGGTCGATGCGATGTGGCGCTCGACGTACCATGTCCTCGGGGTCCTCTGGCAGGAGGGAGACCAGCTCATCCTCAAAGGCCTTGACGGCCGACTGAGCCCTTCGGGAGACGAGCTTCATGGCGAGATGGATCGATTCAGGAATCCGATTGGTTTCTTGGAACTTGACTTGCGCGTGCCAGCTCGGCGTTGCGCACTGGAGATTGCATGGATGTGCGTTGCGCGAGATCGAGAGTCCACACTCCAGTCGAGCTGCTCGGAGCTTCAGCGCCGGCGATGGCAGCCACGAAAACTCGGTGGGGCCTCGACAAGCAAGTTGGTCACAGTGACTCCATCCGAATCGATGACGCACTCGTACTACCGGTATAATGTACACGATGTGGTGCCGTCCCTCACCTAGAAGAGCCCTCGCTACAGGGGGCTCTAGCGGGTGGATTTGATCCAATTCCAGGGCGCATTGGGCCTGGAAACACAGCAGGTCACAGCGGGTCACAGCGGGTCACAGCGGGTCACAGCTCGCTACCGGTACAGGTACAACCAGCTGGGGCCGTTGGATGGCGGGGGTGGCTGGTTCGGTCACGGTGGGGCTGGGGTCCATGTCGAAGGTGGCTGAGCCCTCGACCTCGAATTAACCAACTCTCCATGAAATTCAATCGATTTGATCAATTCGACCTTAATCAAGTTGATATGATCTTTTCATCCATTCTTGGGTAAGTGGAGTTCTCCTTGATTCCATGTGAAAAGAGACACAAGAAGCAGAGGACATGCCGTGGATGATATTCTAGAACATCGAATGCATCAATACATATGTACATGTATGTATGTAGATCCATCCATCCATGCATCAATCATTCAGTCCGCAGATCGCCTGCCGCCAGGGCGGCTCGTTCCGCGATGCTCACTTGCAGGCAGGACGTCCATATTACTTGATGTACTCGTACATGTATTATGCCCTCGTATTCCGTAGAGGGAGAAGGGAAACGACAGCACAAAGATCCCCTCAGATCCTCCTGCGCAATGACACCCTTCGATCCTGACATGTCTGAAGTGGGAAGATTCCATGCCAGCCTACATATGTATGTAGTATGTGCAACGGCGCATCATGATGATCCGCCGTCATCCGCGAGCTCCCGAACCCCCGCGCTTCCACTGCAATGAGGTCATGCAGGGCGGCGCCCTCGAGGGCACTTTTCCCGTGACAGCATAGCTCAAGGCTCCGTACCACTATCACATGTGCAAAACAGGTACGGAGTACTGACAGTCGCAGCAGCCAGCCCCGAAGAATTCGAGGATTCGCGCTACGAAGCACCTTGCTCAAAGGTAATCAGCAACAGGAAGATCACAAAATCGTGGTCGGTAGCGCACGGGGCCACGGTGCATGCGAGTGCCTGTAGCACGGGTCGTACTCGTACATACTCCGTACACTTGCAGGGCACAGGAACACAACGAGACCTCCGCCGCGCGGCGGAACCATTGCGATGACGTAGCAGTGCGGAGATTCGCTGCCACGGAGGGAGCAGTTGGACGGGATGCCCGTGCTAGAAGCTTTCGCACTCCGAAGCCCCGTCGCCCCTCTCTGAGCTGAAGCTTCAGCGCGGCCGGCGATGGGCTTGGGAGTTTCCCAACTTGAACGCTCCGAGTCGCCGCATCAACCTTGCGAGAGAGGGCGCGCGACTGATATGTGCCGATCGGACCTCCGACCGTCAACGTAACCTCAAGAAGGCGTGGGATTTCGAACTCCAAAGTTCTGTCGACAAATAATAAAAGGCGCTCCGTCTCGGCAAGACCGGTTGACCAGGACATGCTCGGGCGTCGTGACAGCAAGGCAGCGCTTTTTCAATAGCATCAACGCCGGCGTTTTGGCCGCCGGCATGCCGCTTGACGGATCCCATTGGTGGGGAGCGCGGCGATGGATTCTGGATCGTCTTGGCGAACAGCCTCCATTGGGCTCCTCCCTTCCTGCGTGCCTGTAGTGCGTCTCTGCGCATCAGTCAATGTGTGATGGATTGATGCCTTTGCACGGTCGGAGTACCTACGAGTGCGGAGTACTAACTACCGACTCGTACGCCGTGCGAAACAACAGGCGGAGAAGGGTGGAAGAAGGTGATCAACGCATCATGGCGATCCTGCATTCGGATTCGAAAGGTCCACGTGCGACTCTCCCAGGGGTCTCTGCATATGTATCAAGTGTGATATGTACGTGATGGTGAGGGGGGCGTGGACGAGCGAGGAGAAGCCTGATGAGGACCTTGATCGGCGATCAGTACAAGTACTAAGCTGACGGAGATCCTCGAGTACTCGTACTCCGTACATACCTCTTTAGTAGTATGTCGGGCGTCTTGCGGCCCGGAAGCCCGTGGTCTGCTGCTCGTCGATGTTCATGCAGGAGGGGAGATGACGGATCATGGATGGATGCATCCTTCAAGGCCGTCGTCGTAATCGGACAAATGCTCGAGGGAGCGACTCGAAGTAAGTATTCGTAATCTCCATCGTGCGCCCGTACTGGTGTAATATGTACGGAGTAGATGGAGGACAGATTGATTGATCGATCCATGCGATTCGGATCACGGCAGCGCAGGCCAGGATCTGACCTTTTCCTCTCTCTCTTTTCTTCTTTCCCCCCTTCACTCCTTTGCCGGGGCCTCGGAGTCGGGTTGTTGGCGTGGCTCGAATCCGAACACGAAGACGGGGGGAAACGAATACTGGCACAGGCCGTACTCGTACCACCTGTACTCCGTACTCCGTGCATACTACCTAGTAGTACCTACTACTACCGCCGCACCAGCATGGAAAGTGCAAGTGCCATCAACTCAAGTGTGTCAGTCCCAGTCTCAGTGTCAGTGCAGGCGCGGAGCACCTCACCGCACACGTGCCTGCCTCGCATCGAGCGTCTCCTTCCTCATGTCTTAAACCCATCAAGACAGATTCAGGCAGGTAATACCCTCATCCTGTCAAGCGCGCATGGGAGAAATGAGAAGTGGCAGTCGTACTAGTGGTACCTGCCACCGAGCCTGCTTCCTTTTTAGCATGACCGATATCGAAGGTGGTGCAACTTGAACTTACTCGTATGGACTCCGTACATACATACTGATATGCAGTTGGAAGGTGCTCACAGCCGGCATCGAGTGTGTGTGATCGATCGATCAGTGCTCAGAGGCACGTCGTGATGCTGCACAGCACTGCCTCAGGTCCATCAATGTCAGTCGCAATACCCTTTCGAGGAATTTTGAGTCCTCTCGGTATTAGTACTAGTACTAGTACCAGTACCGGTCTGAGCCGCAGGTACGGATATCGGTACAGGAGGTAAGCCGGAGGTGATAGGAAATTGCCAGTAGCATCTTGAGATGAGTGATCGTGCGGGAGGACCAAGAACTCTCATCCTCCTAGCCTCCGTGCTCCGTACGGAGCATCATCGCGGCCGTTGCCTGGTAGAGACTCCCGCCGCTGGGCGTGAGGGAGGGAGTGCCGCTCGGGTGCTTCAATACCTACCTGTAGCACGGAAATCTTCAGCCTTTTTTTTTTTTTTTTTTTTTTTTTTTTTTTTTTTTTTTTTTTTTTTTTTTTTTTTCGTTTCGTTAGTGGCCGACGCCGACGGAGCCGTGTCCAAGTTGTCAGCTCCAGGGAGCCATTCCACAAATGGGACAGCGAACTCCCCGGTTCACCGTTGGCCCACCCTTGTCATGCCCGCATTTGGCTCCAAATTCTTTAGCCCGCGCCGCGAAAGCGAATCCCAGCTCTTTGCTCATTCTTTCCAAGGACACCTCGGCACTGCTACGAGCACAAGGGGGTGGCCTCCAATTCGCCCGACTCCGTGTTCCGCCGCCGACGAGCCAATGGCGTGTCCGCGGGAGCGCGTATCTGGTGGCCATTTGGGCTGTCAAACCTCCTTCTGGAGGCCCCCTTCTTGTGACTCGATGGGACTCGAGCGTGCTTTTGATCTTCGGAGAGCTTCTCCGTTAGGTAGTACCTCTCCGCAGCCCGTAGCCCGTAGTGCGTCTTGTCGTCGCCTCTGAGCCTCTCCTTGTGTCATGGAAAGGTGTGTACCTATGTAGGCCGGGTCATGTCAGCGCTGCCAGGACCACGAAATGGTAGAGCCCAAAACAAAGGGCGCCGCGGAGAGTTGGACGGACAGCAGATCCATGGACGTGCCGGGTGTACTCGTAATGATCACCCCCCCCCCC